>JARFJB010002044.1:1357500-1395000 GCA_036346205.1 Vesta saturnalis
GTCGCAGTGTGCGAGTGTGCGGTGCGGTGCGCGTGCGTGTGTGTGTGTGGTGTGTGGTGGTGGGTGGGGTGCGTGGTGGCGTGTGGTGTGCGTGTGCGTGCTGTGGTGTGCGTGGTGCGTGTGGTGCGTGTGCGTGTGCGTGGTGCGGTGTGCGTGTGCTGGTGCGTGTGCGTGTGCGTGTGTGCGTGTGTGCGTGTGCGTGTGTGCGTGTGTGCGTGTGCGTGTGCGGTGTGCGGTGTGCGTGTGCGTGTGCGTGTGTGCGTGTGCGTGTGCGTGGTCGTGTGCGTGTGTGCGTGTGTGCGTGTGTGCGTGTGCGTGCGTGTGCGTGTGCGTGTGTGCGTGTGTGCGTGTGTGCGTGTGTGCGTGTGTGCGTGTGTGCGTGTGGCGTGTGGTGTGTGGTGTGTGTGTGTGTGTGTGGTGTTGGTGTGGGTGGCGTGGTGCGTGGTGCGTGTGCGTGTGGTGCGTGTGCGTGTGTGGTGTGTGGTGTGTGCGTGTGGTGGGTGTGCGTGTTGTGGGTGGGTGGTGGTGCGTGTGGTGCGGTGTGCGTGGTGCGTGTGCGGTGCGTGGCGTGTGTGCGTGTGCGTGGTGCGTGTGTGCGGTGTGCGTGTGTGTGTGTGGTGGTGTGGTGTGTGCGTGGTGGTGGCGTGGGTGTGGCGTGGTGGTGGTGGGCGGTGCGTGGTGGTTGCGGTGCGGTGCGGTGCGTGCGTGTGCTGTGCGTGTGCGTGCGTGCGTGCGTGCGCGTGGCGTGTGCGTGTGGCGTGTGCGGCGTGCGTGGCGGTGCGGTGTGTGCGGTGTGCGGTGCGTGCGTGCGTGCGTGTGCGTGTGGTGTGCGTGTGCGTGTGGTGTGCGTGCGTGTGTGCGTGTGGCGGGTGGTGTGCGTGTGCGGTGTGCGTGTGCGTGTGCGGTGTGCTGGGTGTGCGTGTGTGCGTGTGTGCGGTGTGCGGTGTGCGGTGTGCGGTGTGCGGTGTGCGTGCGAGTGTGCGGTGTGCGGTGTCGTGTGCGGTGTGCGTGCGGTGCGCAAGTGTGCGAGTGCGCAGTGCGCTGCGTCGGTGTGTGTGGGTGTGTGTGTGGTGTGGGTGCGTGGTGTGGGTGGTGTGTGGGTGCGTGTGTGGGTGCGTGTGCGTGTGCGTGTGCGTGTGCGTGTGTGCTGTGTGCGTGTGCGTGTGCGTGTGCGTGTGGGTGTGCGTGTGTGCGTGTGTGCGTGTGCGTGCGTGTGTGTGCGTGTGCGTGCTGTGTGCGTATGTGCGTGTGTGCGTGTGTGCGTGTGTGCGTGTGCGGTGTGTGCGTGTGTGTGTGTGGGTGGGTGTGTGCGTGCTGCGTGTGCGTGTGTGCGTGTGCTGTGTGTGCGTGTGTGGGTGTGTGGGTGTGGTGTGCGAGTGTGCGGTGTGCGGTGTCGGTGCGGTGTGCAGTGTGCGTGTCGGTGCGTGCGGTGCGCGGTGTGCGTGGTGCGTGTGCGTGTGTGCGTGTGTGCGTGTGTGTGCGTGTGTGGGTGTGTGCGTGTGTGCGTGTGTGTGTGTGGGTGCGGTGTGTGCGTGCGTGTGTCGTGTGCGTGTGCGTGTGCGTGTGTGTGTGGTGTGGTGTGTGTGTGTGTGGGTGTGGCGTGTGTGTGTGTGGGTGGGTGCGTGCGTGCGTGTGTATGGTGTGCTGGTGCGTGGTACGTGCGCGCGTGCGTGTGAGTGTGCGTGTGCGCTGTGTGCGTGTGTTTGTCGTGTGTGTGTGTGGTCGTGTGTGGGTGAGGTGTGGAGTGTGTCAGTGGATGTGGGTGTGTGGTGTGGCTGTGGGTGTGGGGTGTGGTGGTGCGTGGTGCGTGTGCGTGTGTACGTGCGGGTGTGCTGTGTGCGAGTGTGCGGGTGTGCGAGTGTGCGAGTGTGCGAGTGTGCGGTGTGCGGGTGCATGGCGGGCGTGTGCGTGTGTGTGTGTGTGTGCGTGGTGGGTGGTGCGTGCGTGCGTGCGTGAGCGTGGCGGGCGTGTGTGCTGTGCGTGCGTGCGTGCGTGCGTGCGTGCGTGCGTGTGGTGCGTGTGCGTGGTGCGTGTGCGTGTGTGCGTGCGTGCGTGTGTGCGTGTGCGTGTGCGCGTGTCGCGGGTGCGGGTGCGCGGTGCGCGGTGCGGTGCGTGCGTGCGTGCGTGCGTGTGCGTGTGCGTGTGCGTGTGCGTGCGAGTGTGCGGTGTGCGAGTGTGCGAGTGTGCGAGTGTGCGAGTGCGCAGTGTGCAGTGCGCGAGTGGCGCGTGCGTGTGTGTGTGGGTGTGTGTGTGGGTGTGGGTGCGTGTGTGGGTGCGTGTGTGGGTGCGTGTGTGGGTGCGTGTGCGTGTGCGTGTGCGTGTGCGTGTGCGTGTGCGTGTGCGTGTGCGTGCGTGTGCGTGTGCGTGTGCGTGTGCGTGTGCGTGTGCGTGTGTGCGTGTGTCGTGTCGTGCTGTGTGCGTGTGTGTGCGTTGTGCGTGTGTGCGTGTGCGTGTGCGTGTGTGCGTGTGTGCGTGTGTCGTGCGTGTGTGGTGTGTGGGTGGGTGTGTGCGTGGCGTGCGTGTGCGTGTGCGTGTCGTGTGTGGGTGTGTGTGTGTGGGTGTGTGTGGGTGTGCTGTGTGCGAGTGTGCGGGTGTGCGGTGTGCGGTGTGCGAGTGCGGTGTGCGGGTGCTGTGCGGTGCGTGCGTGCGGTGTGTGCGTGGTGCGTGCGTGTGGTGGTGCGTGCGTGCGTGAGGCGGTGGGGCGGTGCGGTGGGGTGCGTGTGCGTGCGTGCGTGCGTGCGTGGCGGTGGTGCGGTGTGGCGGTGGTGTGCGTGCGGGGTGCGTGTGTGCGTGCGGTGTGTGCGTGCGTGTGCGTGTGCGGTGTGCGGTGTGCGTGTGCGGTGTGCGGGTGCGGGTGCGTGGCGTGCGCGTGCGCGGTGCGTGGGTGCGTGGTGCGTGTGTGGGGTGCGTGTGTGGTGCGTGGGGTGCGTGTGTGTGCGTGTGGGTGCGTGTGCGTGTGCGTGGCGTGTGCGTGTGCGTGTGCGTGTGCGTGTGTGCGGTGTGCGTGTGGTGTGCGTGTGTGCGTGGTGCGTGGTGCGTGTGCGTGTGTGGTGGTGTGCGTGTGTCGTGTGTGCGTGTGCGGGTGCGTGTGCGGGTGCGTGGTGCGTGTGCGGTGTGCGTGTGTGCGTGTGCGTGTGGCGTGTGCGTGGCGTGTGCGTGGTGCGTGTGGTGTGCGTGTGCGTGTGCGTGTGTGCGTGTGGTGTGGTGGTGTGCGTGTGGTGTGGTGTGTGCGTGTGTGCGTGTGTGCGTTGCGTGTGCGTGTGTGCGTGTGTGCGTGGTGCGTGGTGCGGTGTGCGTGTGTGTGTGTGCGGTGCGGGTGTGTGCGTAGTGCGCGTGCGTGTGCGTGGTGCGTGTGCGTGTGGGTGTGTTGCGTGTGCGTGCGTCGGTGCGGTCGTGGTGCGTGGTGCGTGTGCGTGTGTGCGTGGCGTGTGGTGTGTGCGGTGTGCGTGTGTGCGGGTCGGGTGCGGTGCGGTGTGAGTGCGGGTGCGGGTGCGGCGGCGGCGCGTGCGTGCGTGTGTGGTGTGGTGCGTGCGGCGGTGGGGTGCGGTGGTGCGGGCGGTGCGTGTGCGTGTGCGTGTGTGCGTGTGCGTGTGTTCGTGGTGCGTGTGTGCGTGTGCGTGTGCGTGTGCGTGTGTGCGTGTGTGCGTGTGTGCGGTGCGTGTGTGCGTGTGTGCGTGTGTGCGTGTGTGCGCGGTGGCGTCGGTGTGGTGTGCGGTGTGCGTGGTGCGTGTGCGTGTGTGCGTGTGCGTGTGGGTGGTGTGTCGTGTGTGCGGTGTGCGTGTGGGTGTGCGGTGTGCGTGTGCGGTGTAGTGGTGTGGGTGTGGGTGGGTGGGTGGCTGTGCGTGTGGCGGTGCGTGTGTGTGGTGTGTGTGTGTGTGTGCGTGTGTGGTGTGTGCGGTGTGTGTCGTGTGTGGGTGTGCGTGCGGTGCTGTGTGGTGGTGCGTGTGGCGTGCGTGGTGTGTGCGTGTGGTGTGGCGTGTGTGCGTGTGTGTGGTGTGCGTGGTGGTGTGTGTGCGTGTGGTGGTGTGCGGTGTGCGTGTGTGGTGTGGTGTGCGTGTGCGTGTGTGCGTGTCGTGTGCGTGTGTGCTGGTGTGCGAGTGTGCGTGTGTGTGCGTGGTGTGCGAGTGTGCGTAGCGTGCGTGCGGTGTGCGTGTGCGTGTGTGCGCGTGTGCGTTGGCGTGCGTGTGTGCGGTGTGCGTGGTGCGGTGCGTGCGGTGCGTGGTGAGGTGCGTGTGCGGTGCTGTGCGTGCGTGCGTGCGTGCGTGTGCGTGCGTGCGTCGTGCGCGTGCGTGCGCGTTGCGCGTGTGCGGTGCGCGGGTGCGCTGTGCGCGTGCGTCGTGCGGTCGCGTGTGCGTGCGTGCGTGCGTGCGTGTGCGTGTGCGTGTGCGTGTGCGGTGTGCGTGCGAGTGTGCGAGTGTGCGAGTGTGCAGTGTGCGGTGTGCGAGTGTGCGAGTGTGCGTGCGCGAGTGCGCGGTGCGCGCGTGCGTCGTGTGTGTGTGGTGTGGTGTGTGGGTGGTGCGTGTGTGGGTGCGTGTGTGGGTGCGTGTGGGTGCGTGTGGTGTGTGCGTGTGCGGTGTGCGTGTGCGGTGTGCGTGTGCGTGTGCGTGTGCGTGTGCGTGTGCGTGCGTGTGCGTGTGTGGTGTGTGCGTGTGCGTGTGGTGTGCGGTGTGCGTGTGCGTGCGTGTGCGTGTGTGCGTGTGTGCGTGTGTGCGTGTGTGCGTGGTGCGTGAGTGCGTGAGTGGTGAGTGCGTGTGCGGTGTGCGTGAGTGGGCGTGTCGTGCGTGCGGTGCGTGCGTGCGTGCGTGCGCGTGTGCGTGTGCTGTGTGCGTGTGCGTGTGTGCGTGTGTGCGTGTGTGCGTTGTGCGTGTCGTGCGTGTGGCGTGTGTGCGTGTGTGGGTGTGTGCGTGTGGCGTGCGTGCGTGCGTGCGTGTGTGCGGTGTGCGTGTGTGCGTGTGTGCGTGTGTGGGCGTGTGTGCGTGTGTGCGTGTGTGCGTGTGTGCGTGTGTGCGTGTGTGCGTGTGCGTGTGTGCGTGAGTGCGTGAGTGCGTGAGTGCGTGAGTGCGCGCGTGCGTGCGTGTGCGTGCGTGTGCGTGCGTGCGTGCGTGCGGTGTGCGTGTGCGCGTGTGCGCGCGTGCGCGTGCGCGGTGCGGTGCGTGCGTGCGTGCGTGCGTGCGTGTGCGTGGTGTGCGTGTGCGTGTGGTGTGCGTGCGTGTGCGGTGTGTGCGGTGCGAGTGTGCGAGTGCGAGTGTGCGTGTGCAGTGTGCGGTGTGCGGTGTGCGAGTGCGTGCGTGCGTGCGTGTGCGCGTGTGCGTGTGCGTGCGTGGCGTGTGCGCGTGGCGTGGCGGGCGTGGCGTGGTGGTGCGCGTGCGTGCGTGGGGTGCGTGCTGTGTGCGTGCGTGTGTGTGTGGTGTGCGGTGTGCGGTGTGCGAGTGGGAGTGTGCGGTGTGCGAGTGTGCGAGTGTGCGGTGCGGTGTGCGAGTGCGGTGGCGGTGTGCGTGTGGGTGTGGGGTGGGTGTCGGTGGTGCGGGTGGCGCGTGTGCGTGTGTGTGGTGTGTGTGTGGGTGTGCGTGTGTGCGTGTGGGTGCGTGTGTGCGTGTGCGTGTGCGTGTGCGTGTGCGTGTGCGTGTGCGTGGTGTGCGTGTGTGCGGTGTGCGGTGTGCGGTGTGCGTGTGGTGCGTGTGTGCGTGTGTGCGTGTGTCGTGTGTGGTGGGTGTGTGCGTGTGTGCTGTGTGCGTGGTGGCGTGTGCGTGTGCGGTGGTGTGCGTGTGTGCGTGTGGTGCGTGGCGTGTGCGTGTGCGTGTGCGTGTGTGCGTGTGTGCGTGTGTGCGTGTGCGTGGTGCGTGGTGCGTGTGGTGTGCGTGGTGTGCGTGGTGCGTGGTGCGTGTGTGCGTGTGTGCGTGTGCGTGTGCGTGCGTCTGGTGCGTGTGGCGTGCGTGGTGTGTGCGTGTGTGCGTGTGCGTGTGTGCGTGTGTGCGGTGTGCGTGGTGCGGTGCGTGAGTGCGGGTGCGGGGGCGTGTGTGCGTGTGCGTGCGTGCGCGTGCGTGTGCGCGTTGCGTGTGCGCGGTGCGCGGTGCGCGGTGCGGTGCGTGCGTGCGTGCGTGCGTGGTGCGTGTGGTGTGCGTGGTGCGTGCGGGTGCGTGCGGTGTGCGGTGTGCGAGTGTGCGAGTGCGAGTGTGCGTGTGCGAGTGTGCGGTGTGCGAGTGTGCGAGTGCGTGCGGTGCGTGCGGTGTGCGTGTGCGTGGTGCGTGCGTGCGGTGTGCGTGCGCGTGTGCGTGCGCGGTGCGCGGTGCGGTGCGTGGTGCGTGTGCGTGTGTGCGTGGGTGGGTGTGCGTGGGTGTGCGTGTGTGGTGTGCGTGTGCGGTGTGCGTTGTGCGGTGTGCGTGGTGCGTGTGTGTGCGGTGTGCGAGTGTGCGGTGCGAGTGCGTCGTGGCGTGTGTGGCGTGGTGCGTGTGTGTGTGGGTGTGCGTGTGGCGGTGTGGTGGTGCGTGTGGTGTGGTGCGTGTGTGTGTGTGTGCGTGTGTGGTGTGTGCGTGTGTGTGTGTGTGCTGGTGTGTGCGTGTGTGTGCGTGTGTGCGTGTGTGCGTGTGTGCGTGTGTGTGTGTGCGTGTGTGCGTGTGTGTGCGTGGGTGTGCGTGTGTGGTGTCGTGTGTGCGGTGTGTGTGGTGTGTGTGTGCGTGGTGCGTGGTGTGTGCGTGTGTGCTGTGTGCGTGTGTGCTGTGTGCGTGTGTGCGTGTGTGGTGCGTGGTGTGCGTGTGTGGTGTGTGCGTGTGCGTGTGTGCGTGTGTGCGTGTGTGCGTGTGTGCGTGAGTGCGTGGTGCGGGTGCGTGGTGCGTGTGCGTCCGTCGTGCGTGCGTGCGTGCGCGTGTGCGTTGCGCTGTGCGGCGCGTGCGCGGTAGCGGTGCGTGCGTGCGTGCGTGCGTGCGTGTGCGTGTGAGTGTGCGTGTGCGTGTGAGTGTGCGTGCGAGTGTGCGTGTGTGCGAGTGTGCGAGTGTGCGAGTGTCAGTGCGGTGTGCGAGTGTGCGAGTGTGCGAGTGTGCGAGTGTGCGAGTGTGCGTGTGCGAGTGCGTGCGTGCGTGCGTCGTGTCGTGCGTGTGCGTGCGTGCGTGCTGCGCGTGTGCGCGTTGCGCGTGTCGCGCGCGTGCGCGTGCGTCGCGGTGCGTGCGTGCGTGCGTGCGTGCGTGTGCGTGTGGTGTGCGTGTGCGTGTGATGTGCGTGCGAGTGTGCGTGTGTGCGGAGTGTGCAGTGTGCGATGTGCGTGTGCGAGTGTGCGAGTGTGCAGTGTGCAGGTGCGGTGTGCGAGTGTGCGGTGTGCGTGTGCGGTGTGCGGTGCGTGCGCGGTGCGCGCGTGGTGCGTGTGTGGTGTGGGTGTGGTGTGTGTGCGTGGTGGTGCGTGTGGTGTGCGTGTGTGTGCGTGTGCGTGTGCGTGTGCGTGTGCGTGTGCGTGTGTGCGTGTGCGTGTGCGTGGCTGTGTGCGTGTGCTGTGTGCGATGTGCGTGTGTGCGTGTGTGGTGTGTGGCGTGTGTGGTGTGTGGTGTGCGTGTGTGCGGTGTGTGGCGTGTGCGTGTGTGCTGTGTGCGTGTGTGCGTGTGTGGGTGTGTGCGTGTGCGTGTGTGGCGTGTGCGTGTGTGCGTGTGGTGTGCGTGTGTGCGTGTGTGCGTGTGTGGTGTGTGCGTGTGTGCGTGGTGCGTGTGTGTGCGTGTGTGTGTGTGGTGTGTGCGTGTGCGTGGTGCGTGTGTGCGTGTGTGCGTGTGTGCGTGTGCGTGGTGCGTGTGCGTGTGCGTGTGGCGTGCGTGCGTGTGCGTGCGTGTGCGCGTGGTGCGTGGCGTGTGCGCGTGCGCGTGTGGCGCGTGGTGCGCGGTGCGTGCGTGCGTGCGTGCGTGCGTGGGTGCGTGGTGTGCGTGTGCGTGTGGTGTGCGTGGTGTGCGTGTGGGGTGTGCGGTGTGCGAGTGTGCGGTGTGCGGTGTGCGTGTGTGCGAGTGTGCGGTGTGCGTGTGCGAGTGTGCGGTGGTGCGTGGTGCGTGCGTGCGTGTGCGTGCGTCGTGTGCGTGCGTGCGTGCGCGTGTGCGCGTTGCGCGTGTGCGGGTGTGCGCGGTGCGGTGGGTGCGTGCGTGCGTGTGCGTGTGCGTGTGGTGTGCGTGTGCGTGTGTGTGCGTGCGAGTGTGCTGTGTGCGAGTGTGGTGTGCGGTGTGCGTGTGCGGTGTGCGGTGTGCGGTGTGCAGTGTGTGCGTGTGCGTGGGGGGGGGGGGGGGGGGGGGGGGGGGGGGGGGGGGGGGGGGGGGGGGGGGGGGGGGGGGGGGGGGGGGGGGGGGGGGGGGGGGGGGGGGGGGGGGGGGGGGGGGGGGGGGGGGGGGGGGGGGGGGGGGGGGGGGGGGGGGGGGGGGGGGGGGGGGGGGGGGGGGGGGGGGGGGGGGGGGGGGGGGGGGGGGGGGGGGGGGGGGGGGGGGGGGGGGGGGGGGGGGGGGGGGGGGGGGGGCCCCCCCCCCCCCCCCCCCCCCCCCCCCCCCCCCCCCCCCCCCCCCCCCCCCCCCCCCCCCCCCCCCCCCGTGTGCGCGTGTGCGCGTGTGCGCGCGCGTGCGCGTGCGGCGGTGCGTGCGTGCGTGCGTGCGTGCGTGTGGTGTGCGTGTGCGTGTGGTGCGTGCGGTGTGCGTGTGTGGAGTGTGGTGTGCGGTGTGCGTGTGCGGTGTGCGGTGTGCGTGTGCGGTGTGCGGTGCGTGTGCGTGTGCGGTGTGCGTGTGCGGGTGCGGTGGTGTCGAGTGCGGGTGCGCGTGCGTGCGTGGTGTGTGGTGTGTGTGGTGTGCGTGTGGTGCGTGTGGTGCGTGTGGTGTGCGTGTGCGTGTGCGTGTGCGTGTGCGTGTGTGTGCGTGCGTGTGCGGTGTGCGTGTGTGCGTGTGCGTGTGTGCGGTGTGCGGTGTGCGTGTGGTGCGTGTGTGCGTGTGTGTGTGTGCGTGTGTGCGTGTGTGCGTGTGTGGCGTGTGGGCGTGTGCGTGTGTGCGTGTGCGTGTGTGTGCGGTGTGCGTGTGCGTGTGTGCGTGTGTGCGTGCGTGTCGTGTGCGTGTGTGCTGTGTGCGTGTGTGCGGTGTGCGTGTGCGTGTGTGCGTGTGTGCGTGTGCTGCGTGGTGTGTGCGTGTGTGCGTGTGTGCGTGTGCGTGCGTGTGCGTGTGTGCGTGTGCGTGTGTGCGTGTGTGCGTGTGCGTGTGTGGTGGTGTGCGTGTGTGCGTGTGTGCGTGGTGCGTGTGCGTGGTGCGTGGTGCGTGGTGCGGTGTGCGTGTGGTGTGTGCGTGCGTGCGTGGTGCGTGTGTGCGTGTGCGCGTGTGCGGCGCGTGCGCGTGCGCGGTCGCGGTGCGTGCGTGCGTGCGTGCGTGTGCGTGCGTGTGTGTGCGTGTGCGTGTGGTGTGCGTGCGGTGTGCGTGTGTGCGGTGTGCGAGTGTGCGGTGTGCTGTGTGCGGTGTGCGTGTGTGCGTGTGCGGTGTGCGAGTGTGCGAGTGTGCGTGTGCGGTGTGCGTGTGTGCGTGTGCGGTGCGTGTGCGTGCGTGTGCGTGCGTGCGCGTGTGCGCGTGTGCGCGTGTGCGCGTCGCGTGCGCGGTGTGCGTGCGGTGCGTGCGTGCGTGCGTGGTGCGTGTGCGTGTGGTGTGCGTGTGCGTGTGCGGTGTGCGTGTGTGCGTGTGCGTGTGTGCGGTGTGCGAGTGTGCGGTGTGCGAGTGTGCGAGTGTGCGGTGTGCGGTGTGCGGTGTGCGTGAGTGTGCGGTGTGCGAGTGTGCGGTGTGCGGGTGCGCAGTGCGCGTGTGTGCGAGTGCGCGCGTGCGTGCGTGTGTGCTGGGTGTGTGTGTGTGGGTGTGGTGCGTGTGTGGGTGCGTGTGTGGGTGCGTGTGCGTGCGGTGCGTGTGCGTGTGCGTGTGCGTGTGCGTGTGCGTGTGGTGCGTGTGTGCGTGTGCGTGCTGTGCGTGTGTGCGTGTGTGCGTTGTGCGGTGTGTGTGCGTGTGTGCGTGTGTGGCGTGTGGTGTGTGCGTGTGTCGTGTGTGTGCGTGTGTGCGTCGTGTGCGTGTGTGCGTGTGCGTGTGTGTCGTGTGCGTGTGTGCGTGTGTGCGTGTGCGTGTGTGCGTGTGTGCGGTGTGTGCGTGCGTGTGCTGTGTGCGTGTGTGCGTGTGTGCGTGTGCGTGTGTGCGTGTGTGCGTGTGTGTGCGTGTGTGCGTGTGTGCGTGTGCGTGTGCGTGTGTGCGTGTGCGTGTGTGCGTGTGTGCGTGTGCGGTGTGTGCGTGTGTGCGTGTGTGCGTGTGTGCGTGTGCGTGTGTGTGTGTGTGTGTCGTGTGCGTGTGTGCGTGTGTGCGTGTGTGCGTGTGTGCGTTGTGCGTGTGTGTGTGTGTGTGGGTGGGTGTGCGTGGCGTGCGTGTGCGTGTGTGTGCGGTGTGTGTGGTGGTGTGTGTGGTGTGTGTGTGTGGTGTGGGTGTGCTGTGTGCGAGTGTGCGGGTGCGTGTGCGGTGTGCGGGTGCGGTGGGCGTGTGCGTGTGCGGGTGCGCGTGCGCGGTGGCGTGCGCGGTGCGGCGTGCGCGGTGCGCGTGCGTGCGCGGTGCGTGCGTGTGTGTGTGTGTGTGTGTGGTGTGGTGCGTGTGGGTGCGTGTGTATGTGCGTGTGCGTGTGCGTGTGCGTGTGCGTGTGCGTGTGGCGTGTGTGCGTGTGTGCGTGTGTGTGTGTGCGTGTGCTGTGTGCGTGTGTGCGTGTGCGTGTGCGTGTGCGTGTGTGCGTGTGTGCGTGTGCGTGTCGCTGTGCGCGTGTGCGCGTGTGCGCTGTGTGCGGTGTGGCGTGTGTGCGTGTGTGCGTGTGTGCGTGTGTGCGTGTGTGCTGTGTGCTGTGTGCGTGCTGTCGTGTGCGTGTGTGCGTGTGTGCGTGTGTGCGTGTGTGCGTGTGTGTCGTGTGTGTGTGTGTGTGGGTGGTGGGTGTGTGTGTGCGTGTGCGTGTGACGTGTACGTGTGCGTGTGTGTGTGGTGTGAGTGTGTGTGTGTGGGTGTCGTGTGTGTGTGGGTGTGCGCGTGTGTGTTCGTGTAGGTGGGTGCGTGCGTGCCTGCTTGTGTGCTTGTGTGCTTGCGTGCGTGCGTACGTGCGCGCGTGCGTGCGTGAGTGCGTGCGTGTGTGCATGTGTGCGTGTGTTTGTCGGTGTGTGTGTGGTCGTGTGTTGGTGAGTTGTGGATGTGTCAGTGGATGTGGATGTGTGTGTGGCTGTGTATGGGTGTGTGTGTGTATGTGGTGTGTGTGTGATGTGGTGGTGTGTGTGAGTATGGTGTGTGTGTGTGGTGTGTGCGTGTGTGTGGTGTGTGTGGGTGTGTGTGTGTGTGTGGGTGTGTGTGGGTTGTGGTGTGTGTTGTGTGTGTGGTGTTGTGTGGTGTGTGTGTGTGGTGTGTGTGGTGGTGTGTGTGTGTGTGTGTGTGTATGTGTGTGTTTGTGTGTGCGGGTGTGTGTGGGTGGGTGTGTGCGGGTGCGTGTAGGTGGGTGTGTGTGTGTGTGTCGTGTGTGTGTGTGTGTGTGTGTGTGTGTGTGTGTGTGTGTGTGTGTGTGTGTGTCGTATGTGTGTGTATGTATCATGTGTGTGTCGTTTCTGGCCTGTTTGTTGTGTTGTGTCGTAACGGTCGTGAGTGTCCTACTCATCGTGCGTGTGCGCGTGTGTACGTATGTCCTTAGGTGAGTCGGTCCGTGCCCGCGCGCGCGGGTGTGTACGTGTGTGGAATAGTGCGTCCATTGTGTGTACATTTTTTAAGGAATATTCTTAACCCCAAAAAAATCGAAAAGTTCGTTAAAATGTGTACCTTCAAGTTATAACAAACACTATACTTCTGTCTGTTATAGCAGTTCATACCAAAATGGTAAAAGAAATATACAGGGTGTTTCAAAAAACGTTCCGCTAATTTCTAAGCTAAATAGGATATTAAACTCTCTTAATCCATAAGCGCCGTGGCCGAAATTATTACTCCCAGAAACAGTCTCCATCCTTGTTCGATAGGGTCAGAAATCAATGAGTTTCTCAAAACTCGAGTATCTTGAACAGTCCCTGGCCAATTCGCATTCAGCGGATAAAATTTAAAGTTCAGACCACACATCACGTTTAATGAATGTTTATTATATCGATTGATACATTGCTCTTGGCTTATTGTTGGGGCATTTATGTTTACAGTTGTTCCATTTACACATCCACCGACGGAAAACCCCTTTTTCAGAAGCAATATCCATAGTATTAGACCAAGATACAATTTGCCTGAAGAGTCTGTGGACTATGGCTCTTGTAACACGCAGAACCACTCTACATATGGAAACCTTAGACATTCGATGCATCGCCGCTATGCCGTGATATTAGCCAACGTAACCAAGTCAATACCATGCTAGGAGAAGCTGCTGACTTATTGTTAATGCATGGTTTCTTCTAGTTCCTCGTGGCAGGATCGACTCCTACAGCCTGAAGTACCACTGCCACAGCGGGTGTGGAAAGACGAAAACTTTCCTTGAATTGGAAATTTGTTAATTTTCTTCTAGGTACAACTTCATCGTCATTTCATCACTTGAGAAAATCAAATTGTACCGAAACATTTTGACTGTAAACCTCAAAAATATGCAAAGTGCAAGTAAATAACAAACGAAATGCTAAATTGACTAAAATATTTTATGAAACAGATAATCTTTGCACTTTTCAAAATTATGCAAATGAAAAGTGAAAACGGAAATGTCGCAAAGTAATTTTATGAAAAGGGCCCCTGGTCATATCAGAATTTTTATTTTATAATAACTACCTGAAAACGGAACGAAAAATAGTCAAAAAATAATTCTACAGCTTCTATCAATATTAGTTTATTTTAGTAAATTGACAATATGTACTGACCGTATCCATTATTTTGTAGGAAAGTTAATCATGCAAATGTAGCATACTTACCGATGCGGGGAACGGTCAAACTATTAACGACATATGCATGTAGGTAAATTGAGCGGTTAATACACTAGCAGTTATTAGTGGAACGATTTCAATGGTTGTTGTTTTAAATTAAATAATATTCTTAGTCTATTGATGAGCCATCGATACTTGTCTTATTTTAACTTGTTATTAAATTGTTATTATTATATTATTATAATTAATTGTCTGATCTTTTTCTGAACACTCACCCTTACATTGCATGTTTCAATACTGTTTGAAATATTCAAATCTTATTCATCATCCAAAAGAAATGTTTCAAAAATATCAAAAGCCTCCAATAATCAACAAAATGTTTGCTGAATCGTTATCTTAACTTAAAACTTAACCTTCACGCCATTCAAGGGAATGACTGGGTAGCCAAAACAAACCCTGTCTCTTATTTATTTTCATTCTCCACGCTTTCCTATCTCCGCATACCTCCCTAGCTTCCTCAACATTCATGCATTGTCTCTGGCATGCTTCCCATTTATTTTTGAAACTCCTTAGCTTTCTTTCCTTTATCATACATTCTACTACATTCAGCTAAGTTTTACGCGGCCTACCAGGCCCGGCCTTACCTTTAACCTTAACAACATATCTTTGCTTCGTTAGTCTTGCGTTGTCCATCCTCTCAATGTGACCACACCAACGTAATGCACTACTTTTATATCTATCCATCATCGTATTCTCCTCGTCACACTCCTTCATTATGGACTCATTCTTTATCTTGTGCCTTCTCGTTTTGCTACATACCCATGTCTCACTTCGATACAGTACTGACGGGGCAAACACGCCATTATGGATTGCTCGTTTCGCAGCTTTCGTTTCTCATTATCGTCCTCATATCAAACTTCCTCAGAGCAGTTTGTACCTCATCCCTACTGTCACTTAATAAGACTGTGTCATTTATCTGCGTACACCAGAAGTCGTACATTTACGTTACCAACCATTACAACATTTGTATGGGTATATGCTTGTCTACCACATTTATCCATGTACACATTGAACAACCACGTTGACATAACACAGCCATGTCGCACTCCTTGCTCAATATTAAAGTATTCACTCACAACTCCTCTCACCCTAACACATTTCCGACTACCGTTGTATACTGCCCTTATTCCGTTTATTAGACCTTTATTTACGCCATATCCATTTAAGATTTTCCACAGCTTCTACCTATTCACTCTGTAGTATGCTTAACCCAGATCTAGAAACGCACAGTACAGGTTTCTTTTTACCCTTAAACACTTTTCGATCACCTGCTGAAGGGCAACAATCTGATCAACACATCCTCTCCTTCTCATGAAGCTACCCTGCACGTGCTAAATCCTAGCTTGTGTAGCTTTTCGTACTCTATCAATCAGTATTCTTCCAAATACTTTGCCAGGCACGCTGATCAAACTTATTCCTCTGTAATTCTTGCAATCACTCTTGTTACACAGTGATACAATGATAGCGCTCTTCCAAACCCTGCAGTGCTAAATCCTAGCTTGTAGCTTTTCGTACTCTATCAATCAGTATTCTTCCAAATACTTTGCCAGGCACGCTGATCAAACTTATTCCTCTGTAATTCTTGCAATCACTCTTGTTACACAGTGATACAATGATAGCGCTCTTCCAATCCCTGCACGTGCTAAATCCTAGCTTGTGTAGCTTTTCGTACTCTATCAATCAGTATTCTTCCAAATACTTTGCCAGGCACGCTGATCAAACTTATTCCTCTGTAATTCTTGCAATCACTCTTGTTACACAGTGATACAATGATAGCGCTCTTCCAATCCCTGGGTGCTTTTCCACCCTTAAGGCATACATTGAATAGTTCACACAATCTTCGTATAAGCCATACTTTAGCATTTCACCAGTGATTTCATCTACGCCTGCTGCTTTAGCGTTTTTCAACCTTTCTATCGTTTTCTCTACCTCATTTATCCCAATATCCTGCTAGGTTTCATTCACCAATCCTTCAACATTCTCCTTATTCTACCCTTCAGTCTTACTTTCCCCACTACTGTACAGCTTTCCGAATACTCTTGCCAGCATTTCCTCACTTTTTTGACTTATTTCCAGAAGAGCTTTTTGTTTCCCTCAAAATCATTCTGTATTTTCTCTCCTTCCACAGCCATCAATTCCTCTTTACTTATTCTCACTGCCTCCTTCGCTTCTTTGTTTCTTAATCTGTACACCTCATATAATCGCTTTTCCTCAGTCCCATTTTTTGCAGAAACTATTGCCATGTACGCATCTGTTTTCTTACATACTGCCTTTTTACCGACTCATTCAACCTAGCACATTTTTTTGTCTACCTATAGTCGCTCTTCAACATATCCGCACGGCACAATTGACAACACAATTTTTCAAGCTTGTCCATGCACTTTCTATGTCAGTGTCTTTTATTTGTTCGTTCCACATTGTTTCATTCACATTCAACTTTGCTCTCAGAATCTGTGTATTTTATTCTCGCACCATTATCCACTAATTCTGGACGTTCACACTACATTTGCGTTTCCTTCTCCAGACCCACTTTTGCCCTAAACACACTCTCGATACAACCAAAAATTTGTCTGGTCCACACTACGATCCGCTCATTACTTTTGTGTCTTTCACCAGGTTTCTAAGTCGTTCATCATACACTATCAAGTCTGTCAGACTTTTAGATTCACCTCTTTGCCATGTATACATATGCACATTTTTATGTTTAAACCACGTATTGGATACAAATAGGCTTCTCGCAACACAGATATTCACCAGACGTTCACCAATCTCATTGACTCTGCTCTCCGAACTTTCCTAGAACGAGTTCAGTATGTTCTCTCTGTACACCCATCCATCCGTTCATACCCCCCACTATCATCACTCTTTCGTTTGGCTTACATACGTTCAACACGTTCTATACTTCATTCCAGATGTTCTCACACTCCTGGTCTATTTCTCCATTCACCGGTGCATAGCATGCCATAAGAAAAATTCTTCGAAACTCCACTCTCATTCTAACCCGCATTACCCGGGGAGATACGAATTCGTACTGTTTAACACATATTTTCTCTCTTTCACTTACGATCACCCCAACTCCTTTTGCGCCATGGATTTCAGACTCGACTCCTAACCATAGTTCTAGACTTCCATTTTTCATCTCCACAGCATCCTTTCCTTTGCGCCTTGTCTCCGATACAAACAGAATATCGCGGTGCCTTTCGTACATTACATTCACAATTTCAAATTCTTCACCATGCATATCTCTAACTTTGCACGTACCGGGTCGCCATTCATTCCTAGTACAGTGGTCAGCAACGGGGCCTGTCTGTTTCGACCTTGACCGCCCCTTGTAACCAGGTCGATCCGTGGCAATTCTACTGTTCTCTTGAGTAAAACCATAGCGGTCAGACCGGTTACTGGCAAAATCATGTCCCGGACGATGTTACATTCCCTATTAACGGTATTGTCCTACTACCGGACAGTTATCTACTGCCCCGAGACGTAAGGAAGTAAGAAGTAGAAATATAGACAGAGTCAAGAAAGATATAAATAATGGAGTGTATACTTACTGCATGAATATCTAAATGTACATGTATACATACACATTTTTTTCACTTACATACCATCCAATCAGATCACGTTTCAACCAGATTGCTCCCTACGCGATTCCTGACTTTCGCGCCACTCACCGAACTTACGGTTATTTATTTGCGACCAAATTCTTCAATTACTTTTAATTTAGATTTACGAGTTATAGTTAGCTCTTTGTTATTTAATTTAATATTTATTTATTGAATCTGTTGTATTATTGTCGCGAACCGTGACCACTTAACGTCTCCATCCTTCACTTTTATTCAATTTAAGATTAAGAGTAAATAAGATAATGCCCTCTCGACTTTAATTGCCTACGTTTAGGATTAATTAACTACAATTAAGGTCAAACATTGGAACAAAGGTAAAAATTAGCTTAAATTTTGAATTTTCAGTCACGGAAAAATATAGTATCAGACAATATGCAATACAATGTTATAATTAAACTACAATCACACATAGTACCAAAAATAAAAGTTTGATCAATCGTCAAATTTGAAAACAAAGAAAAAATGTTCAAAAACTTACCACTTATATACGGGCCTGCCATGCATAGTCACACCTTTTTTATTTTATATTTGTCTCAGTACGATTTTATACGAGTTTCAAAAATCATCTGGCATGGGTTTTAATGGAATTGTATTTTTCGTAGAAGTTCAATGCCATAACAATCCCAAATGCTATTTGCTCACCTTTTTTATCTAAGGAGGCATTTCACAGGTTACAAAATTCTAGTGTTTAGATTATTATTATTTTTGTTTATTAGTAATATTCAAATCTATTCAGTAACTTCTATTTAAAAAGATTGTTCCCAAACGCGACTTGGTGTTATTTATTTGAGAAAAGAAAAATTACTTAATTACTTTAATTTAGAATGTCGATTACAAATTAGAGCTAGTTATTTAATTATTTTATCTATTTATTTGCATTTTTATACTTTGGATTACGGATTAGTTATTTATTTTTATCACTTAAGCTAATGGAACAATTATTATGACAGTTCTTACGTTTGGATTTGTTATAGAAAGGGATTCATTACAAAGATGAATCACATCTGGTATTTTTACTACAGTTACAGATACATATTTATGATTGGTGTTTACCCCGAGCTACCGTGGGATACAATAAGTTATTGCAAGAATGTTTACCTGTTTGAGTTCAAGCCAAAAGGGTGGTATTTGCGCTTTAAGTTTACTTTACAATTTTACGAGTTACAGTCACATCTGGTATGGGTTTAAAAGAGCCGTATTTTTTCGTGGAAATTCAATACTATAGCAGTCCAAAATGTTATTTTCGCACCTTTTACAACTAAATAGCCATTTACATGTTACAAAACTTCTACTGGTTAGATTATTATTATCTTCGTTTATTATTAATATTCAAACCGTTGGGTGTAAAAATCTGTTCAAAAGGTTACCCTTACCGTACAGAACTTTATCGATTTAGAAGTTGTCATTTTAACACGTATTTGTTTCACTAACCGAAGATAAAAGATGGAGCTACCTTAAACACGTCCTATTGCTTTGACGATCCGATTTAACTGACCGTTATCTAACTTACGTAACTAATAACATTAAAGTAATATGGTTATAATTTATCAAATAAAATATGTACAGGGTGGCCAACTAAGAATGCTGTACTGTATCTGGTAAACTATACATTGTAGAGGCTTGCGGAAAAAAAAGTTATTACTAAAACGGCCAATACAAAAACCTGGAAAATATTTTCATGTTTCAGAAATAGCTGCAATCTTGAATCTAAAAAAGTGATGTTTCTGTGAATTCTGCTATATTAACCAAATAAAAAAATAACTGATCTTTGAAGTCGAGGATAATCTGAACTTTTTTTGTTTGGCACTTTTTGACGTATCTATAAAAATAAAGTGATGGGGTGTACTCAAAGGTTTCCTTAAATCACCCTCCGTATCTTCGAAACGGCTAATCCGATTTTAACAAACTTGGGCGCGTTGAAAAGAGCTTTTCTTGGGCTACAAATGTTAAAATAATTGAAGTTTTGTTAGTTTCAGATGTCGTCGCTAGAGGGCTTTGTTCGACATTCCCACAGAAACGGTTAATTTTCACAAAAAAAAAATTAAATGCATTGGTATGCCTTTTTTTCATGAACAAGTAGCTAAATGATGCCTTAACAAGCTCGCGAAAACCGCATCTCGATATCTTGTTCCTAACCTAGAATATCGACCAAAGAAAACTTTATACAAAAATACCTTAAATTTTTATTTTTTTTAACTATATTTTTCTGGAATTGTTTCTAGTATGTAAGTATGTGGCCCTAAAAAGGACCGATTTAAAGGAGGAAGATTTTTAATGCCCCCGTAAATGCTCGAAATGCTGACCATCGCTCTATGCATTGCTGAGGCCTCTTATGGGTAGACCTAGAAATTGCGATTTCAAATGTTTGTAAATTTATACACCAGAATAAAATCACCCTTTTTGAAATTACTACGGGCAAGTAAGCAATGCTAAAAGTTATACGAAAGGCCTATTTTTTGTTTGTTTAAATTCATATTCACTATGGATATATACGAAAAATACAATTAATAGAAGCAGGCAATGGAAACAGATACCTAAACAAGACATACATAATATTCAAATTGTCAATAGCTGTCAATACTTTCGCGTTACTTTGAGCAATTTTTGTACTTTTAAAATGCGTTTTACCAATAATGAAGCTGTTGATATGCTTGCGGTTTATTTTGAATGTCTTCAGAATGCCGCAGTAGCTAAAAGAGATTACGCAGCTCGATATCCAAATCGGCGTCCTTGCGATGTAAGAGTTTTTCCCCGATTAGTGGCGAGCTTACGAGCCAATGGTAGTTTTCGGCCTACGTTTCAACGGCAAAGAATTGGAAGAACACAACAAAATATTATCCGTGTACTGGGCTATATTGAAGGAAATCCTCATGTTATCACAAGAGCATTATCCACTGAGTTGGGCATATCACGGACAACGGTTCAAAATATTTTGAAGGACCATAGGCAAGTTTTAATGGTCATCAAAACATATAGGTATTCGTTTAAACTTTTTTTAATTACTTTAAGAATGCACGCATATCATGTCGTTTTGCATTAGGCCTTGAAAGAGGAATATTTTGATCGAAGGTTAGACTATTGCCATTGGATGTTAGGCATTATACGCGAAAATAGAGAATTTTTATTTCAAATTCTTTGGACCGATGAAGCCACCTTTAGTAGTAACGGGAGAGTCAATCTGCACAATATGCATTATTGGTCTGTAGAAAATCCCCATTGGTTGCGCGAAGTTCAGCGCCAAGGACGTTGGGGTTTAAATGTATGGTGTGGCATACTGGGAGGCAGAACTATTGGACCATATTTTTTTGAGCAATCCCTAAATGGCAATGTATTTCTTGACTTTTTGGGCAATCAATTACCGTTGTTGTTGGAAGATGTGCCTCTGGAAAGAAGGCAACAATTGTTTTTGTAGTTGGATGGTAGCCCAGCACATTTTGCTATTAATGTGCGAGAACATATTAATGCAGTATTTCAACAGCGATGGATTGGAAGGGGAAGTCTGTTTCCATGGCCTCCGCGATCGCCAGACTTAACTTGCCTCGATTTTTATTTATGGGGGCGCTTAAAGGACATCATGTTTCGGACTCAACCTACTACTAGAGAAGATATGAAAAACCGTATTCGTAACGCAATACGTAACATACCGAGAGCCGAAATTGAAGCAGCAGTTTTGTCTAGTCATGAAAGGCTTCAGCAATGCATAGAGCGTGATGGTCAGCAATTTCCAGCATTTACGGGGGCATTAAAAACTTTCCTCCTTTAAATCGGTTCTTTTTAGGGCCACAACTTACATAATAGAAACAATTCCAGAAAAGTATGGTTAAAAAAATAAAAATTTAAGGGATTTTCGTATAAAGTTTTCTTTGGCCGATATTTTAGGTTAGGAACAAGATATCAAGATGCGATTTTCTCGAGCTTGTTTAGGCATCATTTAGCCACTTGTTCATGAAAAAAAGTCATACCAATGCATTTAATTTTTTTGCGAAAATTAACCGTTTCTGTCGGAATGCCGCACAAAGCCCTCTAGCGACGACATGTGAAACTAACAAAACTTCAAATATTATAACATATGTAGCCCAAGAATAGCTCATTTCAACGCGCCCAAGTTTGTTAAAATCGGCTTAGCCGTTTCGAAGATACAGGGGGTTATTTAAGGAAACCTTTGAACCCCATCACTTTATTTTTAGACATACGTCAAAAAGTGCCAAGCAAAAAAAGTTCGGATTATCCTCAACTTTAAAGATCAGTTATTTTTTTATTAGGTTAATATAGCAGAATTCACAGAATCATCATTTCTTTAGATTCAAGATTGCAGTTACGCCCTCTAGCGGCCATTTCAAAAATTTAAAAATGTTTTCCAGGTTTTTGTATTGGCCGTTTTAGTAATAACTTTTTTTTCCCAGATACAGTACCTCGCATTCTTAGTTGGCCACCCTATACACACTTTGCAACTTAACCAAAACTTAGAGTTAATCTAAGTTAATCATAGCAGGTTTGTTGGGATTTAAATTCTATTTGACGTTCACTGACACCTATACCCAACACAGTTAAACTGAAGTTTAACCTCAGCTTGCAGTTTAAACCATATCTATATATTAAAAAAAAAGGATCCATTTATAAAACTGCGATTGTTCATACTAATTCAACTATAATATATTAATTAATACATGTAGCAACATATACCAACGAAGCGTGAAGGCAAAGGTGATTAAGAATTGATATCATTACATTATTCTATATTATTAAAAATATTTGTTATTAAAATCTTATTAAAGGATCAAAAGTAAATGTAACAGTAAGGAATAGCAACGTTAATAAAAAAAAATTCAGTTTTAGAGATACATACATAAAGATGTATATAACGTATCCAAAGGTGAGAATTCAATGTCATGAAGGCACAATGCTATTCTTAAGGGAATATCCTTTCGACGCTGTCACTTGTATACAAAGAGCTATGACAAACATGGGTTAAACAAATCTGAAACTCCTAACAATTATTGACCCAACATTTGCCCATCTTAAAACGAATAGACAACATAAGCATTTAATTAACTGTGGTACTTTACTAACGTATTATTTTAAATGCAAGAAACTTTTATAACAGTTTTCGGAAATATATTCAATATTATTTACCTGTAAAACTTAACAGTTACTTAAGTATACTTACTGAGAGTCTTTAACGGAACGTTTGACATAAAGATTGTAAGATAATAATACATTATAACATGTAGTTTTATGTGTAACTAATAGAGGGATGTTTAATTTTGTAATTTAGACATATTAATACATATTAATAATATAAATTGTCTTCAAGATATGTAAAAACCTCGCTTGACTACTATACATAGCAATTTTCTTAATGATTGATAGATCGCTCAGTGTGTCTTCCATACATTACAGATTGTAAACGTTTGAACGGAATGTAAGTTTTTTTTTACGTTTAGACCTAACTAAGTTGTGTAAAACAGATAAGGTATGCCCTACAATAGAAATTAGAAATGATTTCGGAATTGATGAAGAATTTTTAAGTTTTTGGGTGAATTAATTTGAAACACTTGATATTATTTTTACTCGGTGTGTAACGTTTATATTTATATTTAACGGCTGTTTCAATTCGTGGTTTTTTAGTAAAGATATTGTTGTCTTTTTGTTGTAGGCTTATTGTAACGAATGAATTTGCGTTTATTGAGATAATTCAATCATTTCTACATTTTATTAGGACATTAACTCTCTCTTTTCATTTATAAGTATGAAGAATGAGTTACGGTGGCACGCGTTAAGCGTTTATAAAAAATGGTTTAAGAGACATCTAAAATTTTGTCCGAAGAAGTTTTTAACGATTCTGAATCTATTAGCTTTCAGTGACCTATGTTTATATCGGAAGTTGTCACTAACTTCCATATTTTAAATGAAATGTATTTTTTATTTCATTATGGAATTCTACGTAATATTTTCGTCTTCTGTACGAAAATTGGGCTGTTTTTGAAATAATTAATAATTATTAAAATTCTTTAACTTTGCAATATGATCTTGAAAATCCAGTAAATTTTCCTACAGTATCTATTACTTTTATTACTAGTATGTGTTTAAATTAGCTCTTTAAGTAACAAAATGTGTTTGTTTTAGCTTCATAAAAAATAGGACGCAGTGTAACTTCCAATCATGTGTCGCATTGCTAGTATGTAATGGCTCTAAAGAATTAAATGCTCCCCGAACATTCATCATCAATTCTTCTTTTGTGTGAATCTGATCAGCCTATATTTTATTTTTAGCGTAACCCAACATAAAAAAAATTCAACGGTGTGATGGTGCTCCATTCGTTTAATAATACGTGTTGACAGTTCTTTCCTGAGATATTTTATGCATAAAGCCAGACAGTACATTCAGCAGAATACAAAGGTAATCTTGGGAATTTAGTTTGTCACCATACAAAAACAGTCCTAAAAATTCGTTATTCTGGGATTCAGAATCTGGATGACATAAAATACGTTAAGCTGTAAAGCATTTTGGTGCTATCCTTGTGAAGACTTCCGTGATCAGTCATGGGTATTGTGCCTATTAAATATACAGTTTCTTGAAAACTTATCCTCGCCTGTCCAAAAAATGCAACAGGTGAAACGTTCATCTTCATGTATTTAATTCAAAAAACATCTAACCCACACAGTCTAGATTTAAACCTTGTGAAATTTATGTGGCGTCTTTTTATGGTTTTAAACAGCACTTACTTTTAAATGTTGTTCTACATCTTACAAAGAAGCTGTAGAATAAGTAATTACATAAATTGCGTGCGTGCGTTCGTGCGTGTGTGCGCGTGTGCGTATGTGCGTGTGTGTATGTGCGTGTGTGCGTGTATGCGTGTGTGTGCGTGTGTGCGTGTGTGTGTACGTGTGTGCGTGAGTGCGTGTGTGTGCGCCTGTGCGTATGTCCTTGCGTGTGTATGTGCGTGTGTGGGTATGTACGTGTGTGCGTGCGTGCATGTGTGTGCGTGCATGTGTGCATTTTGTCAAAGTTGAAAAATTAAAACATAAACGTAAACATGTTTATGTTTTAATTTTTCAACTTTGACAAAATTGTTTACAACATCTTTAACAATTCTTACAAATATTACTACTGACGAAGATAACTGTAAGTGTTATCGAAACATTTAGATTGTATAATTTAAATACACCATTAAAAATCCCAAAAAAGATAAGTATTTTATTATAAGTGTTAATGGTGAAAGTTTACATTTTCAGATAAAAACCATGTTCAAATCAAATTTGTAGTCCTTTTAAGTAGTTTTCAAAGATGTTTCTACTTTTGCTAACAGCTCTAGGTAGCAGAAATTATGACATATCGTAAATTCAAGAATAATCTTTAAATCCGCTATATTACGAAAATTACTCGCCAAATGAAAAATTTCCAAAGAGTAAAAAATATTTACTTTCGCGAATTCTATCGCACCCTTTCCGTTGGCCCATGCTAAAAATACACCATATATAGGTATATATATATATATATATATATATATATATATATATATATATATATATATATATATATATACGGTTGGAAAATATAAAATTAATATAGAAAATCAATAGGTAGGTATTACAAACATCATCCTAGAATAACTAGGTATTAACTATATTAACCAAATCATTCACCTTTTGCTTTGATAATTACTGTGTAGCATTGTTTATAAAATAGTATTCATTGGTGTTATACGTAAGGTAACATATATATTTAAACCTGAATCATTAATTTTATCAATAAATTTTAGGCTTCTTTGATTACACATAAGGTAAATATTACCTAGTCTGAAATTTAATATTTGCACTTGTTGATGTAGTTTCAATATTGATAAGAAATTGCTATAAATAGCGTGAATGTGATAACTCTGCAGCAGATAATTAGTCTTGAATATTCACCTTTAACGAGTGATAATTACTTTGTATCATTGATTAGAAACATTATTTATTGCTATATGTAAGGTAAGTAAATATAAAGTCTAAAGAAGCAAATTTTATCATTTAATAACATCATGTAGACGATCCAGTTATGGTTTCTTATTCTAATGGAAACCGCACAATTTACAATTAAAAAATTAGAAAAAGACTTTGATGTTATGTATTACAATTAAAACTAATTGCATTTGTAAATAAAATCATACATAAAAATTATATTAAAGTTTGCAATATCCATGTAAATATTTAATCTTACGTGACAACGAATAAGAGCAGATCTTCTTCTTGGTCGGTGCTAGAAAGAGAACACATTCGGGGGAACAAGGAAAGCAATTTACACCCAACTAATTTTCCTTATTCTAATGGAAACCGCACATTTTTTTGATAAATACGTAATTACTGCATTTGATTATAACAATAAATATGTAATTACATTTTTAACGTAATTCTAAAACATAACTATAAAGCAGTAAAGGGAATTTGTATTTTCACATAAACATTAAATTTACATTTAAAAATTCCTGGTGCATAGAGGTATTAGGAATGGGAGAAAGCCGCCAATTTTAGGTATCGGAGTGATTCTAGGTAATTGCACCTTCTTCTTTCCGCCGGCAATCTTAACAGCTTCTTAGCGGTCGATAGACTGATATCAATAAGTTTCTTCAGATTACCATCTTTGAGCAGACGTTTGACGGATTTTCGAATAGGTTTTAAAAGTCCACCTCTAAACGAGCACCTCTTCGTCTTCTTCTTCTTCTTCTTCTTAGCACCCACACTTATACCTTCATAGCGTTCGCTACGGCAAATGCTACTGTTTTCTCACCAAAACTTGACTCCTTCGACCGTGCACGATTCCAAGCTTGATCTCGAAGCACCGTATCTGCTTGATGACGGCTTGTTAAATCGTTAGAATTAAGATAGGCAGTATCGTGTTGTTTGCAAGCCCGTCTAGAGGATTTATACCTGGATCACCGCGAGATAAACGTTTCTGTAGCCTTGTTCCTGGTCCGTGATATCCACAAACCCGAACATGCAGTTCAACAGGTAATTTTTTTTATTAAGGTGTTTAATACTGCACTTCCGAGCAGCATGTGAACTGGTCAGTATACTATCAGCAGTATACGAAACAACCTGAAGAACTACCTGTGGATGGTCACGATTTCCTGAAAACTGAAGTTGCAGGGAAGCATCGTCGTCTCTTTCCGATAGCAATTAGGTCAATTATTTGCGGACCTTTCGGGTGTGGGAAGACTAATGTAATGGTTAGCTTATTGGAGGCACCGCATGGCTTAAAATTCGAATATACGTTTACTCTAAGTCGCTCGAGCAACCAAAATATAAATACTTAGAGCATGTACTTAAGCCAGACGTATTGGATATAATGCATTCAACGATAAGGAAGATGTACTCGCCCCTGAAGAGATCGCTAGGAATTCTGTAATGATCATCGACAACATCTCTTGTCTCAATCAAGACATAATTCGCGATTATTTCAGTAGAGAGCGACACTCAGGCGTGGACTCTTTCTATCTCTGTCAAAACATATTCGAAGATCCCTAAGCAATTGCTTCGCGATAATGTGTATATGGTTGTATTATTTAAACAGGATTGCATAAATTTGAAGCATGTATACGATGAACATGTAGGTACAGATATGACCTTCGACCAATTTAAATCAATGTGCTCACAATATTGGCAGACTAAATACAATTTCGTATGCATTGTAAAGACTGATTACGGGAGATACCGAAGCGGATTTGATTGCTATAGCACCTGCTTATAATACTCATTCAGACGCAGTCGCTCGCAATGGATGTTCGAGATAAGGTGGTTAAGCTGAAGTTAACGCAGACTTGTAATGCTATCAAACGCAAGCTGGGAATATTGAAGAACTTGAAACATATCGTTTAGCGGAAACTTCAGATAAACCTGTAGTGGAGCCTTTGAAACAAATCACTAACGTTAAAATTAAAGTAGAACCGGTGAAATCGGAGTTCAAACAAGTACCTGCTGCAACGTCAACACCTGCTAGGTTCAAGTTAAAATCTCCGGTTGCACCTTCATTCGTTGAATCCGTTGTAGAACCATTACCTGATATTTATACCCCCTCTGTCATTCGTTGAAGCGAACCTTATTGCTGAAACAGATCCTGTTGAATAGGAGGAAGAAGAGCAGGTAGAGCTAACTAATTTAACGCGATTACTCGATGACACAGGCGTAACCGATGAATTATTAGAGCAATATGATCATTTACCTCGCCACTATGTAGAATTACTGATCCGCAGGAATCAAGAACAGAATGATAATACATACATACGGTCTTTGTTATGATGCAAAATTAGATAAATGGGCTATCGGAGATTCTCCGGTGGATATAGAAGGGCCTAATCTAATTATAAAAGATGAGGTATATGAAGGCACTCCCGGACTACACCAGTTGCCTATATTGAAAGAGCCGAAGAAGTTTACGTTGAGGGATGAAACAGCCTACGTCGATATTCTACCTAAAACTAACGCATATAGGAAGAATCACGACCCTCACGGAGCAATTATCGGCACCAAGTTGTCTAAATATCGGAAGATTATTAAGCCGCAGATCAGTACGAACCATTTCGGTTGAACCATCATGAAGAATTTGTAGAATAGAGTGAAGGAGTATGTATACTGGAATACTCCTCGCGAACTTGTTGAATGGTTCAGGCTGTTGCATGCATCGAAAGCAGCAGGTCATACTGGACAGGGTAACGAAACCATTAGTATCGAAGACGAGCTCCGAGAAGAAGGTATAATTGCTTAATAATGTCCATCGATAGGTTTGGCAGACATTCCTTATCGCATTTAAAATATGCAACTACAAATATCAAATTAATCTGGGATGATAATTACGATATGCAAGGTAAAAGACTTTGCAATGTATCTGAACCCATCCTAGAAGATGATGTTGCAACTAGGAGATACGTAGATGAGACAAATTTAAAATTGACCGAAGATGGTAATCACGATGCGAAAGGTAGAAGAGTATGAAACGTAATCGATCCAATCCTAGACGCGGATGTAGCCACCAAAAACTATGTGTAAGGAAGTTCTAGAGCTTAAAATAAAGAGTGATATCGATTTATCGATTGCAGAATTATAGTCTGAGCGCAATAGTAAACTTGAGGAAAAAATTAATCGTATATATGGTGATACAAGCATCCTCAGCAGGGATATCTATAACATTAAGAATAAGTTACACAAGTAGTAATGTCTTTAAAGTTGGCGGTTATCGAAGAATTGCATAAGCCTGCGCGGAATAATTTCGTGAGGAAACGAACCATCGTCAAGCATCGGGATGACTTTTGGCTGGAGAATCGCAATCATAAGTATATTCTAACAGTGATAGACTGCTATTCTAAATATCTACGGATACGCCCTCTAAAGTCGAAGAATCCCAACGAAGTTTGTCGAGCGATGACTTCTGTTTTGAAGGAGTGTAGAGCTCCGGATAACTTGCAATCGAATTAGGGACGTGAATTCTATACTAAATATTTTGAATGGTTGATGAAGAGTTATGCAATACATCATTACTCAACGTATAGTTTTAAATAGGCAGCCATTGTTGAAAGGGTTATACGAACGTTGAAAAATGCGTTATACAGACGATTTAGCCTTAATGGTAAATACAAGTGGCTAGATGTACTGCAGGAAGTTACATCTTAATATAATAATAAAGTGCATTCCACGATTGGAATGAAGCCAAAAGATGTAACTTCATCAACATATTTACCGATCTTTCATAATATTAAGGTAATGGGGACAGAAAAATTTTAAATTGGTGATTACGTCCGGATTTCTAAGTATAAATCAATATTTGCAAAGGGCTACACTCCTAATTTTTCCACCGAACTGTTTAAGATGGCTAAGGTGAAGGTTTGTTACCTAGTTACATATTTACTGGATGATCCCCAAGATAAACCGGTACTAGGTCAATTTTACGCTGAAGAATTACAGAAAACTGCTCATCCGGATATATTTCTCGGTCAGAAGGTGTTACGGTGTAAGGGGAACCAGCTATATGTTCGATGGCTTGGTATGGATAAATCACATGATTGAATTAATAAAACAGATTTAGTATAACATGTGTATATTTTCTTACAATGAATAATTTGTTATATAACATATGTATATTTTCATACATGATAATAATAATAAAAATAATAATAATAATAATAACAATAACATGATTTTCTTAAATTATAACATAATAATAACAATAATGATGATGATAACAACAGTAATAATAGTAATAAATAATTTCTTAATCTACGACGTAATAACAATAGCTGATTTCTTAACCTAAATCCATAGTAGCGGGGATATTGCAATGTCCCCAAGGCAGTGTATCAATGCCATTAGGCAGCAAACTATTTGCATTTGTAAATAAAATCATATACAAGAATTATATCGGAAATTTGCAATATCCACATAAATATTTAAGCTTAGGTCACAACGAATGAGAGTCGCTCTTCTTCTTGGTCGGTGCTAGAAAGAGAATACATTCGGGGAAACAAGGAAAGCAATTTACGCCCAACTAATTTTACTTATTATAATGGACGCCGTACATTTTACAATTAAAATACTAGTTACAATGTTTTGAAGTAATCAAATAATGTTGATAAATACGCAATTACTGCATTTGATAAAAATAATAAATATGTAATTACATTTTAGCTTAATTCTAAAACATAACTTTTAAAAAAACAAAGGGAATTTGTATTTTCACATAAACATTAAATTTACATTTAAAACTTTCAATAAAAAATAAATTGTTAGCTTTCGTCGTAGAGAGTGTTCTGGTTTGTCATCTTTGAGGCAGTTTAATAATATTTAATTTTATGACCTAGTTATTCTTTACTAAAAAAATTTTATAGTTGGCTTTATGTTTCCCAAACTGTTATACTAATAGCAGGCTTATGTTTATGTTTTAATTTTTCAAATTTGACAAAATTGTTTACTACATCTTTAACAATTTTTAACAAACATTACTACTGACGAAGATAACTGTAAGTGTTATCGAAACGTTTAGATTGTATAATTTAAAGTACACCATTAAAAAATCCCAAAAAAGATAAGTATTTTATTATGAGTGTTAATGGTGAAAGTTTACATTTTCATATTTCAATATAAAGTTTATCTAGAAATAATATTCTGACTAATTTATATTAATCATAATTATTTAAACTGACGTCACAACGAATGAGAACAGCTTTTCAACTTGGTCGGTGATAGAAATAGAACACATTCGGTGGAACAAGGAAAGCAATTTACGTCCAACTAATTTTTCTTATTCTAATGGAAACCGTACATTTTACAATTGTTAAAATAATGCATTTGTTCTTAAGATTTATGAAAGTGTACAAGACATTCATACGTTGACATTTTAATTATAAAATAAAAGTAGTAAACAAATAGTTGCAATATGTAGTTACATTTGCATAGAAACAAAATTTTATCAATATTTATAACCTTCCATTATTTACAATTTAATACCCGCTGCTGGCAGTAGATAAGACATACATACATACAGAAGAATGTTATAAATAAAAGTTATTTAGAATTAAAATCTATTTTCAAATTATACTCTTAATATAGAATCTGCCAATTAAAAGAGGCAATCAATAATTACTATGATTTGGGTGTGACTAGCTACATATTTTGACTAGGTATCTATCTATAATAGTTTCAATTGTTGAAAAATAATAAAATTATTCTCTGAGCAATCTCCTTTTTAGATATGAAATGTTTAAGACGCTATATGTATATAATGTTTTAATATAACAGCCTTTCATGTTGGTTCGTGACAGAACTGATAGACTCGACGCTAGGCAGAGAAAGTATTCTAAACTTGTAATAGAATCTACTCGCTAGTGCATATTAATAAACGAATTTGAATAATTTAACTGAATTAAGTAATGTATATATATATATATATATATATATATATATATAACCTCACTAATAATGTAGCTCTCTAGTTCTTCGATCAGGGTCGATTCATGTTAGGAAACCAGGTGATTGAAACCATACGTATACCTGACATTAATAGTGCCATTAAAGGAAACTGTTAAACAGCATCAAGACCGTCTTCTACGCTTCCATACCGCGAACGCATGTGTTGGGATTTGCAGAGTGTTATACGAAGCCTCTAGTCAATATACGTCAAGAGCTGGTATTGGTTCAATCCAATACCGATGGCGACTGCTACAGCGGCAAAACGGATGTTAAGATGAACTTGAAAGCTCCATATGTAATTCCGAATGATGCTATGAAGTTATCTATTTATCACAGGCTTAACAAAAATTCGTCGATACAAGTTGCGTTTCATGCTCGAGATTTAAAAATATATCCATCCTCACCATCATCAACGTCAATTATTTGGGCTGTAAAGAGCAGCACAGGCTTTCAACGTCCTCAATGGTTATTCGTTGCTTTCCATACCAAGAAGCGAAATAATCGGGAAGAAAATGCCGCAAAATTTGAGTACTTAAATATCTCAAATATAAAAGCAAATATTAATAATAGATGTCCACCCGAACAGCAAAATCTCGTGTTCGCAGACAAGTGCGTGGATGCTTACGAAGAACATTGAAACTTTAGAAATCAATATTATAACTCGTCGCAAGGTTCTATGCTTAGTTACGAACAATTTAAGGGTCAGTCGATATATGTAATTAACTGTACTCGTCAAAACGAGAGTATTCATAACATATTGCGTTATTTTGCACGATGTATTAATTATGAACCAATTGCTAGCAATGAAGGCTGTTGTACTGTTAACACTACTGTGCGGTGCTACTTCACTAATTACTACTAGTGATGACGAACGCAATTTGGAGATAGTTTAAACTTGTTTACATGCGTTTGGTTTCATAAATGAAGATTCGGGTGCGTCGTTAGGAAAGCATAGTTTTATCGTTCGAAGCGCATTGAAATCCTTTCAAGAATACTATCAGCTGTCTTCTGATGGTATCCTAAATGATGAAACCATAAACTTATTAACCACCCCGAGATGTGGCAACGTAGATGTTATCAACACATACGTAACACATCCATATCTTGGAAAAAGTCTATCCTAAGTTATCATGTAGAAGGTAAAGACATACTTATATTAATATTAACCGCTAATGCGTTTAAAGGGAAAAATATTTAAATTTTAAAATTAAATACAGCTCTAGCAATTACGATATAGTAATATCGTTTCAACGGTATAATCATACTAGACTAATCGGTGGCAAACGATGTGAAACTGTGTTTGACGGGCCTAGTGGTAGCCTAGGACATTCAGACTTCCCGAAGGAGGATCAAAGTAAAATTGAAATACATATTATGGATTGGGATGAGCGATGGCACCTTCTAGACTAGACTAAAGATCAAATCAGCTACTTTACCGTAATACTACATGAGATTGGCCACGCTTTAGGCTTAGAACATTCGAGTGATAGAAATTCCATCATGAATGCATATTATAGGATGCATTTTCGTGATTTAGTATCGGATAATATGGGGATCCGTTCATTATATCCTACTACCACTACTACATCTACTTTATCCGAAATTACTACTACTACTACTCCTGTTAAGACAACGTCTGATTTACCTACTAAATCTCCTGACTTATGCAGTATCGATATTGAACACTATTCGATCTTAAATAAGCGATTGAATATGTTCTACGAGAATTGGGTTTGGATATCTGCTTTAAATAGTACATATGTCAAACCCGCTAAGAACTTGTTTGAATGGCTACCCTTCCTACCGAGAACTTTTAAGCGCTTTGATGAAATATATCAGAGGTCTAACAATGATATCGTCTTCTTCAGCGATGGATATATTTATCATGCACAATTTCTTAGTTTACAACTGGATGGCCTAGAGTATACAGCCACTATTATATCCCCACCAGTAGTCAGGTTTATGACGCTGTAAACACTGATAGGGGGTGTACACTACTCTTTCATGGAGTTATCAGATAATTGAATATGATGAGTGTATTCATCGACCAATAGTACATTTGCTGCATACGGATACATTTCCGAGTCTACCATCAAAGATAACAACAATGTTCAGATATATTAACGGAAATGTATACTTTATCAGTAGGAATCAATTTTACGAATATAACGAATTTACTGACAGTGTGATGGAATCAGGGAAAGTTGATCCTTCTATGTTTAATATTCATTGTGCCAAAAAAGATTTATTAGAACAATTATATGATGTTTTAACAAAACTAATGAGGTTGGAAAAAGTTGTATAGTGAATTATATTATTATTAATAAAATACTGCATAGTATGCGTTCTCTTTTTCATACCTATTTTTGCCATATGTATTTACGTTTTCTTAAAGAAAAAATGACTAGACCGGCGACTGCTGTAGATATTATTACAATAACATTTATTAACGAATTCGTTGCACTTTACAAGTTATTTTGTTTAATACATGCCAAATTGTTTATAAGTACTAAATTATAAAGAATGCAATTTTACATATATGAATTTTAATTTACTGTTAATTAATAATGCATGAACAGTTTATCAAGTCAAGGTCAAGAATAGAGTCATCGCCATCGCTATTTATAACTGCTTGTATTATCAATTATATACTTAAAACGAATAACTATATTGAATTTTTTTAAATGTAGATTTAACGTTTATTTGAAAATGCAAATCCTCTTTTCACTTTCAATATAATTTGTATGTATTAATTAATTCAGCGATTGATTATTATTTGTCAATGTATTTAATTTTACAGCTAAATGTTCATTATTTTAGAAAATGCATTTTTCCATTAGAATGAGAAAAGTTAGTATACAACGGTCGCGCGTAAATTGCTTTCCTTGTTCCTCCGAATTCGTTCTCACTCTTTCATCAAGAATACTATCTTAAATGGTGAGGAATTTTAGTATTTTTTTCTAGCATTCAAAACATTATAAGTTCCCTGTTAGAAATATATACCTACTAACAAAATCTTTGCGTTTTAATTAATTTCTTCTATAATGATCATGTGCTTACCTGGTCCTTATATTTAAAAATAAAATCCAAAAAGTTATTTTCCGAGATATCTTTTATACATGTATAAAGATTACGATGTGATTATAATGAGAAAGAGTTTAGGATACACATTACTTAATTCAGTTAAATTATTCAAATTCGTTTATTAATATGCACGACTAGCGAGTAGATTCTATTTAACTTTTAGAATACTTTCTCTGCCTAGCGTCGAGTCTATCAGTTCTGTCACGAACCAACATGAAAAGCTGTTATATTAAAACGTTATATACATATAGCGTCTTAAACATTTCATGTCTAAAAGGGAGAGAGCTCAGAGAATAATTTTATTATTTTTCAACAATTGAAACTATTGTACCTGGTCAAAAATATGTACCTAGTCACACCCAAATAATAGTAATTATTGATTGCCTCCTTCAATTGGCAGATTCTATACTAAGAGTATAATTTGAAAATGGATTTTAATTCTAAATAACTTTTATCTATAACATTCTTCTGTATGTATGTATGTCTTATCTACTGCCAGCAGCGAGTATTAAAATATAAATAATGGAAGGTTATATATTGATAAAATTTTAATTCTATGCAAATGTAACTACACATTACAACTATTTGTTTACTACTTTAATTTTATAATTACAATGTCAACTTTTATCAATCTTAAGAACAAATGCATTACAATTGTAAAATGTACGGTTTCCATTAGAATAAGAAAAATTAGTTGCGCGTAAATTGCTTTCCTGGTTTCCCCAAATGTGTTCTATTTCTATCACCGACCAAGTTGAAAAGCTGCTCTCATTCGGTGTGACGTCAGCTTAAATAATTATGATTAATATAAATTAATCAGGATATTATTTCTAGATAAGCTTTATATTGAAATTTTTAAATGTAAATATAATGTTTATGTGAAAATACAAATTCCATTCCAATATAATTCTTGTATATGATTTTATTTACAAATGCAAATAGTTTTAATTATAATGCATAACATCAAAGTCTTTTTCTAATATTTAATTGTAAAATGTACGGTTTCCTAATTAAAACCGTATGCATTACAATTAAATTCTAATGAATAAGAAACCATAACTGGAGCGTTTACAGGATGTTATTAAATGATAAAATTTGCTTTTTTAGAGTTTATATTTATTTACCTTACGTATAGCAATAGATAATTTTTCTAAACAATGCTACAAAGTAATTATCACAGGTTAAAGGTGAATATTCAAGAGTAATTATCTGCTGCAGTGTTATCACATTCACGCTATTTATAGCAACTTCTTATCAATATTAAAACAACATCAACTAGCGCAAACACTAAATTTGATACTAGGTAATATTTACTTAATATCTAATCAATGAAGCTTAAAATTTATTGATAAAATTAATGATTCAGGTATACATATGTTATGTATAGCAACAATGAATACTATTTTATATACAATGCTACATAGCAATTATCAAAGCAAAAGGTGAATGATTTGGCTAATATGGTTAATACCCAGCTATTCTAGGATGATGATTCTAATATTTACTATGCCAGCTTTCCGTAGTTAGACTCTCGCGACGAACAAACAATTTTTTTCAGGTTTATATTTCTACGGCGCATCGAAATCTCTTCAGCAACGAAGACAAAGAACGATGGTGAATTCTTCAGAACCGGCGAAGAGCTTACTTGCATGGACCCGCGCTATGCAATATCCCCATAGGAAGACGTTGAGGACATATTCTGAAGAAGCCATCAGGAGCTAAAGTACACGTTCCAAATGGCGGACATGTCTCTAATTGGTCAACACATGGGTCTGCCCCCTTGATATCTTTCCAAGATTGGTCAGGCGCCGCCATCTTGTGAAGGGGGCGGGGCTTAAGTGCTCGCTCACTTCGCTGATTGGTGTGACGTCACTTGCTGTCGCAGAACCCGCTTAGCCTTGTGTGTGTGTGTGTGTGTGCATGTCTGCTGGAAGCCACGATAACTTAAGAAGAATTACCGATTTTAATGAAACTTTTTATTTACGGTTGCTTTTAAAATATTTTGATTCAATCCAGTTTTGCTATTATAAGTACTTTATAGAAAGCGTTTTTATTTAATCCGAACAAAGAAAATACGTAACCTATTGTAGTTGTTGAAACGAGTGGTAGATAAAGTTGGCAGCAGTCATATTTTTAAAAATACGGCCCTACGTTTAACTTACAAAATGCTTTCCACTTAAATGCAAATATAAATTTTAAACTTGTGCAAGAGTAACAATAGTTTGGGAAAGTTGCAGGACTTATTTGCTGTACAGTACCCTCAGCATTACATCCCGTGCATTTCAACCATCCATAATATCGTTACTCAGTTTAATAAGGATGATTGTGTCACAAATTCCCACAAAAAAAGAGCAAAAACCTGTTGGTATTGAACCTTTGGTGCTATGCCGAGGACAATCCCAGAGATTCATTGCCTTTAAGAGCACAAGGATTTCAAATTTTAAAGAATTATGTCTTTAAAACATTAAAAAATTTTTAGCACAGGTCGTACAAATTTCAGAATCAACAATAACTGTACAATGATGGATTTTTGTGAAATATTATTTAATTTATTCAACGACAATGAAGAAATTTATTAGAAAAATAGTCTTCACAGATGAAGCTTCGTTTTCTTTGAATGGGATAGTAACCTCCCAAAATTATCGGTAAGTACCTATCTCCACTATCCATTTCCATCTTCCTAATACACTTACTTTTACTAAAACAGATATTAGTCACCATCGACTCCTCATTTAAACAATCGCATACATCATATAACGTCCTAGTTAACGTTTGGGCTGGAATAATCGACAATGTTTTATTCGGACCCTACTTTATTGATGGACATTTGAGTGCGAACAAGTTTCTTGAACTACTCGATCTCGTATTGTTCCACGAATAGAGGGGTTAAATGTTGACAACCCCTGGTTCCAAATGGATAGGGCTCCACCACATTCTACAGTTTCTTAATACAACATTTCTAGGCCGATGGATAGGGAGATTTGGTCATTTAATAAGTTTCCCATACAGAATGCTGACGATTTCAAAAATGGTATGCTTACTGCATGTAACGAGTTGAACACCATTTTTTTACAAAATACCGTTCAAGAATTTCGTAATCGCGTAGGGTACTGTTTAGAATGTCAAGGGGGACACTTCGAACATTTATTGTAATTATTTTCATACAATTCCTATTAAAGTTTCTGCGTTACATTTATTTAGCGTGCACATAACCTACAAAAAATATTGGTTCAGTTTTAATTGTGAATTGCGCATATGCTATACGTTAACGCGAATATAGGGATAATTGCATTGCGTGCAAGATATGTTCGGATTAAAGAAAGATGCATCGTATATATATATATATATATATATATATATATATATATATATATATATATATATATATATATATTTGTCTGGTCATATACCATGACACAAGCACAAGAGATTTATGTTTTGGGACCACAACAGATTTTTAATTGATTTGTTTCACAAATATTTCCATTATTAATTAATTTTAATTTTATTAAATTGTGCCACACTAAAGCTCAGTTATTGTTATAAAACAATAAATAACCTATAATTGTAATTATCACGCACCTTCGCTAACTGGCAATAATAGCCGAGTTCCTAATGAAATGACGTGCACTTACTATATTCTAGAATAAATTGTTACTTTAGATACCAAGAGTGAACAACTTTTATTCAGAAAATTCATCTTCTAAATTCACGTCCTGCTTAAAGCTCGAATAATATTACTAATCCCTTTATTGTTATTTTGCGTAGATTCACCATCAAACTCTAAACAAAGCAAATAATAATAGATGAGTATGCTACAGATTTCCTTTTTTTTACTTGAACATATTGTTTTAGCTTTCTCTGCATTTGCCAGCATTTTTATAAGTACTCAAAGCACGTCGTAATAAGTTATACTTGTTTTCGTTGACGTGCC
>JARFJB010002044.1:1402500-1438074 GCA_036346205.1 Vesta saturnalis
TTTTAACAAAATTTCCACTTTCATATCTATATTTTAGGTAGTCAACCTAACTTCTAATTTTATGTTTAGATTACATATTTATTGTTAATTTCCTTGTGGAAATGAGGGAAACTTACTTACTTACTTACTTAACTTATCCTATAAAAACTATAATTTTGTGAAATTCTTAAATAAAGCACTTAACCTAACTTAATATAAATTTACTTTTAATTTGCGTATAAAACGTCTATAACACTTGAAATGTTCATAAAATATGTTCTTATATCTGTCTCTAACACAAATAATGTCTATTTGTACTCCATAGTTAATTAATTTTGTCATTTCACATTTTCACATTGTTTAACTATTTTTGCCAATTTTTGTGTAAAATTTGCAATAATATATTAAATATCACACTGCACAAATGTTGTTCTTAGTTATGTTTCTAAGTCACTACCACTTCTTATGCACGTTTTAAACACTTTGTTTGTGAATTATTAATATACTGTGTTCGTACCATAACCCTTTTGATAGTTTATAGAGTTTATGCATTGTACCTAATACTATACATGTTATATATATTATAACTATCATACTTCATGTGATCAATATCTGTTATGTGTTTAAAATGCTTAAATTGATTGACTAAAATGTTAAATTACTTAAATATGTTACACGAAACTAATCGTACATACTAATATGGATCGCGTTGACCTTTCTCACATGCTACTGGTATAGCTCATTGATTTTATGAATATAACAACCTTGTGCATACCCCACAAAGCCTGTTTTGTTACATCAAAACCAATTTTTTGCACTCGTATACTATTTTTCCTTCAAATATAAATATAATATATATATATATATATATATATATATATATATATATATATATATATATATATATGTATATATATATTGCACTATTACTACTTTAACCAACCGCTAACCGCCATAGTGGAGATTAATTTCTGCAATGCTTATAAATAATAAAAAAAAAACAGTATTACCACGAGCTAACATTTTGGAAGTTCTAAATTTAAATGTAATTATGATTTACTACCTTTAATAATTATTTAAATATGTCAAATAAAAAAAAATAAATCGAATTGTTAATTTTTAGCAAGCACGATGCGTATTTCCAGTATGAAGTATTAATATAACCATATGAAAATCCTAAGAGAATTTAAATTTATTCACACTAGGTACGAAGTTTTTTTAATTTCAATCATAATATGACTTTCCTCAATTTAAATTTATAGAAAACCTCCTTAATTATAATTAAGCTTATAAAATGTCATTAATGTTTAATGCTTTGTTATTGAATGCTTAATTAATTAGTAATTGAAATAAATGTATTTTAAACCACTTTCTTTAAGGCCCGGCGTTAGCTTCAATCAGAGAATAGGAGAGGTTCGAAGGATTTATGACAACTTTTAGATCGTAACAAACACTCTTTTTATTCCCTACTTTTTTACAATGCTAAATAAGATACTAAAACTACGTTATATTTCAACTTAACTACAACTTAAATAAAGTTAAATTCAAAGAAAATGGACTGTATCGTATGAAAGGCCCTTACTTTCGTCACATTTCGAAAGGTTAGGGTTCTAAGCAAACATTTATTTTTAACTTAGGTAGTTCGACCACTGAATCTGTTCAGTAAGCATTTAAACAAAAAGAAGTGATATAAACGTAAACAGAAGGTTTTAGCAAAATTTCCGTTTAACTCAGTATAAATAATAAAAATTAAATTAGCTTCATGACTTTTCACATTTCCACATCCTAAACCTTTCGCCATGGAAATACCGAGAAATCAATAACAAAACAGTGAAGGAAGAAGGGTAACTAGATGGGGTACTACCTTGTGTAAAAGGTTGTATAGCCTTGAAATCAACAATTTCCGAGTTATTAAGAGTTTCGTGGCAAGAACTTGATGAAATTTGAAAAGCTGTGGACTAATTATCAAGATCAATATAAATCATTTTCTCTATCGAAAAATTTTACGTAGTGATTTAGATAAGCATGTCGGAAGATTTTTTCTTATTTCGTGTAAATATTGCACTCTGTGTGAGAGTTACCTATTGTCCACTATTTGTTGCTATATATATATATATATATATATATATATATATATATATATATATATATATATAGAACCAGCTGTCAAAATATGTAAGAGTTTAGAAAGAAAGTTTTTATATATCTTAGCATTTCCATTTTATTCTATTTATTGTAGGGTCAATCGGGGCTAATGTGATACAAAAATGTTCACTTTTCACAATAATTCCGAACGTGTCACAGTTAGCCATTTTATAATAATACTGGGATGTTTAATTCGTATTGGTCTACCTATAGATAGGTGCAAAAAAATGTACTCACAGCAACAATGCTTGAAAAAATAAAAACTAGGTCACGTTAGCCTCATCTGGTGGGGTTAATTTGATACGCTGATGGGGCTAAAAGGATACATCATTTTATTTCAGATCGTATAGATAATGAACGTAAAACGAGGCTAAAATGACACAGCTCTGTGGCTAATGTAATACCAGTCATTTTTTTCCATTTTTTATCTTGATCCATATAACAGCTACAAGAGGTTCTTTATAATGTATTTCTTTGCTCAAGAATAACACCTTAAAAAAGAATAACTAAAACGCCGTTTAAACTAAAATTCCTACAAGCCGAATTAAAAATCAATTCCCCGCTTCTTCCAAGAGCAGGCTCAGCCAGTATCTCTAGCACATTTTCATTATCAATAAATGACACTTCTTCCAGTTAATTCTAACAAAAAACTGTACTATCTGCACATATTTCTTTTATTTCTCTGAATTTCACTATCTAACTTGACCAACGTAGGAAAACACTTTCCTCTTGGTTGCAAACTAAACCACAACTCAGTTATTAATCGCAGGTGTGGTATGTTGGTCATGAGTGTCACTTTCGTTGCAGTTTCCTAGTCTTCTCAAATTCCAAGTCTGATCTTATTCTGACAGAGTCTCTCGTATAAAGCCTTCCCTGTCGCAATCACTGCTAATATCATATGCAAATTTAATTTCACTTGGACATTTTGAGTTGCAGTCCGACGAAACCATTCTTTTCTTAGGTTTCTTCGGTTTTCTCTGTTCTTTCTGACTGCCGTCCCTTCTTATAATTTGGTCAGCACAGGACTTCACTTCTTCTGTAGGATTTTCTAAGGTGCCTGTTGTGGTTGTCTTCTTATTTTTCTTGTACATGCCTCCCCTTGTTTTTTTAAGTCATTTTCGGATTTCTTTCGCGTCTATTTCTTTTTTTTTTAATATGTTCAACAGTAATCCACTCTTCACCAGTAACGATTACTACGTTAGAAGCTAGTTTTTTTCTGTTTTATTTTGTGTTGGAGCCGTGCAGATTATTAGAGTAGATGAAGCGGAGTTAATGTATGTACTTGGGTTTGCGACTGACTGATTGAGATGGAGCAATTGAAAATCCATATACTTCTGAAGTAGAAGGTATACCGCCAATTCAGAATCACTAGAGTGCGGTGGCTGTTACCGGTTGGAAGGCGAAGGCTGTTCTACATCGATTGACATAGAAACTTCGACAGAAGGAACAGCGTTGTCTGATATGTGGGCTGCCTTTCTTAGTTCGGCTTTGCATCTGTCTAGTTTTTCAGGATTCAAACGATAAACTGAATATTTATTTCTATCGACTAGATATGTCCCAGCAAATGTGAATCCTGCTTTTACATTGTCAAAGTTAATCCGTCATACCAAATATCTATAAATTCGCTCTTCGTCATTTTCCGTTAATTAGTTTTGTACCAAAGAAGGATTGTTAGATCCCAAGTATACTTGAGTGTCTTGAAACGTCTTATCGAGGGACCGCAAAACATCTTTTCTATGAACAAATAATTTTACTATTGCAAATTGCTGGTTCATGTAATAGATAGCTGTCTCCATATCCAGGTGAGTTGCATGACCGTCAAATATTAGGAGAGGTCTCTCCTTAACGCCCTGACAAAATTTTTTAAAGTACGGATGGAATATAACAGATGTCATCACTATATGCGTAGAACGTATCAGGCATATCTTTTTCTCTATTTCAACTAGACTAGTGCCTTTGAAAACAACTAATGGTGGCATTACTTACCCTGCAGCATTGCAGCATGCCAAAATTACATTGTTTTCTCTGCCACTTCCTTCTTGAGCTCGATGTGGTTTTTGTCTAATACCAGAAAGTAGTTTAATTCTAAAAGGATTGGCACGAAAATATGTCTCATTCAGGTTGTAGATATGGCTAGTTTTGTCATCTAGCTTAAGTTTGTTTATGTTCGTTATGAATGGGTCACTGGTATTTAGACGCCGATATTTTTCAAGGGGCTCCATTTTTTAAGCTTAACATTTGTCTTTGATAGAAACACTTTTTCACTACGTACAATAGTAAATTTTTTTCCATAGTCTTGAGACCTTTCGGCTAATGTTACCTCAGCTTCTTTTGGCAAAGCTTTCTTGTGCCCCATAATTCTCACAGTATTGTCCCCAGTAGAAGTATTACTAAGTTCTTTAATGTATCGGTATAAGAATATTTTCTCACTCTTAAGATCTGTAGCCCCTCTACTCAGAGACCGGCGTTGAGCTATCAACTTTTGAACACTATGAAGTAGTGCCTGTGGATAAACTGTTCTTGTACCTTTAGAACGCACTTCCGCACCATGTTAACTCGTCATACAGTATAGTAGTTATTTAAGTCAAATACTGTAACCGTTGGCATTGTCTACTGGACCAGAGCTGGCCCTGCAACAAAATTAAACATAGACAGAAATCCAAGTAAACTAATAAAATGTTACGTCTTCAAGATTTTGAGGTATCTTTGGCTCTACCACAATAGTCCCTTCGGCTGTATCACAATAGCCCCGTTGTTTATATCAAATTAGATAAAACGTGATATATTTGTGACACTGTTGGTAACTTTGAAGTTATTCAAATGCAGAAACAATGCCATCCTTCCCCAATAATGATGAGTAATTAAATGTTTCTTTCTCAATAAACAACGGAGTTTGAAAGTTTTTTTTTTTGGCTAAAAAAATCACTGCAGATTTAAATTTTTTTTATTGTCAACTTACCATGCAATTATGAGAAATTACGTGATGTCCAAAAATAATAGGATGTATTAATTAGTCAGTGAATTTTTTTTTGTTGTTTTTGGCGATAAGCAAGTAAATAATTCTCTAATTCATCATATTAGCCCCATTTTTTAAGGTGTATCACATTGCCTCGTTTGACCCTATAGCGAAGAAATACTACTCTTCCACTTAACCCACTATATAGACGCAGTTCGACGAATGGCTTTGAAATTTGAGAGATATTTAAATATTGAAAAGAGCTTTATAAAGGTTGAAAATTGTTTGATATTAATGGTTTGTCTCAACGTGTTAGGACTACTAAACAGCCAGATCAACCCTCTCTAATAAATTAACAAAAAAAAAGAGCACATCAAATAAAAGAAGAAAGGGTCTTAATTAAAACTTAAATCTTAGTTTATTAGATTTTTAAATAATCACCCATCACCCAGTCAAAAAGATCCCCTTAGGAAATGGAGCTATCAAACGTCAAAATTTTGCCACCTTACTAGTCTACACTTGTCATGCAAGCTCTCAAAATTGACGAACAACTAGTAGCCAAAATAATAAAATCTACTATATACACGAAGATCGAGTTTAAAATAGGGTAACATAATACCTAAGGACTATGTTTCAACCACAACAAATTCTCCGTACAATATCGGCACAAAAAATGATGTCCAATGAACTAGTTATTTGTATCACTACCACTGACAGGATAGCATAGCGTATGATACCTTTCAGCAAAAATGTTTCTGTACGTAAAATCAGTATTTCCAAACAGAAAGTTTTAACATTTTTCCAGCATCTGAATCTTGTCCTGAACGATTTTAAGGATTATAGGAACGTCAATATTGCCGGACCGAAGCACAAAAATGATTTGTTTGCCTAAGACGTAAAATACTACTTTGATAGCCGAAAGGAAAATCTGTGTCTGCTTGCGGTCGAAGCCGACAACCTTAAGGCCGTCAAAGACATTTTGCCCGTGGCCTACACAAAATTTTATGTGCAAATAAATAAATATCAATCCACAATTAAATTCAGGTTATTTATGTGCACAAACAATACTAAAATTCTCGGTGTGGGAGAGAATAGAATTTATCTAGCAACGCCGATACGTCAAATAACACACAACGTTAATTATCAAATGCATTTTCAATGAAGCGTAATTCGTTGAATTCGGTACAAAAGATTGAGGTTATGTACCTAATTTTAATTGTATACAAAGTTGCTGAATAATTATCACAACGTGTCATCTGTCGCACTGCTACAAGTAATTGAGTGAACCAAAAGGTATTTTGCGTCGGCTGCCCATGGCAAGGGACAAGAATTTATTTTGCGTCCGCTATCCATACCAACTGACGCAAAATTGTATTTTTAGGTCCCAGTGTGTGCTGCAAAATCACATTTTACGGACGGTTGCTTAAAAAAATTTTTTCGTTACGCCCAAACATTGAAAATTTATGAAAATGTCCACTTATATGTATACTGTATTTCCGTATGCTTTCTCACACACACTTCTTAGAGGGTTATCTCTGAGTATTGTACATCCCTGTTAAATACTTTTTTTGCTTTCTTTCGAATTTTAGGGTAACTATTTATATTTGAAATTTTAAATATAAGGTAACTTATTGTGTACAACTGAGCTCATGTTGACAAAGAAACATTTATTAATTTTTTGCATCAATCATATTTCTTAATTCCTAGATTTAAATAATCCTGGTTTGACACACAGCTTGACACACAACCCGCCCTTACAGTCCGAAAAATCAACAATTCTAGTTTTAGTCTATGATAAGTACTACGAAAGTACATTGTTTAACCTTTAATACTTATTTTGCACATCAAAGGAGTTTCCGATTTTAACAGAAAAACTGCAGGAGGGCTATACAAAATCAGCAGATATTTATCTTAATCAAGCTTATTTTGTTGCTTTACACTTTTAGCTAAAATGCTAGTGTAATTTTACCACGGAAACAACGATTATAACAAAATGTTAAAACATTAACATTTGACAGAAAAAATGAAGTAAATCTAGAAGCTTTAAACTCATACATTTTTATATTACTTTCTTATTGTGTGATTCTACATCTAGTTATATACAGTATACAACCCGACCAACCGAACTATAATTGCAAATGTATTTTACATTATACAAAATATAAGGTTTTCTAAAAGCCCTGAGGTTTAGTCAAAATGTGAACAGAACATATATAGCGATAAAAAAGAGAAAACATGAAATTGTATCAAGTAATCGTAACAAGTATTTTCCGCGATTTCCATAATGTATGAAAATACTTATATATAAAATTTCGACATTGTATCTCAAAATAAATTTTTTGAAATAATTGTCGCATATTCCTTCTTCCAATGACAGAATAACCGTGTTTTATTAATAAAGTATACTAGTAATATAGTTCGACACGCTTAGATATAATAGTTATTTGTTTATTAAGGGCATAATGAGGTTTTTATGGTCCGAGGCACTGTTTCGAGTCCGAGCGCGTTATAGTGAGGTCCATAAAAACCAGTTATGCCCGTAATGCATACAAAATTTTATACACGATTAATATATTGAGTCTTTAAAATGAATTATAAAGTTAATTGTTTTCAAAATAAATACATTTCCCATTTATGATAGTAGGTATTAGTGCATTACCATGAAAACGAATACAAAAGCAGATATCACATAATTTATTTGACGGTTTAGTTAGTTTTAAACTCAATAACTGAGATATTTCCAAAAATAAGACGAATGAAATTGAGGAATTGTACCACCTAGTATAAACATGACATTGTAATAATTGCATGGTTGTTACGGTATAAATTGGCAGTAAAACGGGATAACAGATAAACTTGGCTTTTGGCACAACTAGCTTGCAGTCGGGGTGGGTTCGATGTACTAAATTTTGCGTACAATAGGATAGCTTATCATATATTAGTCCAAATAGGGGTTGAAACGACATAAAACTGGAAACAGGCGCCAGGGTATTTGAAATGCCATAATAGGGGCTGAATTGCCCAATTACGTTAGTTCATAGCTCGCTCAAAATACTCAAATAACTTGCTTACCTAAACGTAATCTCCGCAGACGTCCCTGGGACCAGCAGATCTCGTCAACCTGAAAGGATTAAAAAATATTTGCACTTTTACCTAAAATAATTGCGTGCGGCAAAATCAACCATTAATTTGATCAAAAAAACAATAAAGTATAGTTACATTACGTTACTCAAAAAAACCCGATACTTAAGGTAATTTCACTTTAACAAACAAAAACAACATAAAACGCTTTAATTCTGTACACAATCGCTTGAAATCAAATTGCTCAGACACATAGCAAAAATAATACCAATGACACCATAAATTTATTAGCATTCGTTATCCACCACGATAAAAAAATATAGAAATGTTACCTTAAAGGGAGATACCCTTTTGTTACACAGACATCCTGAATTGATCTGTAGGAGGACCTCGGCTATAGGATTGATATTGCCAAGACGCTCGCAGCTCCCCTTAAAATACTGCTAATATCGGCCTCTCTTTCAACTCGTATTCTGATGAAATTTTAATCGAGCGTGCATACACTAATAATTATATTAACACGAAGTTCGTTCACTTTACTTTACTTTATACTAGTTAGTTATACACAAAAGCTGGTTTATTTACAGCGCGTTACTGATTCTCTTTACTCTAACGATGTACAGGTTCTGGATAATTCTTAATATTCTTAAATTACGAAAAACTTTATTTTATTTACTGTAGGTTATTTGCTTAATAGCGCGCTGCAAACTTTACATTGCAAATTTTGGAACAAACGTATTTTTCCGCCAAAAAGCGAAGCCTTCTCCAGAGAATGACAATAGAACTTGGTACTTTAAACACTAAGCGCCTTTCTAGATCTCGATAAGCCCCATGGACCAACTGCACAAAACGATAAACTGGTCTCGTGAAGGTTGAACAATTATATGATCCCTTATATGGAATGTGAGGAAATGAGAATCCCTGAAACGATAGTTCCTTCAATACTGACTTGAGCCAACATTGTTCCGCGGTAATGTCTACGTCACCGTAAAGATAAACTTAGCTCTTCCAAGCCTAAGCTTCCACTGCTCTCGTGAATAATTTCGTTTGCCGCCACATTGGTTTTTTAAACCCTCTCTATCTAATTAACCAATTAAAGAAAAAGGTACTCAAATTATACTAACTACGTGCATTTACGAATTCCCACTCGAAAATCGTCGGGAGAAATTGCATCGTCAGCAGAGCTTACTTCTACTAGAAACCGTAATTTGATATATGGCAAGTTGTAATTTCATTAGCAAACTAGCATTTAATGCCATGTATTTAAAGTCAATTTCTTTGGTTAAAACCAAACTCAACAGAAACGGTGCCGAACTGGCGGCTAACTTTAACTTATGCAAAAGATGTACCTTACAATGTAGCAAATTGAACGCGTTCTTTAATTTAATTTTTATATGCTGCAATCTTAACTTGATTTAACTAAATTTCCCCAATTTAAAATAAAGAAAATATTTGTCTATACGAAACTATCCTTATTTACAAGGATACTAACTAATGTTTCCTTTCAAATTAGTAAGAGGGCTTCCCTAAATATCGATAACAAAATATAAATCACATTTTCCTCTTGAACTTTCATTTTTTACTTTGATCAACAACCAAAGCTTCCTTACTGTTTTTGAAAATCCCCAAAAAAAAATTAAATACGTAAACGATAAAAGAAAACATTTCAATAGAAACGCTTCCCCAGTCATTGGTGCGTTATTACATCCAATTACGAGTCTATATTACATTTAAGATGTTCGGTACTAACAAATAATTTACAATTTTGAAAATTATCGGCAAATCTTGATAAAATCATGGACACATGATGACATTGTAAATATTTTTAAATAAACTGATAGTTTTGTGTCTATTGTTTGCAATTTCATAACGACGTCCGTGGGCTATAAAAAAACGGTTATATCAAAGGAATTTGGTTATAATTATCATCTTATAATAAAATACTATTATTTTTTATAGACTTTTAATGAAATGTATCTATCTATTCAACCACATTTTAATAAACAACAGTGAAAAATTATTGAAAGAAAAAGAAGTATTAGATATTACTGTGTGTCATTTCTTGCTTCACATTTCCCTTTTAGAATCATTTGATTTACGTATGGTCTGTAAATTATTTAATTATTTAATTATCATGGAAATGAATAGTAAAACAGTTTGGGTAACCATTAAGTTTACATTTCGAGTTTCATTGTTACTTTCAAAATTGATTCAGAGGTAGGTGACATAAAGCAAGTCGTCAGGGTATTTTGCGTGAAAACACGCAGGCAATGAACCACTGATTTGGGAGTTACACGTTGGTGTGGGTAACGCATCGTTTAGATAGATAAAATGTATACATGACAGTTTTTGATCTTGCTTTACGTCGCAGGTATCGTACAGAATAATAGTTGATTAGACATCAATTTATTGCAAATGTGTTGAAAAAAATTATACACATTTTAAGCTACCCTGAACAGATTAGAATTCATATTAAGTTAATAATTGATGCTCGTTGGGCTCTACAAATACATTAAAATTAATTATATCATGTCCCAATACAATTATTTCAACCCACCTATTTGAGTAATTATCGAAATAGCTAGAATTAACATCCAAATTGAAACAAGTTAACCAGGAACTTGAACCAAATTAATTTTATACGCATTTAATTGCCTTTTCGTCAATTAATCGACAAGCAGTATAAAGTATTTTTAAATTAAAATAGTTGCGCCAAAATAAAAGACTAATTAGGGAATGGTTTTAAAATTTCTTAAGGTTTTAATTAACTTTAACGTTGATCTCGATTTATAACTAAATTTTATTATAATGAGACTGCCCCGAATTTTGAAAAGCCAAAAAAATGTGAAATGGTGAAAGAAAAAAAAAACCTGAAAAAGGAAGTAACTAGCACACATAAATATGCACAAAATAAAGAACAAAGGAAGATTGGTTTATTCATGCACAATAGTTGATATTTAAACTAATTAATTGTCGTCAATCGAACATTTTTCGAATAATAGAAAAAAAAGTACATAGTGCACATTACATAGTTTCTTAGCTAATACACAACTAGGTTTATTAATCAATAATACCAGTTAAGATACGTGTTTGCATCAACGTGACCAAATACACAATAATAAAGCATTTTATCAGTCCAATAAGAAAATATACTACTATACTACATAGAAGTTTTCACATTCTGAAAATGTGGTAATAGGGTGCCATTCGGCTAAAATATTTTCAAAATGTCGGGACTTCTAGGCATACCGGGCGTCAATTTGTTTATTTCAAATAGACGCCCCTATTTTGGATATTTGGAAATTTTTCTATAATATGCCATATGCCTTACATCAACGGTTTTCAAATTATTTAAAATTGTCGTAGGAGAATCCATAATATAAGGGATACTAAATAAAATTTGGGTGCTCAAAAGAATATTTCTAATATCGAAATCAAAAAACGTAATTTCATTCTGCAAAACAGTTTTCTTGTGTTTTAGAGACAATCACGTTGGTCCTTGTTGTTTGGGAAGTGTAGAATAAAGTCCGATTAAAAATGCCAGGGCGTCTTAATAATACTTATGAAAATTGTTTCATATTATTTGTTATTTACGGAAAGTGTAACAAAGTAACAATGAACACCGTAAGAAACATATTATACTTCTCCCAAAATCTAATCAGCTCTAAGCTAAATGAAAGCAAGCTTAAATACAAAATTTTAAGTACGTAGGTATTTTCGTTCTGGAGATATCGTGGTTACTAGCATACATCCCCAAATACAGACGTACACACAGACACACACACACACACACACACACACACACACACACACACACACACACACACGCACACACGCACCCACACACGCGCACACACACGCACACACGCACACGCGCACTCACGCACGCACACGATCACACGCTCCCACGAACGCACGCACGCTCGCACGCACGCACGCACGCGCCCACTCACCCACACACAGATACTCACACTCACTCTTTATCGAAAAATTTTAATAATTTGAAAACCGCAAAAGTTAAACATATGACATCTATACTAAGAAAGTTAGTATCGACTTCCAGTATAACCGGAAGCGCCGCCATTTTGAACATACCAAATTTGAAAAATTTTTCAATCCCGTAAATTGGAAATAAAATTTCAACAAAACGTCTTGAATTCCAACGCATGGATTTTTTCTATTACTATGATTATTGCTAGTAAATGACTCTTATTAATACTTATCCTTCCTATTCCTGCGGACTGTTCAGAAGTCTTATTTTTCTTCAGTCTTGGGTCATCTGCGTTAGTCGGGTTGGACTGATTTCTGTATACTATATCTAGTGCATAAAATCTAATGTTTGGCGTTATGTGGCGGCAAAAGAAAATTTTATTAATAAATATTTTGTTATATTATTTCCTTTATTTAAGTGGCTTCTATTTCGTGAAATATCCTATGGTGTGTGTAACGTGTTTGCATTGTTTTGAGTCATTGTGCGATATGTGTAATGTAGGCATGTTTTATGATGATTTCGTTGGGTGTTTTGTAGTGTAATCGGTGTATTCTCCGTAGTTCTCGGCGTTCACATGAGACTATAGATTTTAAATGTTTGTGTTTTAGGGTAGCGTACAATGGAACTTGGAAGTTTTTAACTGGGCTTATGCAGGTGTACGTATGTTGTAGGGTGTCGGGGTGGAAACTTCATATGCGGCCCCTAGAATCGGTTCCGTATTTTGTTAAGCGTCTTGTTAAAGTCGACGTTGCACTTAAGGGATTTGGTAAATGTTATTCCTAGGTAGGTAATGGCGTCTCGAAGTGGCAACCTTTCCCCTTGCAGGGAAATGATTACGTCATCTTTTGAGAGAAGTTTGTGTTTGATATAGTCGGAGTGTCGTAATAAGATGGCTTGTGTCTTGGTGGGGTTTACGGAGACTCGCCATTGGTTGGCCCAATTGAAAAAGCCCCGTAATCCAGTGTAAATTTTATTAGAGGCATTTTAGTAGACCAATTAGCTGCCCAGAAGGAAGTGTCACAAGCAAACTATATCAGGGATACTGTGGGAATTGTTACGTTAGGAGTGTCATGTACAAAGATAAGCTAAAGTAAAGGGAGCCGAGGCAAAACCCTGGGGTACAGCTGCTTGTGAAGTAAAACTTTGAGAATGGGCTGAGCTTACTCGAACTCGTACAATTCTATCTGTTAGATACGATAGTAGAAGCTTCGTAAGCTTGGGGATAATACCTAAAGCTTGTATTTTGTGAATTAGACCCGCATGCCAGACTTTATCAAAAGCTTGCTTTATGTCTAAGAATACGGGGAATGGCAGTGGTTGAAAGCTTTCTATAAGGAGTTTTAGAAGTGGGTCTTGGTACGATCTGTTTGATTGAAATCAGACCTGACTGTCGGGTAAAACGTTGTTTGACTCTAGGTTATCTTTCAGTCTTCAGGCTAGGATCTGCTCAAAATACTTCCCTAGGCAGCTGAGGAGGAAGGTGTGACTGTAGAATAAGGGTTCTGTCAAGCCGGAATAGTTTTTAGGGATCATGACAGTCAAAACAGATCTACATGCCTTCGGAAAACAGGAAGTGGTGAGGCACTTGTTTTACATGAACGTTAAGCGTCGTATCGCTGGGTATTTAGGTGTCTCAGTATCAGTCTGTTGAGTCCGTCTTGTCTAAGTGCGAATATTTTACCTTCTTCGAGGTAGTTTAGGGTTTGTAAGAGAGTGATTGGGACGTAATACTGGCCATTTTCTTCTGGGATTATCTAGAGCAATCCGGAGTTTCGAAAATCCGCATGCTCATGCGCTAGACGGTTTTAAAGGTGTCATCGAACAATGGCTCATTGGGTGTCTGTGTGTCTGTGTGTCTGTGTGTCTGTGTGTCTATGTGTCTGTGTGTCTGTGTGTCTGTGTGTCTGTGTGTCTGTGTGTCTGTGTCTGTGTGTCTGTGTGTCTGTGTGTGTGTCTGTGTGTCTGTGTCTGTGTGTCTGTGTGTCTGTGTCTGTGTGTCTGTGTGTCTGTGTGTCTGTGTGTCTGTGTGTCTGTGTGTCTGTGTGTCAGTGTGTCTGTGTCTGTGTGTCTGTGTGTCTGTGTGACTGTGTGTCTGTGTGTCTGTGTGTCTGTATGACTGTGTGTCTGTGTTTCTGTGTGTCTGTGTGTCTGTGTGTCTGTGTGTCTGTGTGTCTGTGTGTCTGTGTGTCTGTGTGTCTGTGTGTCTGTGTGTCTGTGTGTCTGTGTGTCTGTGTGTCTGTCTATCTGTGTGTCTGTGTGTCTGTGTATCTGTGTGTCTGTGTGTCTGTGTGTCTGTGTGTCTGTGTCTGTCTGTCTGTCTGTCTGTCTGTGTGTCTGTGTGTCTGTGTGTCTGTGCTATTGATATGAAATTTGTAACAAAAATTCTTTGCCATAAAATCTAGGTCACGTTCGTTAATGAGCAAAATCCAACCAGTGATGCGTATTTTTAGGGGCTTAGAAGGTTAAAAAGAAGTTCATTCTTTCAAATTTTAAAGAGTTGCAGAATTAAAAAAACAAAGTAATACTTTTTTTATACAATTTGAGAATTAAAAAAAAAAACAGTGGCGCACCGTTTTTAATATGCAAAATTGTGTTTTTTCTAAACCGATTATTTTGAAAGTCGGGGATTGGGGTTTTTAAGATCGCTAAGTATACATCACTTGTCAAATAAAAAAATTAATCAAAAACCAGTGGTGCACCGTTTTTTTTAAAGTTAGGTATTAGGGATGTTCCAGATCGCTAAGTATAAATAAAAAAAAAGTTAAAAAAAACAGTGGCGCGCCGTTTTTTTTTTTTTTTTTGAAAGTCCGGTATTAGGGGTTTTTAAGATCTCCAAATATAAATCATTTGCCAAAATTTGTTTATACATATATGAGAAAGCATTATGGCAGATAACTTGGCAACGGTTACTTGTTTGTTAACAAGGAATTTCAACTTTCATAGCTTAGTCGAGTATTACTTAAAAGGGGAGTAATAAAATAAATTATTCTATAAAACTTTCTCTTTTTTAACGGTCTTTTTAACAATTTTCAAAAATTTTGGAGACTCGGGATGCTGACTTTTGCGAGAAATAATATCATCATTCAATTCTTTATTATTATTAATTTTTTTTAATCCAACTCTGTACGACTTACCATTCTTTAAAAAAAATACTTATACGGGTGGTCTCATTCACCCGGTATACTAGTTAGTATCCTAACACTCTTGAAGAGAACACCAGTTCAAATTAATTTAGTTTCAGATATTAAATACCAAAATTAAAGGCGAACTATCCCGATTAGCTATCCTACTCCGAAAAATATGTACTTTACAAAATACCAGTACAAATGAGCAATGCTTAATCATAAACATAAACATATCCATGTAAGCATTCAGTGCAAGAAATGCATACATTTGTTATACCTATCATTTTATTGTATATATGATCATAAGATTTTACTGCACAGATATATAACGATCTGGTGTTAACATTTACTATTACCACAAATACACACGTCAAACTTGGATTAAAAAGTAGTAAATTAAGTAGATTTGAATTGTCCACCTTTTATATCAATCTATTTGATTAATTGCTAAAGGCTCACTCTAACAAATTCAATACGATTCATTTTTCCAAACATTTCTTGAATCTCTTGTGGAATAAATCCCACAATCTCTTTAGCTTTGTTTACTTATTATAATTAACTTTTCTCGGGAAGACATTGTAAATTAAACACAATAAAATGGGTAACTCTTTTAAACAGTATATTTACAGTCAAAAACCAACGCTTTTGTATGTGTATTTATGAAATATTATGCAAACAATAGTAACATTATTACAGCTAATATTTTTGCACTTCTGTCAAGTTAAAACTTTTTACATTTGTAACAAAGATTCATTCTTTGATTATACCAATTTTTTTAATGAATATGGTTACAATTTCAGTGTTTCTTACGCAACCCTTTTCGAGGGACTTTCTGTCGTTATTTTAGGAGAAAGCCGGTTATTTGCATCTAGAGTGTTTTATAAATTTGGGACATTGCAGTCATATGCGTCAAAGTTTGTTTTTGTGATATAAAGTACTTCCTTTCCCGGCAAACTTGAATATGAGTTTTTCATTATATTCCTCTCTGAGTGTTGAAAAATGTTAACAGATCGCTATGCACACCATAATTAAACTTTATATCTCTTTTGAAGTCACTTCCTGTATGTTTTAATTAAGCAAAAATTTGAATTGATCTAAAACTTTAACGTGTGATGTCATGCGCATACATTTAAACCAATTGTATCAAAGATTTGTGGATAATGTCGAAATTATAACGTATTTCTTAGAGCCGGACTTCTGAAATGCAGTGAATTCGTGCTAGTGAATTGATAACGCATCAATGTTTCATTCAAGCTTTTCGGTTGTAACGTTTTATTTTGTCTTTCACGTATTTAAAATAATTAGTCGTTTTTAAAGATAATAGTCGCATGCAGAATCTTTTTTTCTAAAAACAAAAATAAAGTTTTTGTTGTTTATTAAGTTAAGATGGAAGTTTAAATTAAGATAGGTACTGAAATCCTTTTCCTAGTGTGCATGGGAATTAATTCGGTTCTTTGTAAATAGTACTTATTTTCCTTACTGTAAGTTTTAGAAATTTTCGAGTTTTGAAAGGGAATTACGGTTTATAAAATTATTTTAAGTATAAAATTTATTACATTGTATGATACATCTTTTATAATATTAATTATAGCTGTCACGCCGTTGCCTTCTTTTCTATGTTTTGGTTTTAAACAGAGTTAGGATTTTATAGACGTTAGTTTAAGGATCATTATAGTAGAGGTTCGTTATCATAGGCGTATCATATTACTTGAGGGCTCCTTTGGGAATACAGTTTATAGCATGACGTAATTTATCTCTCGATCAATTTCGTATATGCACTGCACTGCATTGATCGACTGTTGGAGATTTAAGCAACATGGAAATTGTTAGAAGGGAAGATGGTGTGGTGTAAGCGTTTAGGGAGTCACTCTAGTTAAGAATGTAGTTCTAGATTCACCTCTTCTTTTGGGAGGCGGTCGCGATGATGCAGAAGGGGTTGATGAAAATTAGATATATCATACCGAGGGTGTAACGAACTTCCGTTGGAGTACGCTCCGCTTCCACTGATGGGGGATAATATTTAGTTTCACCACATCCTCGAGTTATTTTATTGTTTCGTGTGTCTATAATAACAAGTTTTGGGCCTAGAAGTAGCTCTCGTGTTGGTTTATAGTGCTGAGCTTCATCATGTGGTACCGCGTTTTTCACAATTTGCGGGTGAAGGTAACGAGTTTTTGGTTAAGTATTTATGATAGTTCCGTGTACATAACAATATCCCGGCAAACGAATGATAAAGTTCCCTGCATATAAATCGCTTTAGATAGTAATGTGATATTCAGGACTGTCAACATATCATACAACCAAATGGGATGAAATCCGACCGCAAGTTCATATTTTAAGACAACGCATCGCTATACATCACGAGGGAGTTCGATCGTGGATATCACATCAATCACGTTGCCGAGAGCAATCCTCTAGTTTACCACTAGGTGATTTGTATAAAGGAGCTGAACCAAACTTAAGGTAACCTTTATTATGTTTTTCCTTGGTTTTCTTTATGGCTGGCATGCTTTGATAAAGTTTCTGTATGTATAAGAGATTGAATACGCTGTCATTGTAGATCGATATAATTATTTTAGTGTTTTTATTCTATTCTATTTACGATCATCCAAATTATTTGAGTTTCTTGTTATGTAATTATGTTTTATTGACGAATTTTGTGTCAAGAATTTTATGGACGAAATTTATTAGTATAATCATTTGTTTTGCTGATTTTGGTACAAAAATTTACAATAAATTTTAGTAAAGACTAATATAAGGACACTAGCTAGTATCTGCGCCTAATAAGTAAATTTCATGTTTTAATTTAATTTTTACACGAGTATGCTCTATCTGGTTATTTATCTCCTCTGCTTCCACGGCAGTAAGTTTTGGTTACTAGTTACTAAGAATAAGTACGACGGTAAGTATTTTAGCGTTCTAGAACGGTAAGTACATCTATTCAATTTTAAATAATAATAATTTTTGTAATTTACCTTTTAACACAAATATTGAACGTACAATTATTACTATTTCCAATCGTCACCGGAGGCTTATTTTGGAAAACAGATCCCGATGAAAAAATTTCAGTACCAACCACTGGAACCTCGTGCGACTCTTGTGGATGAATTTCCTTGTCGCTACAACTAATGTACCCTTTCCAATAACCTGATTTGTGCATTTTCCATTTCGATAATTTAAAAAAAAAATGAAATGATTTTGCATTTTTTGGACGGAAATTTTTATATTTGTAAGTTAACTTTATTATGTGCACTGTTAATAACAACAAATGATCACTGAATATTTGTCTTTGCTTGGGGTATTTTTACAATGATTAATCCATCACGTTCCTCAAAGTCTTCTATTTTTATATTGTATAACTTTTCTCGTCTATATACACCTAATATCATTACTGCCTATAAAAAATATAATAATTTACTAATGTACCTTTACTTTAATATGTAATTTATTACCTTGTGTGCAAGACACTTTTCAGATTCACTTAAAATATTCATTCTAGTTCTCAATGTTATTTTCACATGGCCGCAGTTATTTACAAATTGTTACAGCAACGAAATACAAATTTTTACAATAAGACAACTTGGCATAACGAGACTAATATACATATGTACATATCGTTATTTATTAAGTACATATTTAAATCTTTTAATAAATTTAGTCGCGCAGAAAACGTCATAAGCATCTTGAACATTAAGTACTATCGAACTCAGACAATAATTCGAGCCGTCGCTTCGCTCCTCCTCCAAACAATTGTCTTCGATAGGTCAAATGTCCTTACTGTTCTAGATACTTAATATACTATTGTGTAAAAGAATTTATGGTAACCTTTGTGTAAATATTCCGACATTGAAGTTTTCATTATACATCTTTGGGTTAAAGAATTGGTGTTTTTTTTAGATGTGAACCCGTTTGTTACACAACACCTATTTGTGAACATTTTTAGTGCTTGTTTATTTTAATGAAATCATTAAATTAACGTCAATAAGTTTTTTGTGTTTATTTGTTGAAGCAAAATAATTACGTTCCATAGTGTTGCAAGGGATTATTTATTTCTAACGTAATATTTAAAGATTGAGTCGTCAATGCATTGTTTTTTGATATAAAACTATCTGGTTGAAGATTGAAATAAAGCGATTGCTTAATTATTTTTTGTTTTTGAAATATAATTTCAAATGGTTATAAATTGAATCAAAGTGAGGGTTTTTTTTGTTTCTAGTTTTTTTAAGTATAATTTGAAAATTAGATTTATTAAGTAGAGTACGGTAGCGTGAATCTAAATTAAATCGGTCGATGACCGATCAGCTGTTTGTTTAGCATATGATAGTTTTGCAAGTGATCGAAATTCTCTTTGAATTTATATCTATAGGAATCAGCATACCGATTACAGACATTACTGATTTGCCTGATGTTGCCCAACATGTATTCGATCTTGATTATTTGTTATGGCGCGGCAGTAATTCTTGAGTTAGGTATTACAATCCCGATATCGACGTTTCGTAAATTTTAGAGCCTTATAAATTTTACAGCACGCTTAATTTTATTGTAATGACGTATTTTTGTGTTTTAAATTGAAGGATTAATTATCTTTTTTTCATTTATTTTTGGTTATTTGAGATAATAGTTTTTGCTTTGAGGTTTGGCGAGATTTTAGGGAGTTTTGGGTTTTATTATCGCATTGTGCGGCTTATATTTAAAGCTTAGAATTTCATTGGAATTTAGGTGAACTTCGGGTCAATATTTTTGGAATAGAATTTTTAGTAGTAGAGTATTTTATTTTTGAGTGAACGTTTTGGTTTCCAGCTAGGCCAACCTAAGATCATGACGTTTTTCCTGCTATAAATATATTTAATAGGTGGCGCCTTTTTGACAATTTTTACCCAAATTTGACGTTTTTGGAGTTGTGACGAAGGCGCTTTTGCATCATTAAGTAAGAACCCCGCCCACACCGCTGTGCGCGCAATTGCCTTTATGGGCTGGATACCTGTAACATCTAAAAATAGAGAAGTAAACATATTAATGTAACCAAAACCTTCATAGTCGCAATGTAGTAAAGGTAATGTTATCTAGAGAACACAAAACGTTAACAATAATGCATTGTGGCAGTAGAACAATGCTAGCGCTTTAACTTTATGGGCGCCAAATTCTAGCTATGAATAAAATCTCACGAATCATTTGAGATCAGCGACTCTACACTAACTAAACCTTGAATACAGAAACAAAATACATATGATACAAATACCATATACAACAAATATACAAAATAATTATGGGATTCAAAAGTTTAATGATATTCAAATAGCATACAATGTATCTTCGAAGTTTAATTCGTCTACCCCTTTTTGCTAATTAATGAATGAAATCCAGTGAATTTCTTTAAAACAAAAGCTTGTTTTATAGGTATGGGTATTCGACATTCATAGTACGGTTATATCAATAACTAGTAATAGATTACACGGAGAAGGAGATATTATAAACCAACTTCCAACTTGTATCTAACAAGGGTCAACCCACAGGTATTATATTATTCCCAAAATAATATGGAAGTCAAGTTACCACTCTAACAATGCAAACGAATTTGACTTACACAGGTATTATTATATGATAATGTTTCAAGTTCAAGTTCAAGTCTTGTGGAATTTGAGACTCTGAATTTTCAATGGGGTTCTTCGATTTAGCAAGACGGATATCATAAAAAAAGCTGAACGAATTGTCGCGTAAGATAACTAATCTCAAATAATTACCTACATGTAACGGTTTTCAAAATTTAATACGCTTCTCATCCGAATGATTCCTAATTTGGCAATTCAAACATCAATGGGACAGGCAATTCTAGTATCAACATGTAGACTCATAACAGATAAGCTCAAAGAAGAGACCAAAATCTACTTACAATATATACAATGACGATTACATTAATTAATCCAACACGTTAATATTGATGCTGTAATACTTGATCGATCACTACCCAGCACAGTATATAAAAGTGGAAGACGTAGAAATCACAATTAATTGTTCTTCTACAGAACCCTTCCTAACGTGCTAACCACACTGCAGCCTCTATATATAAAAAATAATTCAAGAACTATTAACTACCTATTGTTGTCCCACGGGGCTGCAGTCCTGGTAAGTTGGCCGAATGTTCTAAATACAAGCATTTTTTACAAACGCCACAGAAGTACGTTGTTTTGCAATTTCTCTTGTGGTCACAAAAATAGCATCTTCCTTTTTGCCCATCAATTTTATGTTCTGGTTCTGCTTCAGCGTAATTTCCACACACTTCTCGAAAACGAGCCTTTAAGATTCTGGAAACCGTTGACCTTGTTATAGACTAGTAATCATACGCCAGTGCATGTAAAGTTCTTGATTGAAATCTCTGCGAATAATGATAGATGTCTGATTACCTTTTGTGTATATGATGAACGAATTTACAGCTGTCACATTCATCATAGAGTACAATATACCATAGGCCACCTTTTAGAATTTTTGTCACAATTGAATATCAATTATTTAAGGTTTGATCCTGCTTCGATCGATCTGGTCGCTGTCTAGGTGCATTGTTGAAGTGAGCAGTACGTTTTTCTTTTTCTTCTGAACGTACGAAACTACTGTACGATCTTCATGAAAAGCAAACATGCTAGAACCAACAGGACGATTTAAATCCAGTACAAGCTTCCTAGGTAATTTGTGTCTATTTTTTCGAATTGTGTGGAGAAACGTAAGTTTTATTTTGTTTTATTATCTTGTTTATAAGGTCCATTGGGTTGAAGTCCACTGTAAACTTCCATGGTACTGGTATAAAATGTCTTGGTATCACAAATAGCAAAAATCTTTAGGCCATCTGTATGGGTTTTCTGAGGATGTACTGCCTAAAACTGAATTTTCCCCGTGAAAGCTTCTTTCATCATCCGTTATAAATTCGGAATGGTTGTAGGCCACCTTACTGTTTTAGAAAAATAAATAGAATAGATTTCCTATGGGAGCCTGTCCATCGAGTGCCTTTCTTTCATCTCTAGATTGGATATCATCAAATCTTATGCATTTAAATCGATTGATACTCATTGTCAATTTAATGGCTCTATACCAGTACCATCTACTTCCCAAGATCATTGGTATTTAGACTATTCGCATGATGAACACCAACCAGATATATAAGACCAAAAGAGCTTTGATTTCAGCTGTATTTGCAGGATTGGCATCTCTCTCGTGAATAGTGACCTGGCACTGCTTTTCATTTATGTTCGTACGTGAAACAATAATATATAGCATATTATTGTCACAAGAATGGATCCGCAATGCTTACAGCATTTACTGGTACCTTCTCTTCTCATCCATAGACGTTTAGATGAATATATTCGTCCTGTTCGTCGCTTCTGGCTCCAAATGCATCGACTTCGTCCTTATCCTCTTCGTCATCGTACTTTAATTTGCTAGGGACCCCCTCATAAAACCTTTGAAGACACTGGATTTCCCTTTCACTATCATTCATTCTAAAAAATTAATAATCATCAATTGACATTTGAATAAAATAACATATAAAATGAAATAAATTAGAATTAAGTACAATAAGGAGAAGTAAAGCAGAAAAAATAAAATGTTCTTGCAATAATCTAATATTTACTGCGGTACTAATTATATACAAATAAAACTAACATAGCTCATTATGCTTTCCTAAAATACTCGCACGCGACCGCCTTCCCAAACGTATAATTCTGAGCCCGAGTGTCTGTATCCCACCCAGTCACTCTTCCTTATATACATCTAGGCATCCACCCTGCACAATGACATCAAACCAATACAACCTCTCCCAGAGGAGTTTTTAACATGCATATTTGCTGCACACAAAAGCTGGAAACGGCACCAATGCAAAACTTGGAAGCAATCTATCAGCTATCTTGAAATTTTTGCAAAAACCTTAATAATTATTCGAAACATCCAAATTTCGCATCCATACTCACTTCACATACCATCCAGATCTAGATTCAACTTTTTATGAAAGTCCCACATGTGCGGGAATTTTCCTTCCGCAATATTCAGTAAATTTCAACACCATTTGCCCTTGAGCATACATAACATTTTCAATTCCGAATTTATACGAACAAAAATATACAAACATATCCTTCCTCTGCACTTTAGTACAATATCAACATGTCATAAATTGACATGCTACACATTTACAGCAATTTTAAACTCTGCAACTCTCAAAAATAGTGTTACTACAACAGTATCTCTCATTCCAATTTATTACTTCCAACTCATAAATATTTATATCACATTTAAATATGCTTTTAAATAGTACTCAACGCTTTACTGAAAATTCCAGTGACGTAACTTTTAGACTAAAATACATTATGTACACACAAAAAAAGTTCATATTCTATCAGAAATTCTTCCTACGTACAACCCAATACTGTACAAGCCCAGTGCATCAAAATAACTTCACGATGTTAATATGGTTTATTTTTTTTTACATAGAATTCTTTAAAACTGTTTAAGATACAACGTGTAAAGGGTTATTTCGTTCTACAGCGTGTGGCAACCATTACTCAAGGATCTAACGGTGTTTAGCAGAAATAAAGCAGTTTGACAGTATAAAACCGGTACTAATAGTAACTGACGATGTACTGTGAGAGGCTAATGAATCTGTAATGTCATTAAAAACAATTCAAAGCTTGTTGGGAACGAGCAATTAGGAAGAAATAGAAAACTCTACTTTTATATCTCTACTTCTACTCTTGCACAAGGCGATATGAACGGGGGACCATTTAGCCAACGCCGCTCACGATATCTTGTAGTTCCTCTGTAACGTGTACAAAATGGTTTTTCAACTTAGCCCGTAATATGCTACAGGTAGAATATAAGTCATCGGTCTAGCTCAGCTAATCTTTAGATTACTAAAGTAGTAATGCACTGGATGCGTGGGTGGTGTGATCGAATAGCATAGATATCTAAGGCGCCACGTTAGTTTAAGATAAGAACCCATAAACTACAAAAGGGGAAGTGAATCAACACATACACAAGTAGAACACGCAATAGTCAATAAAACACAATAAAAGTCAACTAAATAGTAATATTTACCAAATTAAAATGTATCTAAAATTACTACACAAATCAGAAATAATATTCTGGATAAAACTCAACATAAAAATCATATAATGTTTAAGAATTTTAACACTATTAATGCCTTTTACACCAAACTTAAAACCAGTGTACCAATGGATGACAAATCTAATTTAGTATACAAAATCGACTGTAAAATTGCCCCAAATCGTACATTGGCCAAACTTCACAATTTACAAAAAGGACGAATTTCATAACATAGGTATTGCATTAAAAATAAACGTAATAATAGAGCCCTTACTAATCACCATCCTAATTATGACCATACTTTCGATTTTAACAACAAACAAATCTGAGCTTATGAAAACGTTCAATATAACAGGTTATTTATGGAAATGCTCTATGTCCAAAAATTTGACGCTGTTAATAATAAAATGGGTATTAATTAACCAATCAAGTAGTATTTACTTTAACATAATTAACAACAAATAACACTTTAGGTAATTTTGATAAGTAGGGGTTTTAGGTTACAATGTTGGTAATTTGTTCATTAGTTAGTTTGCATGCCTGTTCTGTATTAAGAATTGTCACTCGACTTTACACGTTGTTAAAAATTATTACGGTTTAACTTTAAAAGTTATTTCCAATCATTATTAACGTGCGGGTCATTTTTTATCCTGATGTTACGATAAATTTAATTTTGAATGATCTTCCTGTCATGAATATGAAAATTCTTTTATTATGTTTTAGGGATTCAATAAAGGTGAAAAACGCGATGTTGGTTTTCTCAGCCTGACGGTTAATGTGAAATATAGTTATTTATTCACTATAGTATTCAATAAATTAATTCAGTTTTATTGTATCAGTAAGATTATATTTATTAATAGCTTAAAATTATTGAACTGTAAGTCTCTTACAGATGATAACCAAAAAATGTTCTTTATGTGTTCTGATGAAGGGAATTAATAAATTAATTAATAAAAATAACATGCCATACCTGGTCAATGTGAATTAATATATATATATATATATATATATATATATATATATATATATATATATATATATATATATATATATATATATATATATATATATATATATATATATATATATATATATATATATATATATATATATATATATATATATATATATATATATATATATATATATTTAATTACATTATATATGGGTAAAACCCATAAAGATAAGTCAAACACGATTAATTAATTAAGCTTTGACAAAATCCACATTAAGCGATGCATTTAGAAAACTAGGAAAACTCAAAGCTTTATTTATTCATTTACCAGAACCACATGTATGCCCTCAAGCGAACCGGAAATGAAATTGAATTTGAAAGCGTGAACGCGCAAGTTCGACTTAACCTTTCCATTTCTGAAATCCCGTTAGCGAAATAAATTGGCATTTTTTAAATACTTCGAAATATAAATGTTAATGCAAAATTGTGAAACTAATATACTGAAAATTAGGAATAAATTCAAAGATAGGAACGATCGCGTTTAATAGTTAAAACGAAGTGTAACACCTCGTAATGGAACATTGCACTAACAATAATCTTAAGAGCACTAATGTGTACTAACAATGCAGCAACACTGAATGTAACGTTTGTAGGGAGAACTATGTTTAGAATAACATCACTCATTTCGTGCATAACTATGTAAACTATCATGTCAACTAACGATTATATCGTCGAGTTAAAGTGAACAGCAGCGACAGAGATTTTCTAAAAGAAGCCTTAAGAGATCGATTTGTGTTTGGTGTCAGAAGCACACATTTACGAACAATGCTGTTAAAGGAACGTATGTTGACATTTGAAAAGGCATGCTGGCAAGCTTTAAACTGGGAGGTAGCAGAGAAGGAAAATTGAAGTACAAGTAAAATTAACATCATAAATGGGCAGGGCAGTAATAGGCAAAATCAGAATGTAGAAACAAGAAGTGGATAAATGAGAAATATTCAAGTGAAGTGTTTTCCTTGTCGCAGAGTTCGTGATGTTAAGAGAAGCTGTTATGGAAGAGGAAGATCGGTCTCCAGGGGAAGTTCTAGTAACTTTCGAAGAGGTAGTAGCTACAATCGACAACCGAGTAATGATCGAATATGTAACTGGAATGGATACAGTAGCAAGCTAGTTAATAAGTTGTCTGATGATATCGATAGTTTAGAAACCAACAGAGTAGTTCGGGATAGGGTAATGTATGCACCTTCATCTAAGAACGTTAAGGTAAATAATGTACCAGTAACCCTTGAGATAGACACAGGAGCAGTTTTTTAAGTTTTACAAAATATATGAAGCTGTTAAATTTTATTCCATTAAAACAAATTGTATCCATTTATCAACTGTTACAGGTCAATAAATACGAATAATAGGTAGTATCGAAGTAAATGTGCAGATGCAAGGTGTGGTGGAAAGAAAGATGTTGGAATTAATTATTGTAGAAATTGAACGTTGTGTTATGGGAAGATCCTGGTTGGACCAAATAGTCGAAAATTGGGGGTCATTGTTCGATGCGAATAATATTGATGCAGTTAAACTAAAACTGTCCAAAACAGCGGAATACATTCAAATGAATTATCCAATGGTTTTGTTAGATGAAGAAAATCAGTGCATTAAACATGATAAGGTAGAACACGAGTTAATTAGGTTACAAGAGTTAGATATTATAGAACCGTTTCAGTGTAGCGAATGCTCCTATAATAGTTCCAAAGAAAAATGGGGAAATAAGAATTTGTGTAGATATTAAGGTTACCATAAACAGATTTATTCAAACAGATCATTATCCAGTGCCTAGAGCTGACGATTTATTTCTAGTTTAATTCACTGTGTATGTGTGTTATGTTTATACGGAGATTATCAGCAAGTAAAGCTATCTGAAAATTCATCACAGTGTTTAACTATTAACACAACCACTAAGGGTTTATTTAGGTTTAAAATATTAACTTTTGGAGTAGCAAGTGCACCAGCAATTTTCAATCCTTTGTGAGAACTGTGAAGTCGGCGCGGACTTGAAAGAACAAACGAAATGAATATGCACAACCGTTTGTGCTGGTTGGTGCCGTTTTCCGTTACTCAGCGCACCCAAACACAAAAAAGTTACGGCCATTTCAAGAGCTCCGCCCCAACTTCACGATTTTGGAAAAGCACAAACGAAATGAATATACGCAATCGTTTGTGCTTCGTTTGTGTTCTTTTGTGCCGTTTTCCGTATCTTGGTGCACCCAAAAACAAAATAGTTACGGCCATTTCAAAACTCCGCGGCAAGTTTACGCTTTTCGAATAGCACAAATGAAATGAATATGCGCAATCGTCTGTACTTCATTTGTGCGTTTTCTGTTACTCGGCGCACGCAAAAACAAAAAAGTTACGTCCATTTTCAAAACTCCACGCCAAATTCACGATTTTGGAAAAGCACAAACGAAATTAATACGCCCAATCATTTGTGCTCGTTTGTGCCGTTTTCTGTTACTCGGCGCACCCAAATACAAAAAAGTTACGGCCATTTCCAAACTCCGCGCCAAATTCAAGCTTTTCGAAAAGTACAAACTAAATGAATATGCGCAATCGTTTATGCTTCGTTTGTGCCCATTTATGCCGTTTTCCGTTACTCCGCGCATCCAAATACAAAAAAGTTACGGTCATTTCAAAACTCCGCTCCAAGTTCACGCTTTTGTAAAAACACAAACGAAATGAATATGCGCAATCGTTTGTGCTTCATTTGTGCCCGTTTGTGACGTTTTCTGTTACTTGGCGCACGCAAAAACAAAAAAGACATGCCCATTTTCAAAACTCCTCGCCAAGTTCACGCTTTTGGAAAAGCACAAACGAAATGAATACGTCCAATCGTGCTGGTTTGTGCTGTTTTCCGTTACTCCGGCACCCAAATACAAAAAGTTACAGCCATTTCAAAACTCCGCGGCAAGTTCCAGCTTTTGGAAAAGTACAAACGAAATGAATATGCGCAATCGTTTGTTCTCGTTTATGCCGTTTTTCGTTACTCCGCGCACCCAAATACAAAAAAGTTACGGCCATTTCAAAACTACGCGCCAAGTTCACGCTTTCGGAAAAGTACAAACGAAATGAATATATGCAATCGTTTGTGCTTCGTTTGTGCTCGTTTATGCCGTTTTTCGTTACTCTGCGCACCCAAGTACAAAAAAAGTTATGGCCATTTCAAAACTACGCGCCAAGCTCACGCTTTTGAAAAAGCACAGACAAAATGAATATGCGTAATCGTTTGTGCTCGTTTGTACTGTTTTCCGTTACTCAGCGCACCGAAATGTGAATAAACTCGATAAAACATCTCCAAGGGAAAATAATCGTTGAACGGTCTTAGACTTTTACTATATTATTTATGAAATACACGTATTTACAAAGAATGTTAAAATTTAAGTCAGAAATGATATGATCATAAAGACTTTTACGATATATTAAAATATGTATGTACGATAAATGGTTAAATTAATACATTGAAGTAAATATAATTAAATATTAGAATAAAGAACTTCATGTACGTTCTATGATCCATCGGAACTGACTTTGTGAATATATTACTATAGTTTGCTTAAAGTGTATATAAAATTAGTCATTTTGTGACAGGTTTATGATCCACACCTCAAATACTTAGTATCTTTCATTTGGAGTTTTTCATTTAATCCATAACAGATGACTAAATTTACTCAGAAATTGCAAAAATATGCATTTATTAGGGTATTTAAATGATGTTCAATAAACTTCGTTCATGTTTCTGCATTTAAATAGTTAATATTTGAGTGCCAGATGCTTATTTTCCTAGGGATGCAAAACTATATTTAAATATTTATTTCTACACTCACTTTTTACTCATTTTACTCAAGATTCTGAAACAAACAGTTCTTTGGTTTTAGTTTGTAAAGAAAAAAGTATTTTTCAAATATTATTTTCTTTTTTATAACAGTGATAGACCATAGTGTCATAAGTGGTGTTATTGATATACATATATTCTTCTAGTGCAATATATAATTTGGTAAGTTGAAATTTTATTTCTTTATATTATTTGTTTATGAGTAGCAATAAACTGTTGTATAAGCAATTCATGTTTGTTCAATATGAAATTAACATATAAATATTCAGTTTAATACCATTTTTAACTTAAAAATAAATATAAACATAGAAATAATAATTAAATAATTTATTTACCTTTAACAAGCCCATCAATCAAAACAATTTGTTTTAATACACCATATGTAATTAGGCATAATGTGGTCAGTCACTTAACTTTACCATTAAAAAATAAGTTTGAAATTTAAGAAACAAATGAACTTTTGTAATAGTAAATGATATTCAAAACAACTTAATTCTAATTTTTCGAGTTTAGTATCTCTTCTTACAAGGACATTATTTTTTAGTTGGATTGAAATGCGGTATACTGGTGACCTCTTAATTTTATTTAAACTCGAGCTGTTCATTTACAAAAATATGTCGCAGAATTATTATGCACATCTAGTATTGCATAATTCCGGATTTTTTTGTGTTCTATTCTTCATTAAACGGTTTTATGCAATAAGTATCAAGTTTTAAAGATTCTTAAACCGATTGTAAGTGAAATAGTAATTCCACAACAGTTCTTAATTGATTACATAAAGTGACAGCATAATTATTACAAAAATGTCGATGCCAACATTTCTATTCTATTTGAAAATATACATTCTATTTTCCAGAAATGCCAAGAAAGCCTAGTGCTTCAATTGCTGATTTAAAAGGTGTTTTGGTACAAAACGCATCGGAAATTTTGTTAAATATCAACAAACCATCAGCTAAAATCTGGATTGACATTTCAAGGAAATTATCTTTTAAATTATCAGCTTAAGGGGTTTATACTTGCTAAGTGCAATAGATATGGCATTCATGAATTACTAGGAATTGTTATGTCCAACGATACAGGTGAAGTTGAAGATGATTTTAATGATACATGTGAAAATTTTGTGCAGGGCGATACTGATACATATTATAAAGTTAATTCTATCTGAAAAATATTAGCGTCTGGCAGAACCTGATAGCATTAGTGGTTATGGAAAGACTAGGAACTGTCTGCAAAAGGGGTGATTTGATATTATATTTCAGCAAGTGAACGATTTAGACGACAAAAATGCTATATGGGTTTTTAAAATTCATCGACTACATCTATTTGAGGACTACTGCTTACGCATCTTTGGTTACTGTAAAGAATGTTTAGCAAAAAATTTTCCTATATAACAAAAACGGTCCTACCGACTCAAATGAGCTTAAGCTATCAGTTAAAACTCGCGAAATAAATAAAAATGCTCATTCCTGAGTTACCAAGAGATTTATCACCGGGGAACGCCGTAATGATACTGCAAAACCACTTGCTGAGGGCAAGTTTGCTGTAAACTGTCAGAGAGAAGAATCTTTCAGAACTACATTTGGTGAAGATGAACACTTTATGGATTAAGCGTTCTTAGAAAATGCAAGCAAAAGTAATTACAACAAAATTTAGAAAGTTCTGAAAAATTTGCATGAAACTATACTTAAAATATTCTCAACCATTCAATTCCACAATTTATCAAATCTCCTTAGATAAATTTTGCTTACAATATTGGACGCCAGATCAGTTACAAATCTAAAACAGCAACGTAAACACTTATGGATCTGAATTTGCTATAGACGACACAGGAGGACTGGTAAAAAAATTTAGTAAAACAAATAACTCTACATCTGGGCATATTTTTTGTATTCAGCTGTAGTTTCATTTAAAAATAGTGGTCCAATACCAGTGTGTCAAATGCGGTCTGAAGGAAATGCCACAAATTCTATAAGTTATAGGCTTAAAAAATTGGCAACGTAGTGGAGCAGGGACTCCCAAATTATCGTAACAGACCACTTAATTGCGATCATAAGTGCTGTATGTTGGTCTCTTTTAGAAATGACTTTTGAAAGATTGCTTAAATACAAGTTTTGCCTTGTTACAAAAGCGTAGCAACCCTATTCCCGTTGTTTGCCTGCGAATAGACCACGCACATGTTATAAATATGATTTGTCGTTGGGAATGTATTAGAGAACTTAAATTAATGCATAAAAGCATCTAATCTAGAGCATATCGACGAGTCACTAATGACTAGTTTGTTAATTATATGTAACAGTCAGTATGTGCAGTGGGATTAATGACAGGGCAGTCCGAACCTCGGAATCGAACGTAAGCCCCTACTCGCGTAAGAGTCTTTGTGATGTTTATTACAAATCTCTTAATTCCAAAAAAAAGAACTTCGTTCCGGCATCGTGATCTTCGCCGCTTCGGAGTTAGATCTGTCACTGCTTGCATACAAATAATACGAAGAAGTGGTCATCAGTAGAGAAGCCACAGCCTAGCAGCAAGCAGGAGGCGCCGGAATACAGCAGGAGCGAAGAACAACATAAAGAAGTATCAGTTTAATAAAAATATTGTTTTAATAAGTTTAATTTATTGTTTTATTTTAACACTTGTTCTCCTCCTTTTTCTATTTGGGTCTCTGCTTTCCAAGTGTTTTATCTTAGGGGTGTGAGGATGCACCTCGGCGAAGACCCAGTCTTCTCTTAAAACAATTATTTTTCTTTTTAATTTCCTAAACCTCCACTAACAACAACCGCGATGGTTAAGCACGGTCGCCACCATAACGGTTGTATTCCCAACCCCCGACGCGGCCCGTCCACCTATGTCTACACACACAGCACACACAACTCTCACATTCGCACACACCCTCGCTTCGCCACCACCATCCTCACGTACACGATCCCATTCAAACGTCTCGTCCATTTCCACCTCATCCACACACTCGTACATCTCTACACGTTCCACCGCCTCCACAAAACCACACAAACCCACACACGCAGAAAAACCCGCCCTCTTACCCACACCCTCCCAGTCACCTGTACCTACCGTGATTTCTACACTCGCTTTCCCCAATCCTAATTCCACCTGCTCTCAATCCTTGAAGTATTGAATCCGCAATATCCCGATATCCATATCCACTCAGAAATCCCTATTCAATTCCCTTAAGCCCCTAAACCTGCCCTGGTTAAACTTAACGTTTAACCATAACTACACCTGTCTCCTAGAGATCTACTCTCCCTTACCGGATAGCACACAGCTTAGGCTGCGGCACCATTTCGGTGATCCCACCGTCACTTTTACCCAACAATCCGGTCCTCGTCCTTACAACACCACTCCTAGAGCGCACTCCTCTCCCTGCGTGACTCGTAACGTAGGTAAGTACATCCTAAAACCGGAGATCCTCGGTGCGATCGATCTTTCACACGTGAGGAAGGCCTTTGCATCACCACTAAGGCGACCAACACCCCCACCTCCCTTATCAGTATCATTACATCTCCCCAAACCAACCTCGAGTACCTCCTCGCACGCGGTGTCGTCATGTTCTGGCAACACTACAGTTTCGAAGTCTCCCTTATCCCTCAACCTCTCCCCAAGTATTGTTCCACGTGCACGCAGGCGGGGTATACTGCTGAGGGGTGTCCCACCCATGCAATCCGTTATCCCAGCTGTGGAGAAAGCCACATCCTCGTCCTGAAAATCCTCGGCTAACCAGGTGTAACAAGTGCGGGGAAGCTCACCTTTCCTGTTCCTTTAAGTGCCGGAAGCGGCGGGAACCTTCCACTTCTCCGTAGAAGATGGCTTCTCTCGAACCTATCCTGTCTTCCGAAGTGTCCGACGCGGAAGACACAGCCCGCCTTAAACCCTCTCCCGGCATCAAATCCCTACGCATCAAAGACTTTCTTCAAATCCTCACCTACTCCCTCTACCAGATGTTCCCCGGGCGCCGAGATAGGATTGTCAGCACCCTGGACTCTCTTTTCCGAATGTTCTTCCAACGGAGGATCAACATCTGCATATCCGGTACGCGGATGAAAGTTGTCGTAATCCGCCAATCCAATCCTTAACTCCTTCTTAAATGGATATCCTAACAGGGACAGTTAATGCCAGGGGCGTGGATTGGAAACGCACCTTACTTAAACACTTTTTACACACACACACACACGCACGCACACACGCACGCACACACGCACGCACGCACGCACGCACGAACGAACGCACGCACGCACTCATGCAGGCACGCACGCACGCACGCACGCACTCACTCACTCCCGCACGCACGCACGCACGCACGGACGCACGGACGCATGCATGCACCCACCCACCCACGCACCCACCTACGCACGCACGCACGCACGCACCCACCCATATACACCAATATAAACGCCAATCACCTTTCTTCCATTGCCTCCTGTGAACGCCGAATATTTAGACGCATACATAGCTTACCCCTCAGGTACCCTAGTGACCTCACAACACAGCACGCCAACATACCACCAATCACACACAGAATTCAAACACTTCAGAAAACTTTGCACAGAAAAGAGTTTTCGGCAATACTATCCCAACCAAAGAAATCCTTACCACTCCGTACAACTACCGTTTTCCCCAATTCTCACGAAGAAAACCTAAATTAAAATTCAAGTATCCCCCCGCCATTCTTACGAAACTCCTTGACGACCTCCCCGAGGAGAATCCATAGGTAACATTCCATATGCCCTCCGCATCCCCCAGTCTATTCGGTGACGACCTAGCATGAAACCAGGCAACGAATCGGATAAACCACACTAAGCACGCTACACCCCAATAAACAACATACACTTAAACCAATTAACCCATTGTTAAATATTCAAATAAATCTAATTCTTTTTTTTTTACACCAAAAATAACCACATCTCATGATTGTAAACTATACAATAGCACAAAACATCGCAACACTAACAAGCATGGATTGACCAGGGCTGAAGATCAGAAGGACTCCTGTACAGTCTACGACTAAGATATATAAGCTATTAATACTAACCATAAGCATGAGCATAATAACAAAAAAAGAAAAAGATGTAATGAATTGGATTAGAGGTTCCAAGCGAAATTAAAAAAACAACAATAAAAACGTTCATTTCCGGTACAGATACAATTGATTTGAGTGGTTTTGATGATACGGAATACCTACAAAATGAAAATATTCAATTACAATGTATTTTTGAAATAGAAACCAGTACAAGTGCAAGCAACATAGGGGATTGGTTTGAGAAAATAAAAGAGAAAAGTTTGGCTCAATGTAATATAGTAACAAATACTGAGAATTACCACTATAGCCCTGGGTTAACAAACGATTTGGGAAGATTAACGAGAACGCCAGTTTTATGGTCAGGAGTAATGCAAAATGTTTAAAAGTATGGATTGCTGACACAATCGTCAGCAATAGTTGAAATTTATTACAACGTTCTAAAAACTTACTACAGACCCATGCAGGTGGACAAGTTCTTCTTAATCTATTATGAAACTATTCAAGGGGTGATGTTATTGTCCCATGCAAAAGTTGCAAATTGTAGTAAATAACTGCATACAGTAGCACATATAATTGACAACAAATTTTCTTTCAGCAAAAGACAATTTATTAAAAAATGGGAATGTGACTACCAATCAACAAAATAGGAGCTTGAGCAATACAGTTGAATCAGAACCAAAGGGGAATGTGGTGACCGATAATCAACAAAATAGTAGCTTAAGCAATGCAGTTGAATCAGCAGAAATACTTTCAGATTTCGGTTAGTGTAAATGAATATACAGTATATTTAAAAAATCTGTATTCCTCGAACTTCTTATTTATGAATACAAATATAAATATAACTAAATAAGAAGTTCGAGAAATACAGATTATTTTCTATTTTTTTACCTAAAAATTCATCCTCGAAATTGTAGAAATTTACTCATTATGAATATACAGTACGTTGTAGTTCTTTTACTCTTATCTTTTTAGATACATCTAATTCAAGAATTCCAGAAAGTGCAATATCAATATCCAGTACTAAGAACAATTTTGATGGTAATGTACCTACCCTGATTTATAACATTTTATTAAAAAGTACTAAGTAAAGTAGATTTTACATTTAGCTTTTTTAGTCAACACAGCTACTTTCCAAAATTTTCAAGCAATTATTACTCCGTTGTTCGTTTTGAGCAATTTTTGAGCTTCCCAATATTTAATAGTAAAAGTAACCAAAAAAACATAGTTATTTTATTTTAGTTATTGTTTAGCCATCAACGAATTAAATTCCACTGAAAATCGGCGAGGATTAGAAATCAACCTCTCCCTCTCCTCTCCCTCTCCCTCTCCCTCTCCCTCCCTCTCCC
>JARFJB010002045.1:0-35000 GCA_036346205.1 Vesta saturnalis
ACAGGCACAGGCACAGGCACAGGCACAGGCACAGGCAGCAGGCACAGGCACAGGCACAGGCACAGGCACAGGCACAGGCACAGGCACAGGCACAGGCACAGGCACAGGCACAGGCACAGGCACAGGTACAGGTACAGGCACAGGCACACGCACTCGCTTGCGTGTACGCACTTACGCACACGCACACGCTCTATGTATGGCTTATGCGGCATTGCTGATAATATACGTTTTACGTTAAAAACATAGTGTGTGCGTGTGGGTGTATTTGCATGTTTGTGTGTATTTGCGCCAGTGTCTGTGTTTGTGCCTGTATTTGTGCTGTGCTTGTGATTGTTTTTCTGTTTGTTTATGATTGTGATTGTGTTTGTGCTTGCGGTTGTGTTTTGTAAAACCAAATTTCATAGGAGCCAACTAAGAATAGCTGAATCGCACTGCAGTTTACCAACTTTGACTAATTGTAAATTGTCTGTTTTGTAAATACAACAACCTGTATATTATGTGGTATCCAAATAGAGAATTAAGGGCCAGATTCAGCTATGCACGACAATATGGATGGCAGAAGCTCATTTTAAATCAGATTTGATTCTTGTTTTTATTTTTGTATTAATTCGAGTAAGGTTTGTCAAAAGTAATTTCAAATCAACATCTCTGACTTACATCTTTTTTTTTTGTATTAAATCGAATATGGCTGGCAGAAGCTGATTTCACATCAATATTCTAGACTTGCATCTTTGTTTTTGATTTGGTATTAAATCGAATAAGATTTTTTATATTCGTACACGCATCATTTTTAAAATTCTATTTACTTTTCACGAAAATAGTATGTTTCTTGTGTGCTTCGATAATAATAAAGCAAAATATGTCTTATACGTATCTGTAAATCACATACTTTTAACAGATTAATATTCGTAACTATATTTATTTATTTATAATAATAATAATAATAATAATAATAATAATAATAATATTTATTGTCATAATAATTCAAACAAAGTGAACATCGACATTGTCAATATACAAAGATACTAATTATAGAAATCATTTACATTATACAGACACTTAGAGATCAGATGTTGTTTGACAGCATGTTTAAATTTATTTGCATTTGTTATAGCTTTAATAGCCCCTGGTAGTGAATTAAAGGCTTTTACACAAGAATAATGTGGCCCTTTTTTATATCTAGTCGTTCTGTGTAATGGAATACTCAAATTATCACAATTGCGTGTAGTCATAACGTTGTAGTTTGAAGAATTTTTATCAAAAGGTTAGAGTTCTTTTCACAAACATAACTAAAGAGTATATGTATAACGATGGAACCGTTAATATTTGAAGTTGTGAGAAATAATTTTTAGCTGAAGTGCATGGTTGTACACCAACAATGCACCTAATAATTTGTTTTTGTGTGACAAAGACATCTTTTAAATAAGAACTTGAACCCCAAAACATGATACCATAAAGCAGAGTAGATTGGACATTACAGAAATAAAACGTCTTTATAACATCAATAGATACCTGTGTTTTCAAATGCCTTATTAAATAACAAATTGAACTTAATTTTTTTCGCAACTGAATACAGTAGTTAAACCACTTCAACTGATTATCCAGTGTAATGCCTAGAAATCTTATTTCATCTTGTTGAGGTATGGATTTATTTTTCAATCGCACATACAATGATCGATCTAACTTATTATCAAACATAATTACCCCTGTTTTTTCTTCATTTAACTTTAATAAGTTATTTTCACACCAATTGACCATGTTACATATAACGCCTGAAGCTGATTGTGATAATTCCTGCATATTAGAGGCTGAAACAATGCAAGATGTGTCGTCCGCAAATTGATAGATCGATTGTATTTGAAGACTTTCACGTAAATCGTTAGAATACAACAAGAAAAGGAGTGGTCCCAGTATTGACCCTTGTGGGACTCCTTGGTTTACAACTGATGGTTGCGAATAAAAGCTTTAATACTGTTGTTGTCAATATCTGTTACACAGACTCTTAAAGTTCGGTCCTCTAAATAGGACTTTATCAGTTTCGCACTGTTACCTCTAAAACCGTAATGTTCAAGCTTTTGTATAAGCACTTCGTGATTCAGAATGTCAAATGCTTTTGACAAATCAAAATAAATACCAACGACATAATTATGATTTTCAATTTGATCCAAGATATTGGATATGGAGTGAAATATTGCTTTTGGGTAGATGACTTAGGCATGAAACCAAAATGCGATTTAGATATAATAGCATTTTGCAGGTAAATAGCATTATTCTATCATATATTACCTTTTCAATAACTTTCGAAAAATTGGAGGGTATAGATAATAACCTATAATTATTTATGTCATATTTGCTACCCTTTTTATGTAATGGAATGTTTTTTGAATTACCTTTTAGCGTTTTCGGATATTCTGCAAGTAAAAGACATTTATTTATTATATCTGTGAGTGGTTCAACGATGTAACATCCTGCTAGTTTTATTACCTTTGTGGGTATTTCATCTAAACCTGTCGATTGTGTGTTCGACAGTTGAGATATGATGCTCATTATTTCATTAGGTGTCGTTGGGAAAAAGTACATTGTATTATCATTAATTTTGGAGTTACTACAGATGTGTTGATTATGCTCAGTATTGTTAGTCGTCTGATATGTATCTGAAAATTTATTTGCAAAAGCACTTACTATTGCCTGAGGGTCTGTAATTACCACGTTATTTACATTAAGTTCAAATTTAGTATTCTTGCGTGATTCACCTGTATAAGATTTAATTAATTTCAAGCAGCCTTTGATTTGTTTTTGAGTTACGAATTTTAATTTCGTTCAGGAAATTTTATACTGATTTACGAAGTGTTTGTACATTTTCTTTTCAAGATTATATTTTTGTTTATTTTTTGTTGAGTTTGTCGTTTTGAATACTTGATACAGATTTTTTATGTATTTCGCCCAATTTTTGATGTAATTTGTGACCCAATTATTATGAACATTTTTACTTCAATTCTTTTTGGGAAAAGATGTACCAAAGTAATAAGAAAAATGCTAAAAATGTATCATATTTTTGGTTAACAGTTTTTGCAACGTAAACGTCTACCCAATTTTCACCAGATATAGATGAAAGAAATTTGCTAATATTATCAGAGGAGTATATACGCCTATAAGCATAAACTTTTTTGGATGGTACCGTTGCATGTATTTCTAAAATTTGTGCGTAATGATCTGACAAATTAGTATCAACTACATTACAGCTTATTATGTCCCTGTCAGGTATGTTTGTGAAAAAATGATCAATAGTAGTTGACGTTTTATTCGTAACTCGAGTTGGTTCTTTTACATAAGGATTAAGTCCATAATAATGAAAGATTTCTAATAGTCTGACAGTTTGAGCATTCTCTACACTTGTATTTATATTCCAATCTCCACAAGCGATTATAAATTTAGATATTTTAGAGGCTTCAAACAACACTGAATTTACAGTTGCAAAAAATGATTCTACCTGTTGCAGTATTTGTGAGGGAGACCTGTAAAAACATATTAATACAAATTGAAAATTATTCTCCCAAAATTTAATACAACTAAATTCACATATTTGTTCAATGGGACAAGTTTTTAAATTAACACGTTTAAGATGGTAGCCATGAAGACCATATATAGCGACACCTCCACCTTTCTTGAAAGTACGAACATACTTGCTCAACAGTTCATAGTTAGATAGTTTATAATTAGTAAATTCTTCTTCCTTACATCCATACTCAGTAAAACACACGATCGGCGGGCATAAAGTATTAATATACGCGTCGACTGTATTGAATTTATTTGCGATGTACTGCACATTTAGATGAAATATCTGAAAATATTTCTGTCGCTGAGGTTTTGTTATTTTATCGGCCGTACATTCGTACTTTCCTGAAAATTTTTTTTGATAAAAGGGCGGATAATGGTATATTGGGGCCATATCTCCGGTTTGTAAATATTGCTGACCTCTCTGGATGGGATTGTAACCTTAAATGCTGATATAGACGGTGATTTGATATCTAATTTTTCTATTGTTAATATTTCAATGTCATATTTTAAAATGTGCGTTTTTAGTTGATCAACTGTTGTATCGGGATCTAATCGTGATATAAAGATATTTCTGCGGCTACTTACTGCCGAAATTTCACATACTTCTGTATTGGTGCCAAGTGTAGTGTTATTTCTCTTAAATTTATTTTTCTTATACAATACAGTTGTAAATTCACTTTGATTTATAGAAGTATTATCCTTCGTGCTTGCACTTGCTGCCGAATTAGGTATATCTGCATTTAAATTAATGACATCGCTGATAATATCTCTTTGCTTCATTTCTAATTCGTTAGTAACATTAACGTTCGACTTAGCATCTGTCTTATCAGAAAATGAGTGTTTCCCCCCTGTTTTTTGATGAGATTTAACTATACTACTGTATGCTTGTTTTTTGGCATTTTGCGAATTTTTCTCGTTTGTTATGGACACTGTATTTATAATTGGTTCGAGATTAGGCTGAGATAATTCAGTCGATTTTTTAGAAAGCTTAAGTAAAGTTATTTGTTCTTGTAATGATTGTATCAACAACTGCTGATTGCTTATTATAATTATTTCGAACACGTTCGAGTAGAACTGGGTATGTTATTGTCTAACCTTAACTTCAGAGATAAAACTGTAAAACACGTCAACCATAGATTGACGGAAGCCATATTTTTAGGAGTCACTGGTACACCCTCCTGTATCCCCTAACCTACAAAATCACACCCCGAGAATTTCAAATTATGTAACAGACATTATGAAACATACCTATTTGTATTTTTAATTTCTTGCATTTATATTTGAGAACAATTAATTTTATCATTTTCGAGACGAGTAAATAGAATGGTGTACCTGTGAACCTTTTAAATCTTTCGTCTCCCGCCCATTAATGATAATAATAATAAATTTATTGTCCAACAGAATAAAGAAAATTTCAATTACAACACAATTGCTTGAACTAAAATTAATATTTTACATATTTCATAGTGGATTACATGCACCATTCTATTTACATTTATACATTGATAGAAGTAAATAAAAAAGTATAAAAAAGTAAATACATTAATACACTGCTAATAATGTAATTACAAGTTAACAAATTTGTTTATCCATAACAGTAACAAAAAAACAAACAAATTAAGAATCATTGGTTATCGGCTCTACCGTTCACACTCAAGCGTCTCCTTGACATTTATGTGAAGTGCGTAAGCAAGCTAATATATTGCTTAGAACATATATATATATATATATATATATATATATATATATATATATATTGTGATGAATATATGTAATATTAATTGTGAGGTAATTATATTTATCTCAATATGGGGATAGAATTCAAGGTTTAGAATTTATTTTAATCGTGGTTATCAATATAATGATAATATAATTATGTACTTATATATTTGTGCACAGGACTAGCTCTTATCTCAATTATGGGGAAAGGGTTCAGGATTTTGTGGGAAATAATATTTGGTTTGAAAATATATATGTAGATTGCACTTTATAAAAATTATATTATATGAGAAAAGTATCTGGATAATATTTAACGCACTAACGCATACGTAATAAAGTTACTGAATACAATTATTGAAGATGTCAGAATTGTCAAACAATGACCTGTTGAATTTATGTTTATAATTTTAATTGGATAAAAGAAGTTTAAAATTTGGAAATAATTTAAAATTTTGCTTATTTTGCAGGTGTTTACACAAGTATTATTTAAACATATACACCTATTCATATAACAAATAATAATTGCAGGAAATCAACAAAACAAAGAAAAACACAATAGATAGGGTTATAATCAAAAGTGGTGGTTCCAAATAGATGCTGGCACTTTCCAATATAATCGAAGATCTGTATGTATAAAGTTCACTGCTACCATTCACCCACAAGCTGCAGACCGGCCCTTGGGTTTGTTGTTCACTTTGCTTCGGTAACTGGTAATATTTCTCCACTTTACGGCTTCACCCCAACCACAATTTTTTAAATTGATAATGTTTTATTTAAATGTATTAAAGCTTACTAACTGTATCGTTTAAATAATATTTAATGGTTGTAAAAAGTTTAAGTTAAAGTCACTTTATTTTTTTAGGTTCCGGCTCAAATAAATTATTAAAAAGAATCGCAGCAACAAATAAAACACAAATAAAAAAAATGATTACGATTTTATTTTCGCAAAACGTAACCGATATTCAATTCAACAAACGAAAATTTTAAAACGTTCAACATAAATCGTCACAAGTAAGAAAATACTTCGTAATGAACTTTACGAAATTGCACAGGTATCGGTAACCTAACTTATAATTTTAAAGAATTGTCGGATTAAAAACAATTGCGCCTGATTTCTCGTCTCTCCGTTCGTATTTAAATTCTTCCCGATAATTATTTAGGTTAGGTAAACTTACTTGAAACACAAAAATCACTACACTATTTTTAAACTATTCAAACAACTGGCAAAATTATAGAGAAAGATCTGATAAAGGGCAATTCCTTTTATACCCTTTTGTTGGTTACCGTATCTTCAATTTTTTTTAAGCAATTCTAAATATGTAACCATGTTTCTGATTGGTCGAAAATAATTTGAAAACTTAACTAAAGCATAATTTTAGCGATAACTTCCTTATATAATTATGGATTTAAGTTTTAATGACAGAAATGAAATCTGTGTAAATTTACGCATAAATAGATATCCAACAAGATATGGCTCTTTTAACTATTATGCAAAATGACCTATTTTAATTTAAATTTGCTTATATCTAATTAATCTTATAAACTAGACTTAAAATACATCCATATATGTAATCCTGATAAAATTTAGCATAGGAAAACACACATTTAAAGTCCGAAATCTTAAATTTAAAAGAAATTTTATGTTTACCTAGTAAAATGATATACTCAATCCCATTTCATAAAATTTTGCGCTGAAATGCTTTGTACACTTTATATTACTATGTAAAAGTGAGGAAGACCTCCTATTAATCACTTTAATAATACTATTTAATCCTAATCTACTCTAAAAACTACAAATTTGTGAAAAACGTTTAATTTAAAAGATAACCAAACTTAATTTTAAAATTACAAATAACTTACATTTAAAAATGTTCATGTAACTCAAAATGTTATCCAAACTAATTGTAATAATTGTTTTTATTAGATTTATTGTTCATATCGCTTGCATTGTATAATTTAATGTCACATTAAGAAGTCATATCGTTTAACACACTTTCTTGAAATTCTGCTATGAAAATGTATCTACATGTAAATGTCTTTGTGTGATTATGTTCTATGCACTGTTCTTAATATTTAAATTGCATCACAATGTCTGTCACACAGTCGCTTCCAAAAATATGTGAGAAATGATCAAATTAAGTTCATATTATAACCCTTTTCTAAATTTTACCAAATTTCCTGCATTCTAAACTACTTATACAATATCCCTAATATAAATCTATCCTTACACTATGTGTACAACACCTGTAAAATATTCACATGCCAAAATACTTTCGAAAAATTGAAATTTACTGAAACAAACTAAAGTACTGAATTGAATTTACGGAAATAAGTTTATTTAACATTCCTGACATTTTCGCAAGTAGCACAATGCTTTTTATGATTAAACCAAAATGTATAAATGTTATTCAGATTGTTTTACCCAAAACAAATCCACTTTCTACCAATCGTGAACCAAATTACATCAAATAAATGTCTCGCACATGTATCATGCTTGAAATCACCCTTTTCTTAAAGAAATTACTAGTTGAAACTGTCCGATCCCTGTCTTACTCGTATCTAAACATCTCAATATATATATATATATATATATATATATATATATATATATATTATATATATATATATATATATATATATATATATATATATATATAATATATATATATATATATATATATATATTGATATATATATATAGTATATTAGTGATTAAAATTTAGAAAAAGGTAGGTGTGAGTACATAATGTTGTTAAGTAACATCAATTGTACATATACCTTATGAGAATATGTGCTACAATCGTAGGAGTTTAATAAATTACAAGTTAGAATATTGGTGAATTAAATACAGTGCTTACAAGCAAATAAATTACATACAGTAATAGTGAAAACATTTAAATTATCGTAAGTACTTTTACTAGTTCACAAAAAAAAAACAAATTTAAGTATTTGCAAGAATGACCATTGTTTTATTTCCAAACATTACAAACGCTGTAGATATTCAATATCGGTAGCATAATGAAAATATTGATCTCCTACAGAGTAATAGGCGTTCCAAATGTTAAATGGATATCTTAAAAATTGTAGGAGCAATATTTATAGGAAATTCTTAACATGACCTCAGGAATCAACCCCTCGAATATTGACGTCTTTTTTCGGATATATTCGTGTATTTTTAAAGTAAACTATATGTCCACGTTTCGGTAGCTTAACTTTGCTACCTTTATCAAGACAAACTGACTGTTTGACAAGATATCATATGTACAGGAACAGGTTGATTAAACACTAAGATAAATAAATGCATATGACATCTTGTCACACAGTCAGTTTGTCTTGATAAAGGTAGCTAAGTGAAGCTACCGAAACGTAGAAATATAGTTTACTTTAAAAATACACGAGTATATCCGAAAAATGAGTCTTTCATTTCATATATATATATATATATATATATATATATATATATATATATATATATATAAAAGTAATAGTAGTTTTGTCTGAATAGTTAAACAACAACTAAAAATCTTGGGGTTGCAACCTATATCTATGGATGAAAAAAGAGACTATTTTCACTTAGTTTGAGAGCTTTCGAAATAAATTTATTTCTTCATCAGTAAGTTCTACAAGACAGTTGTAAACAATATTACATATACAAAAATTATGAGTTATAAATTACTTACAGAGATTTTAGGTAATTATAAAAATTAAATATATTAGAAACCCTTTAAATTAATGTTTTAATTTACATAATTATTATTTCTTGACAATTAAATTATAAAAGAATTTTATAATTAATTTGTTATTGACAAATGTAGGGTTTTGTCAATTTTGAAAGGTGATTATAAAAATTCAAAATTATCTTTTTTATTTGATTTTATGTCTTAGGGTTAATCAGCCATAAATAGCATTAAGTAATTTTATATAAATATAACAATTAAAATATTAAAATTTATGGATAGTAATTATTGTTATAAGGAAATATTTAAAATACTATGTGTTTTATTTTGTTTATTTCTTTGAAATTGGTCATCAAGATATAAGACGTTAGAATAAATGACATTTAAGTTTTGAATATTAGACCTAGAGTTCATTAGGAAAAGTTCACTTTGTATATGTGCCATCTCAAGAAAAAGTCGTTTAAAAGAGTTGGTTTCAATTTCCAAAACTTTCGTGTTAGTATAATCAGTGTGGTGTCCTCTATCAAGGATGTGATTTGCTAAAGCACATGTGTTTTTTTTTGTTACGAATATCACTTTTATGTGAAATAATTCTAGCTTTAAGAGGTGTTGAGGTTGTACCTAAATATTTCTCATCACAATTAACACATCCAATACTATAAACAACATTAGTTTTATTTTGTATTTTAGTTCTATCTTTAACTGAAGTAAACAAATTACCTACTTTTTTTAATGATCAGTCGTAATTTTAATAGCATTATCTTGTTTTAGGATATTAATAATTTTAGGTGTTAGTTCTTGTATACATGGAATTGATTTATATCTAAGAAGGATATCATTGTGGTTGTTCATCGTGTTATTATTTAAGGTACTTTGTAATTGTGGTTTTAGATTTTCATTAGGTGTTTAAACCAGTAGGGTAAGAATTAAAACATTAATTTAAAGAGTTTCTAATATATTTATTAAGATATTTAATTTTTATAACAACCTCAAATCACTGTAAGTAATCTATAACTTATAATTTTTGTACATGTAATATTGTTTATAACTATCTTGTAGAACTGACTGATGAAGAAGAAATAAATTTATTTCGAAAGCTCCCAAAGTAAGTGAAAAAAGCCTCTTTTTTTCACCCATAAATTTAGGCTGCATTCCCAAGATTTTTTAGTTGTTTCATAGATATGCATATATATATATATATATATATATATATATATATATATATATATATATATATATATATATAATATGTTCCATTATTTTTAATCGAATTTACACCGTGTATTGTAGAAAAATTTATTTGCTTCTACGTTTCGGGTTCGCAACTTTGAATCCTTTATCAATAAATTGACAACTTATTTTTGTTACATAAATTTGTTCTTAGAATGCTAGATTTCAATTATTGCTTTTTGTTAGAGATCGATTGTAAAATTCGTTTTTACTTTGTTGGTCTTCTTTTTTTGTTATGAGTGGACGAGATACAGTAGGGCGTGTGCTGGTGTGGATAATAGTTTTCCACACAGGAGGTGTACGTTGGCCATTGTCTCTCTTATTTAATGCTTTTGGTCGTTTTTCGATTTCTATGGCTTCTCTAATTATACGCTTTGTTAGTGTATCTGCTCGAGCTAATAACCTAGTATTATCTGTGTTGATTACATGTCCAGTTTCTATCTTATGAATTGTTATCGGGGACGATTGGTTCTTTTGTATAATGGCTACTTCATGTTCTGCGATTCGTTTATCCAACATAGCTGCTTTTGTATGTACTGCAGGGGATTTCGTATACTCCTTCAGCATGCATGGTATCTTTTGGGCTACGTAAGAATGCCCTGAGTATTTTGTGGTTTAAAACCTGTATAAAATTGATCTTTTGGAAACTTCCTAGCCATAGTGTCAGTTATCCCTTTTATGTAGGAGAAGCATCACTAATGTTTTGTTTCTTCTGTTGTGTTCTTGGTTAGTTTGAATATTCGCTTGGTTATTCTTTCTTATGATTATATTGATAACTGCGTGTTCTGCAGTAATATTTCTGTAAGGTTTTTAATTTCGACATCTTTACTTATGTCGATTGTTGTTTTCTGTCTCCATTGTGAATTTTATGTTTCTATGTGACCAAATAACGAAATTGTCGTCTACATATCTATACCTACATTTAGGTTTTAAAGGAGAAGATTCTATTGCTGTAATTTCAAAGTCATACGTAAAACTGTATACAAATTTAGTTTATACCGGTTGACAAACTTCGGGTATCCCTTTGTGTGTGTCGGTTACTCAACCAGCGATCTATGTCCAAAATGTTAATTTGGTTCGATAAGCGGAATTTAACTAATTCCTGAATAGTGCCCACTTAGGTTAAGTCTGATTTGTAAGGTACAAGGTAGCTAGAGAGCTTTGGCAACTGATCACGCCATAGACGGAATATGCCTAGGTCGTAGGATATCTTTCTCGAACTCGACACCAATCAGATTAAGCGAATCGTTTGTTTTCTAGGGCTTGAACGGGCATGAAGATTTCTTTAGGTAGGCGTTAGGTAGCTGTAAATGAGATTGTTGGTGGAAAAGAGTAAATTGTTTGTGCGATGAGGGAATAATGTAGTTACCGTGCTCTGATGAACTTCTGCATTAATTTTGAATATGTTAAAGGAATGTCTATGGAGTACGGTATAGATATTTCGATTGAACAAAAATCTACGTCCATGCAAATAGTTTTTGGCGTAGACCATAGGCCGGAAGCTTGTTAAGAAGTGTAGTGTACAAAACGTTATCGAAATGCATGTTTAAGGTAAAAATCCATAATATCCCGGCAAACACGATAGAACTGTTCCAGATGTGGATGACATAGATAAGAATCTTTGGGTTTACCTGGCCGAAAGCCATAGTTCCAGTGATTCAGTATCTAGTTATTTTCGAAGGACTTCTTGAAGTAAGAGTTAATGCACTTCTTCGTTGTCGTAACATTGACAGTAGAAATGCAGATCTATAGTTTGCCTTTTTGCTATCGATTGCATCCTATCAAATTTCCAATGAAGTGGTAGTGTACTGTAGTATAGGGTTATCGTAAGTAGTTTGACAGAAGCTGGTATGTATTGGGGCTAATTTAAGAGCACACGTTTTGTGGGCAATAGACGGTAAACAATTAGGACCTCTAACCTTCTTCAGGACAAGGAAGGTTAAGATCTTCCTAACTGTTTCTACATTAAACTTAACTGTTTTTATTTGATGAAGTACAGTTGGAATTGTTGGTAGAGGAACATTGAGAGACGGATTACGTACAGAATTAACCAAAAATTGTTTGACAAATGATCTTCTCTTGTTTTGAGGGTGGATAATGTTCCTTTATCAGTCGTTAGAGAAAGGAAGGCTGCCTAGGTAAAGTTTTATTCTGCTACGATGTTGATAAGGAAGAACATTGTTCTTGATGTAAGAGTTGAACACATATTTGGATTACGGCTTAAGCATCTGTAGTAAGGTCTTGTTTGAATACTAATCTGATTATTTTCGGAAGTGTGGTTTCGAAAAATCGTTTTTTATGTGCCTAGTATTGACGAGCTTAGTTTTTCAGAGTATTCTTAAAACCAACACCTCGATTGGATGGTTTCCATACAAAAATAAAGTTATGAAAGGTAAAAGGGTTACTTTAAATATTTTGTGTATAAGATCTTCCACGCCTTACAGTTTGTATTATATATTATATATTAGGTTACATAAAGCACACTAATTGTTTTGTAACGGTTTACTAAATAGCAATTGAGTTAGGTTTATGCCATCACCAAGCTTGTGCGTCTGTATATGCAACTATTGTAAATTGAATATGGTTATGTTTATTATGTAGACTGCTTTCCAGTTAAAACGAGGCATGCTGCATAGATCAATTGATATTCGGATTGTAAAAAATCGCGAAACACGTCGTGTGGTTTTTAAGGGAACACATTGTATGTAAAAATGAACCTCATCGTCACACCAATACTCATGTCGTGGCTCGTTTAAACGGAATGCATTGCATATGGTTATTAAGTAAAACATTTTTTTTAAATAATGATATTGTTAGATTAATCCGAGAAAACTACTACCAAACTATGTAAATTATTAGTTACGTTGTATTAAATTATTTAAAAGTTGATTTATTGAATCATGATTTAATAAATCAAATTTAATCAATTAGTATACCATAATCGACATTTTTCTTAATAAAGCAAAATCAGTTATTTGCGATAAGGACATGACAGTTTTCCTTGTAACCGGAGGATTACTGCATTAAAAAAAATCTTTATAGTGTATAGTAGTTTGTTAATAGTTTGTTAATAGTTAATATAAGAGTATATTAAACATCAAGGGAGAGAAATGAACGATTTTTCCACGGTGTGATTTGTTCCCGGATGGCGAAGCCCAGTGGTACAACGAGAAAAATGGCAGGTCGCTCTAGAGTGTCTATACTATTTTTTGAACTAGTACAGTCGTTAACCAACAACTTAGCAGGTTTACGAGAGTTCACCAATAACTTTAAATTATGATTAAATCATGTAAAGAGTAAAACATGTCATGGAAATCAGTCAATACAAAAGCAGATTATTATTTTCATACGCACGAGAAGATATGTGCAGGAGTCCTTCCTCCAATCAACAACGAAGTCGTCTCAAACAATGGAAATGAAAAAGAAAATTAAAGTCTACGGTAACCTAGGTTACCGTAGATTTTAATTTTGTTTTTCATTCCATTGTTTGAAACGAATTGGTTACGAGCTCGTTGCTGATTGGAGGAAACACTCTGCACATAGCTTCTGGTTCCATAAGTCCCTATTTTACACGCTTTTATTTAACTTACACTGTTTGTATGCTGTTATTGTATGCCTCAAAACTTGCAATCGATTTTTCGACCACTTTTACAAGTCCAATCGACTTGAAACTCTCAAAAATTATGTATTATCGATGGCAATACAGTATTTTAGCTTTACCGTTGATACAAATGCTTAATTAAGCTATAATTAACATAAATTTCTGTTGTCAATGGTTCAAATAGCAGTTTCAATGTCAAACTGTCGGAGTACTCCTGGTGTAATGGTAAAATGATCGCCTACCACCCGATCACTGCGAGCTTGACTCCCGGCCAATGCAGCTTTATTTTTTAAAACTATCAACAAACTTCAGTTTGACATTGTTGACCGTACAAATTACTTTATTTTTTTTACGCGCTTTTATTTAACTCACATTGTGTGTATGTTGTTGTATGCGTCAAAATTTATAGTCGATTTTTCGACCACTTTTACAAGTCCTCTCTCTTTTTACCACGATCTTGGATTTAAAAAAATAGGTGTAGGATAGTTGATAAATCGATTAAAATATTCGACAAGACTAATAAGTGGAAAACAATACTACGAAAAAAGAAACTTTCTTAAAAATCACTCTTTTGCGTAGAAGGTGCATTAAAAAGGAGAAAATGATGTTCTTCTTTGCACCAAAATGTGATCAAAAATCTTTATGACTAAAAATTGGAGCGTGGGGCGCTCATCACAATTCATTTCTCTACCTTGTACACCCATATAACCTAAATAGTACTTAACAGTACATCATAATAGAAATAGCTTTATATAAGATATTAACTGATCAACAATATACAATATAATAGTGATTTATGTACTAAGAGCGAAAGGTATAACTTTTTTGCTCGAAGAGCGAAGTTTGCCGCTCGACGCGAAGCGGCAGTCATTCGAGAGCAAAGAAGTTTCTTTTGGCTCGTAATGCATACAACATTTTTTCTATAAAAAATATCACTGCTTTCCATAATATTTTTACGCTTAGTTACTCAAAAAACCCAATCAATTGAATATTGAAATCAGACTGACGTTTTCAAGATTTGTTTGTATTGCGGTCGTTGCTATTGACAGCAAGCGTTAAAATACATTTAGTGCTCGTTGCCCTGCAACGCGCGTTAAAGTAAACTTGTCGATAAAGGTTAACTTTTCGTTGCCATTTGAAAGCGAAAAATTTGTTATTATTTGAAGTTTGTAGAAAATATAAAATATAAGTGTATCGAAATCCATAAGATAACTTAGATTGTCAAAAGATAACCGAGCGTTCCGAATGTAATCTTGGTTATCAATTAATGGGTTTGAAGTTAGTTACTAACACTCAGAATAACTCAAAAAGATCCTAATCTTAAAACGGTCTCATTGAAATGATGATAATGTGGAGATGTTAATTATAAGTGAAGATACTTAGGAGTATCTTGAAATATAAGGAAAATATGACCTTTAAGTATCTCAAATACATCAAAACGTTTTAGAAAATATACGAGGTGTATACGCCTAAAGTAGTCTGTGATATTCAATTAATCAAATGTAAACAGAATTCAAAGCATTTCATCTGTAATTTTCCCTTTTACAGAAAGTCGTAAGAAACTGACCAGGTTACACAAAATTAAAAATGTCCAAATTACGGTTATCCCTTTAAAAAAGTTCAGAAAAACAATTTATGAAAAGAGATTTTCCAATTTGATTCTGAAGCAGGAAAATCTAAATAAACATGTGACGGAAAAAGATGAATTATGATGAGCCCCACGCTCTCATTTTTAGTCGTAAAGATGCTTGATCACATTTTGGTGCAAATAAAAATATTATTTTCTCCTTTTTAGTGCACTTTCTATGCATAAACAAAAGCGTGCCTTTTAAAAAAGTTTTTTCATCGTCCTAATTGTTTAAACTGACGTCTTCTAGATGCACTTACGCATCCTCTCCCGCGTAGACTAACCTGCACTCTCTAGCTCAGCAACTGAAATAGTTAGCATACAGTCCCTTATTCGCCCAATAATGTTATCTCGTGTAGTAGGTCCGTTTGCAAAAACCATATCTTTTACTCGACCCCATAAATAAAAATACAGGTTTGTTAAATCTGGTGATCTAGTTGCCTATGGAAAGATACCACCCCCTCCTATCCATCTACCAGGGTACCTATTTGGCTTCTAAATATTCCCGAAAATTTACCGCTAAGTGAGCTGGACAGCCATCGTGCTGGAACAGCATTCGTTGTTGAATGTCAAGGGGCACTTCTTCTAACAAAATCGCTAATTCCTGTCTTAAGTTTATCGTGGACGTTCAAAATGCTGTGCTCATTGGGAATGTTTTAAGCGCTAGTTTCAGTTACTTTCAGGTCCTGCGCAATAGTTGCAGTACTTAGGTGAAGACTAAACTGGACATAAACGAAGACATTAATAGTGTTCTCTTCGGTGCGTCCCCTGCGTTGTGTGCGGTATACGGGAACATGAATGTTTCCAGTTGTTCGCAAGCGATGGATAACTGGAAGAAAACCTTTTTGCTCGGGTGGCGTCTATCAGGATATTGCTGCGCATTTACTCTTGCAGCAACTGCACCATTTCCCGTGCATTTAAAATAAACACCTATCATGTCAAGTAACTCTTCGTTAATTTAAAGCATTTTGTAACACTAAAACACAACGCAATACGAACAACAATAAGAAGAACTCAAACAACACGAAACGCTCGAACAATAATACTGAACGGTACCAATGCGATTTGGAAAATCAAGAACAAGCTATAAAAATAGCAACTGAATGACACTGACATGAAACGAAAATTTTTAATATTTTGACGTATTGCTTCAATTTTGTTTTTACAGCCTACTGTATTTATGACGAATGCATTCGCTAATAAATGATTATTGTTTACCTAGGTTGCATTTTATCCTCTTATTGTGCATAAACTGTCGGTTTTGAGAAAGATGACGGTTTTCATCAATATGTTACGACTTTCTATTTAATACCTACCGTAGTAAATTAGCTTTTTTGAGAAATTTTGATTTTTCTGTTGATGTTTTAAATCTCGAAATACTTTTTTTTCAAGACCTGTTTCATTTTGTATTTTTATGGAATCGTCGTGGACCCCCGCAAGTCGAATTTTTTTAAGCGTCATCCTATATATCACGGCGCACCGCTGCTCTATCTGGGCTTTAGGTTTATAAGCCCGGAATACAGAAGATCCTAACGAAGGTTTCGTGGCCGGGAGTCCCCGGCACGGGCGCAGCATGCCCCCCTTCACGCGATCTGGACGGGCTCCAATCGCGACTTGGAATTTCGGTTTTTACTGGTTTTTCAGAAAAGACCTTATCATCCATCATTACGCGGAAGATTAAGGTTAAAAATAGGGTTCGCTTATATTTTGCAACGAATCTTTTACGTTCTTCGTTCATTTACTTGTAAAATATAAGGAAAAAAAAGGGTTTTTGACAATTAATGATTTATAAATTGTGTAGGCAACTTAATTTGCATTTTCGTGTAACTTAAGTTGCATATTCTCTTAAAGGTTTACACTTCCATATCGTGGAGTTATTTTCTACACATAATTCTCCCGCATCGCTACATCACTTGATACCGTGAGCGTCCTTTTTCGCATTGCTGATGTACGTTGTTCAAGCCAGAAGCCATTTTTGGTTTCCACCTAAATTTTGTGTAAAGTGCCATTGATTTAATGGTAAGACACCTTTAACTCGTATTATATTAAAATCTGAAACATTTGCTCTTTGCAGGCACTTTTAATTACACATTTAGTTCTACTTTTAATTACATTGTAATTACACGTTTAATTCTACTTTTACGTACACTTGTACTTATACTTTGCTATGTTTGGGTGCTTTCATTTTATGATTGCATTTTGCATTTAATTCAGATCTAAATTTAGATCACACCTTTTATTTGAACCTTCAAGAGAATGCAATAAATTCTGGATTATTCAAATTGCAATGAATATAAATTTGTAAGAAGCAATTTCAACTTTGATGTAGTTTACAACGTAAAACATTGAAAATACAACATACTGCGCAATATTGGTACGAAAATTACATTATCTTTGGTTTACATTTCCACATTCCTTATGAACAGAGGTTCACAAGAAGTTGTACAAAAATTTTGTAACAGGTACCCCATTGATTTATTAGGATAAGGCTATTAACACCAGTTTTAAGATTTAGTTTATATAATCCCAAATTTAAGTGCTTAATAAACATAATTTGTATATCTTTTATTTTGACATTTTGATGAATGCTTTATAGTATCCTCGGTTTAGTTATTCCGAGCATAATAAAAAAATACCTTGGCATCCGAGATAATGTTTATTATTGTTACCTAGAAGTTACTATATTGATGTTAGGTGAAAATAACCAAGCAGAAATTTTTGGTAACTAAACAAATCCAAAAGCATGAACCAGGCCTGATTTAATCTACCTACTGAGTAAACGGCATTATCTTTTAGTGAGTGGTTGGTGTCTCTAGTTATTTTAACGATTTGTATAGAGAACGCTTTAAAACATTGATTTACACCACCAACACCATTATTAAAAATATACATATTATAATTTTTTACTGGCTTTTCGCGCTAGTATAGCTAGTTACTAAAATATCATTATGACCCGGAAGCTCTCTCATTACGGGTTCTGGAGATATTGCATATGCAGCGGCTTAATACTTGTTTTATTGATATCTTTGGATAAAAGATGCGGTTTGCGCTACCTTTTTAGAAATTTTATACTTTATTAGCAAATCTAAATATATAACCATGTTTCTGATTGGTTGAAAAAAATTTACAAACTTAACTAAAATAAAAATTTAGCCATATCTTTCTTATACAATTACGGATTCAAATTCTAATGACAGAAATGAAATCTGTGTGTTAAATATTATGCAAAATGACCTATTCTAATTTAAATTTGCTTATATCTACCTAGTCTTACAAACTACACTTAATTTAATTACATATATGTAATCCTGATAAAATTTAGCATAGGAAAACACACATGTAAAGTCCAAAATCGTAAATTTAAAGGAATTTTATGTTTATCTAGTAAAATTACAAATTCAACCTCCATTTCATAAAATTTTGCGCTGAAATACTTTGTACACTTCATATTGCTATGTAATAATGAGGAAGTCCTCCTATTAATCACTTTAATAATACAATTTAAGCCTAATATAATCAAAAAAACTATAAATTTGTGAAAAAACATAAAATTTAAAACCTAACCAAACTTAACTTAACTTAATTCTAAAAACGTTTCTGTAACTCAAAATGTTATCCTAATAACTTGTAATAACTGTCTTTATAGTATTTAATGTTCATTTCACTTGCATTGTATAATTTAATGTTACATTAAGAAGTCATATCGTTCAACACACTTTCTTGAAATACCACTATAAAAATGTATCTACATGTAAATGTCTTTGTGTGAATATGTTCTATGCACTGTTCATAGTATTTAAATTGTATCACTAAGTTTGTCACACAATCGCTTCCAAAAATATGTGAGAAATGATCATATTAAGTGCATATTATAACCCTTTCCTAAATTTTACCAAATTTCCTGCATTCTAAACTATTTATACAATATCCCTAATATAAATCTATCTTTACACTTTGTGTTAAATACCTGTGAAATATTCACATGCCAAAATACTTTCGAAAAATTGAAATTTATTGAAACAAACTAAAATACTAAATTGAATTTACGGAAATAAGTTTATTTAACATTCCTGACATTGTTGTTGGTAGCACAATGCGTTTTATGATTAAATCAAATTGTATAAATGTTATTCAGATTGTTTTACCCAAAACAAATCCACTTTCAAGCCATCGTGAACCAAATTATATCAAATAAATGTCTCGCACATGTATCATGCTTGAAATCACCCCTTTTTTTAAAGAAATTACTAGTTAAACTGTCCGATCCTTGTCTTACTCCTATCTAAACATCTCAATATATATATATATATATATATATATATATATATATATATATTCCAGCTGTCCGGATAAGGGAATAGAGCCGAGCGGCTCTAGCTCGACAATGCTGAGGTCTAGATGTTTGGGGATGAAATCTTTATAAGCAACGCAAGTAATAGAAATGGCTGGAAATGTCCGATAGAGGAAACATAAACATAACATTCATCTTGGAAAATTGGGTGATGAGCTATAACTTTGAAAATATCATTTAAGAGCTTGGATTATTCCGCATCATTTTGCATTACGATATTTGTCCGTATCTCTCATAATAAAGGAGGGGGATGCCAATGTATGTTCCCATATTTACATTTTAATATCTTCTCAATGGAATCGAATATTGTTAGTCTCGTTTGAAACAGTAATTTATAGTCTCTTGACAAATAAACTAGAGGGCGTTCTTCGCAGCGATTGCACTTTTTTGTGATATCTTGGAAAAACTATTTATTTGACAGGTCGTTACGCGGCTTAAAATTACCTAAATTTTAGTGATAATCCCTTCGTCGGAACAATTTACCTTGTCGGGAAAAATCTGTAATGCAATTTCTACAAAGAAAAATTTTTTTCGAGAAGTGGCTTCAAGATTGGCTAGGCGATTACGTGAAGCGGGCTACGTGCAGCCGATTCAAGCACCTGTAAGAGTTGGTCGAACACGCACTGAGGTAAGTATTATCAACGTTTTGGCGTACGTGCAATACGATCCCACCTTAAGAACCAGAAAAATTTCCGGCTACTGCGTGGTTCCAAACACAATTGTCCACATTGTTTTACATTAGGAATTAAATCATACTGATTATGATCAAAGACTCAACCGTTGTCACTGGCTCCTAAACATGATTCGGGAAAATCCAAACTTTCTGTTACGCATATTATGGCCGAACAAAGTCAATTTCAGTAGCACAAGGGGTGTAAATGTGCATTACGGTACGAGCAAAATCCACGTAGGATGTGGAAAGTAGAACATTAAAATCGCTGGAGTTCGAACGTATGGTGCGCAATGATGGAAGGAAAAATTATAGGTCTACATTTTTTGACCAAATCCTTAGTGGGGAGAGGATTTTGGAATTTTTGAACGTTTCTCTTTCACAACTTTTAGAAGACGCCTCTTTGGAAACAAGAAAGCACATGTGGTGTCAGCATATTATGACAGAATCGTACGTCGGCATTTATGTGACCAATATTCGAATCGTGTTATTGGAAGGGAAGTATATCTCCCTCAACGATGCGTTCGCCAGATCTTACTTGTTTCGAGATCTATCTACGGTATAGACTGAAAGAGATACTAACAACCAGGTAAAATACGGAAAGAATACGAAATGCCATTAGAAGCTTGTCCAGGGGTGAAATTCAAGCAGCGGTTTTTTCTTCCAAAATTAGGTTAAATAAATGCATCGAGAATGATTGAATACATTTTGAAAATTCTGAGCCTCTTCTGGCTAAATTTTCTTTGTGTAGGTTGTTCTAAGATTTTTGTGCTTCTGTTTTATTATTATTACTGATGTTCCGTTGTCCCGTTGTCCTTAAGCACGCTTTAGAACTAAGTTTTGAACCAGTTCTAAGCCTGGATAAAGTTCGAAGGAAGGCATGAAGCTACGTATTAACATTACTACTTAGTGGGGAGAACGTCGCATCGTAGTTTAAATTACGTCGGTTACCATGAATATGTGATTTATTTTCCCCGCCAACCACTTGAGGTACTCAAATGTGTAACATCTTCTCGTATAAGTTTAGAACGGATCAAAATAGCGCATAGTAGTTTTCACTAAAATTTAGGTAATTTTAAGCGGCGTAACGGTCTGTCAAATAAATAGAGTTGCCATTTTAGCACAATTTTTTATTCTCCAATACTTTCTATATAAATAACATACTATTCATTCGTAACGATAAAGTCGTTATTTTTGGAGATATTAATTATATTGGTGTTTTTGAATTATAGGATTGCTGGCAACATGCGCAATAAACTATTGCAGAACTATATATATATATATATATATATATATATATATATATATATATATATATATATATATATATATATATATATATATATATATATGTTCTGCAGTAGTTTATTGCGCATGTGTATTGCGCCTCACCTCTTAGCGCATTATTGGGATTCATATGAGCTTAACTTCTACTCTAGCTTAGCTTATCGGATTTTCTGGCGGTGCGACGTCTTCGGTCAGTTGCATTCTCGTCCATTGCCACTATCTGTATATTATTCCATTGAATTAGGTGGCCTGAGTTCCAAACAAATTCGGCGATTTTTAATCTTTCTGTTTCGCCTTAGAAGATGTTATTGTTGTGTTCCTCAATACTCCCTGATTGGTTTACTTCCCTTTCCTATGTATGATTTGCCGCATACGCATGGTAGGACGTATACACAATTTTGGGACTTCTCGCATTCATTATGTGGTTTGATTTTGGTTAGTATTACAGTGAGGGTTCTTGTGGATTTGAAGGTAGTGCGTATATTGTATTAGCTGTTTATCCTTCGTATTTTATCCGAGGTACCTGATATATTTGGCATTACCGCTGTGTGTTTAGGCTATTCTTTTTAAGTGCAGTATGTTAGTAATAAATAATATGAAAGGCTCTAAAAAATATACATTTAATTGCTCAGCGACTCAGCGGTTAAGGGTGTCAAACTAATAAGAGAATATTCGAATCTGAGAATAGTCAAGTGTATGAGAAAAATCATAGTAAATGAATTCGACTCAAGTGTGAAATAAGTCCTCAAGATTCAGCCTAATGCAAAAGTAGATACCGCTTTGGAATCGTCGTGCTATTAATACCGCGGAAATAGGCGGTATTCTCAATTAGCCAATTTCTTTGAGTCAGGTCCAAATATATTTAATTGGGACTTTACATGATTTACTATTAGAAAATCCTTAGTTTCTGTTAGTACGATGCTATTGATATCATTAATAATAATAGTGATCGCAGCTTCAAAATTACCCTTTTAAATGAATAAAGTAGCTGAAAATCAACCGCATAAAATTCATTTGAGAAATTTTAACTTGTTTTAACTTTTTGAAATTTGAAGCGTATATTACAAATAATAGTGGCCCCAATAAGCACCGTACCGAAACTCCACAAGTTACAGGCTATGGTACGATATCATCTATAAACACGTACTGGTGTCTATTGAGCAAGCAAGAATCAACTAATTCCAGTTAGCTATTAAATCCATAGTGCTTTCTTTAGCTTTGTCAATAGTAATTCATGGTTTAAGGTGTCAAACACCTTATTGTAATCAAGAAGCACTGGTACACTAGCTTTATTATAATTTAAGGCAGATGTTAAGAAATATCTATATGTATGACCGTTTCATGTACCTTTTCATAAAATTGTCATAAACTTTTGGGATGGGCAAAATTAATATTTTACAATCATCTGGGAAAATCCCTTTCAATAATTTTGTCGAGGGCCCCACTCTGCTAGCACCAATGGCAAAACTCTGATGGCTGTACTGAAATTTTAACCAAGTTGCTCTAAATCGCTACTACCCTCCATGTAAAAAAACTTTTCATAATGTATAGTGGCTATTGAGCAAATAGCAATTCCACCTGCTCTACCATCCCCGTTTTTTGTGTGTAAATCCATCGATATCTAGAAAATTTTCATGGTAATTTTGATCATTTAACCCTGTTCCTGTTAACAACGCAATACCGAGATCATTATCTAATATGAAATTTTTTAAATAATTAAATCCTTTGTTTAGAGTTGCAATAGAATACATAGCATTTGTTTAGTGCTGCTCCAAAATATCACTTAAATGGCATGAATTAGACAATTTTACAGCTTCTTTGTTATTAATAAGCTTGAATAAAATCAAATACAACACCATCATGTGTAACTAATGAGTAAAACAAAATTTTTCAAAATGTAAATTTCAAATTTTATCTAAGCTAAGAATAAAGAAAATATTGTTTACCCAGGCTAGCGCCATTATAGGCAGTTGAAACGGAATTATAATTTACACTCAATATGAATTGTTTAAATTATAATAAACATCAAAATAAATCACAATAATTTTACTTCTAGAATGCTTAAAATTCATTCCAATATCAGTTATTGGCGCAATTATGTGCAATTTCTAACAGAAATTAAGCAATTAACCAATTATGGTAAGGTGCCATTAAATTAAATCGTGAATCGAGCTATCTCAATATCACTTCATTAAACATAATTTGAATTGTCAACTCTACTAAAAGTTATTATTATTTAATGCTATTATTAAGGATTCAATGCATCGATAATATGTAAAATGAAAATGAAGTCGTATAAAATTTACTTCTAAATGCTCCGATACAATAATATAAGGTTACTCAAATCTACCTGTTAAGATAAAGTTCTGTTGAAAATTTCGACTTAACCCTCCTATTGTGTTCGGGTCAATATGGCCCAATCGCGTTCTTCTAATGTGCATAATTCGTTCATTTATTTAAATATTTCGTTGCCACTGCATGACTTTTATTTCATTACTCTAATAACGGTGTACCCAGATTGATAGAATTAGTTTTTTTAAATGCATTTGTTACATTCACTGTCTTTGGGTCTATATGACCCGGTGATTTGTGTGATTCAAATTAGAAGAACGAGAATCAGATTATTATCATAGACGAATGTATTTTATTAGTTTTGTTTTATTTTCGTAAATATAAATAACTTACATAATATTGCCACATTATTGCGCATATTGCATACGTTATTTGCGTACCGGTAAATAAGCTTATTCGTGTTGAGACTTGTCTGTGGCTACGCGTATAAATGCAGCCAGTGAGCATCTGTGTGTTAGTTTCGTAGTAAATATCAAACTTGATGCTATACTTTAATAAGATAGAAATTTGTTATTGAAAATGTGTAGTGAAAGAGTGCTTACGGATAGTGAACTTGAGAAACTCTTGTGTGTTTCTTATAGTGATTCTAATGCTTCTGAAGAATAAGACCGAGATATATAATAGAGACTCGGATGATGAAGTCGAAGTTACGATTTCAGATGAAGCTGATACGGATAATCACTTCACAAGATGGCAATATAGTACGGAATCAAAAAACACATCAATCGGGAAAGTTATTAGCAGCAAATATTATTTCGTTGATTCCTGGGCCAGGTATGCTACGTTGCGAATAATCGATATAAAATCCGCGTACTTAAATTTCACACCCAAAATTGTAAACCTAATTTTGAAAATGTCAAATTTAGAAGGCAAAAAACTTTGTGGCGACACGTTTCAAGAACTAACATTAGTTCAACTAGAGGCATATTTTGGCCTACTGCTTCTAGCGGAAGTGTATAAATCTCATGGAGAGGCAACAGCCAGTCTGTGGGATGGAAATCTAGGTCGTCCAATATTTAGAGCAACAATGTTCCTGCAACAATATCATAGCACAAATAATTCGCATTGACGCTAAGAAAACTCGACCACAAGGACGCTAAACTGATAAATTAGCTCTCATATGGGACTTGTGGGGTGAATGGGTTGCAATTCTACCAAAGCTCTATAATGTTCACGAAAATGTAGCAGTAGGTGAGCAACTGGTACCTATTAGAGGCCGTTATCCTTTTAGACAGTACATAGCGAATAAGCCTGCTAAACACAGAGTCAAGATTTGGACTTTATGCGATTCTGTAACTGCTTTTGCATATAACATGCAAGTTTACCTAGGGAAAAAAGAAGGTGAACCTTTAGAGAGAGATCAAGGTAAAAGAAAGAAAAACCATGCTTGGCAATATTCGCAAAAATAAGCCTGAATTGCCAGCCGAATTGGTCTGCAACAGGAAATAAATTCTTTCTTCAAAATTTTACTTTACCAAGGACACGTTGATAGTTTCCTACATTCCGAAACGAATAAAAATTTTACGCTCATGAGCACCATGCAAGGCCATTTATGATTTTAGATTACAACAAAACTAAAGGTTCTGCAGACACGTTAGACAAGTTAATAATATGCAGATGGCAGACGGCAATCTAACTGGGTAATTCCTTCATCACTCCATTATTGCAAGAAAGAAAACGTCTCCCTCAACAACCAAACACAACCAAGCGTAAAAGATGTAATTGTTGTCCCTCTTCAAATGGTAATAAAACTAATATGGTATGTTGTAATTGCTCAAAATACCTATGTAAGGCTCATGTATATTACTACTGTCAAGACTGTAACAAATAAATGTGTACACCTAACCACTATGTTTTTCAGATGTTCTTTATAGTAATATGTAATAAAAATAAAATAATGTAATAAAATGTAATAAATAATAAATACTACACCTTATTCTTATTATTATTATTATTTTTTTCTTTTTGTATTATGGAGCATCAACGTCTATGGTTATTAGCTCCCCTATTTTATGACTGAGTGTGTAGAAACAGCAAAAAAAATGTAGGCCAAGTACAGAATAACCCCAAACAAGAACAAATCAAATACACACGTGCATACGCAATTTCTATTAGCTAGTTACGCAAATGGAAACAAACATATAATACAAAAGATCCCTTTATATTTTCGTGCATAGGTCCACTCTTTTCATGTACTCAATTACTTGTCGTACTCGTGAAAGTTTGTTGGTAAGAATTTCCCGTATGTCGTCAGCTATCTGACACTCTAACCTAGCATTTCTGTAAATGTGGGCAATCTACTAGGATGTGATGCACAGTGAGTCGAGAGTTACATCGCGAACAAAGTGGTGGTTCTTCGGCTGTCAGTAAATTTGAGTGAGTTATTCGTGTATGTCCTATGCGTATCCTGGTCATCACCACCTGGTTCCTTCTGGTTAAGTCAACTGGCATTCTCCAACTGACCACAGAATCTTTCACTTTCCGAAGGTGATTATCTTCCATTAGATGGCATGTTTCCTGCCAACGGTGTCGAAGCAGTGATAACGTGGCAGCACGCACATCATCCACCCTTACGTAGCTAACATCTTCCGTGATAAGTGACGCTGCTTCACGTGCGGCGCGATCGGCTTTCTCATTCCCTTCAATTCCTATATGACTGGGAATCCAGGCGAAGAAGACATTTCTAACTTGTCGTATAAGGTGGTTAAGTTCGAGTATATTAACACAGAGAGGGTCTCGAGAAAATGAATTGGATATTGCCTGGAGGCTACTAAGAGAATCAGTACAGATTAGAAAATCCTCGGAGCTATTTGACATCATGATATACAGCAGAGACTGCCATATACCATAAAGCTCAGCCGTGTACACACTCGCTTGCTGACTTAGCGACCATCCATGTCCCACTCCATCAGGTGTAACTATAGCACTACCCACTCCACTATTTATCTTAGAGCCGTGTACAAAACGGTCACTCCTGTGTATTGTTCTAATAGCTCATAAAATTTGACTCTCGTCGTAGCAGCATTCAGATCAGACCACCGTCTCATTTCGAAATTTGGCCTGATTGGCATAAGGTTCCAGGGGGGAATCTTACGTGGTGTGATCGGATAAACTTGCGGTATTACATATTCCACCGAGTACATATGGTCTTTGGCACGTATAACCATTGATCTTGTACTACACCATTTTATTGTATTTGTGAACATGATAGAGTAATTAGGATGAAGGGGTTGAGCACGGATGGCTGCAATGTATGACACCATAAAACGGTCACGACGTAGGTACAGCGGAGGAATACCAGAATCAACATACATACTCGACACAGGACTCGTACGAAAAGACCCCGTGGCGTATCGTATCCCCACATGTTGAAGAACATCCAATTTTTTGAGTAAGCTCTTTCTTGCTGATGAGTATACTATACAGCCATAGTCGAGCTTCGATAATACGAGCGATTTGTACAACATTAGTAAAGTCGTCCTATGTGCACCCATTTCAAACCGGATAAATACTTCATAATATTCAGCACTTGTCGACATCTAGCTGCGAGGTATTCAATGTGGGCAAACCAAGATAATCTGCTGTCAAAGATCAGTCCAAGAAACTTTACTTGCGGACGGCAATCGATCCAAAAATGGACGCAAACTGTTTTGTCTGTGGAAAAACGGAAACCTCTTGACAGGCCATATTCTGAAATAGCGTTGACAGCGTTCTGGAGATCCCTTACCATCATTATTTACTGTTATATCAATTTAACAACTATAAACTCCCGGGTCATAATGACCCGAACACAATCAGTGAAACCAAATTGTTAACACAATAGGAGGTTTAACTTAATCCCTGACCTTTAGTTATAAATATTAGTTTATGTTTGAATTCTTTATGAACTGAGTTAATAGTGAAACAAGTAGTGCGTTAAACGCTTCCTCTACTTAAGGGATAATAACACATTTCAATGTTAAATTAGACCTTTTGATCAATTAAAAATAAACTAATTGAGGTAAATTAACTGTCAAGAATATAGAATATGTATCACAATTAATTAAAATGTAAGTGAAAATTCTATACCCTATTATGTATTAAGTTAGTCCATGTGCTTCTTTCTAACTTAATACAGTGGTGTTATATACTTTGATTTGTAATAGAATAAATTGACACCAGGGTAAAATCTGACTACCTAAATTTAAATTAAACATTACGTACATTTGTTATACATTTATTGCTTGGTGCCATAGACGTATACATTGAAATCTCTTACATAAATCCTATTGGACCTGCAATAAAGCTGCATAAACTATGTACATATACATTCCGGCATAATTTATTTAGTCTGTCAACAATTTTAATGAATTAAAGAATTAAATCTACTACCAGCGCGCGACCATTGACTTATTTCAATATTATACAAGAACGATAGGTTCTCTTATCAAATTTAAATTAATAATCCAATATGAGGTGTCTCCATCCGGATCACGATAATATGTTCAAAAGTAGGTGTGGTATAATAATGCTCCAATATATTTAAACTGTTATTGATTGCCTGACTAACCAACCTATTTCCCTTTCAGCAATGAAAGCACACAACTGTTTTTTACATGAACCATTAAACACATGTCTTCGCTTACACGTATACGAAAGATTAAGTATATTTGAACCTTACTATTTATTTCGTATTATTGCCCCAGTTCCACATTTATTTACTTAAAGCGCATGACATTCATTTTATTATTTATTTGTTCTATGCTTACATATAATTTAAACAAATATTTTGAACTTCCAGTTATAACCAATTAATTGTAGACCGTTAATTCACCATTTACTTAATTAAATGTATAAATAATTTATAAATCGTTATATTTGTTAGCTCCTTTAGAAGAGAATGATATTCGTCGCACGCGTCTTTGTTTCACACGTCTAACTTAAATGCACAACACAATATTAATTTCTTTGGTCAAGTTTCGTAATTCGACGCATTGGCCTTTTTAAATCTAAAATACAATCACTAATAGACTTGGAACGAGGTTTCAAATGACTTACCACATGATCTCACTTAATATTATTTTACAAAATGGCGACTGTCCCCCATTTTTAATGATGATTAGGTCACTGAATACTATCAAAAACGTTGTATATGTGTCTTAGTTCTGTTTCCCAAAATTTTACTAATTTCAGTTCTGTGGTTCACATAATAGGTCGTGGGGGAAACTTTAGACGGGAACTGTATATAAATAGATAAATATGTATATATATATATATATATATATATATATATATATATATATATATATATATATAAAATTCTTCAGTGAGATTTGAACCCATGATCTGTTCTTTGTCAGAGAACTGCGTTACCAACTACGCTACCGAGGGATTTAAACTTAATTTGTATCTAATGCTTTCTCATATACGTACGTATAAAGAGAAAGCTATGTAATCGGTTTTAATTTTAAAGCAGCTTTTTCACATATCTTGAGGTTTTGTGGCCTAAACCAAACGAAAAACATATTTTTAGAAAAAACAATTTCGTGTCTGATTGTATGATCGTGCGCGATATCTGTGAATCATTAAAGTTATCGATAAAAAAGCCATATTTTGAAAAAAATGTTGTGTATGTGCGCGCGCGCGCGCGTGTGTGTGTATGTGTGCGAGTGGGCGCGCGCGGGGCATCTTTTCAACCATTAAAGCTATCGATATGAAATTTGGCACAAAAACTCTTTGCCAAAAAATCTAGGTGAAGTTCGTTAATGAGCAAAATTCAATCAGTGGCGGGCATTTTTACGAGATCAGAAAACTAAAAAAATTCATTGCTGCAAATTTTGAAAAGTTATGCGCTTTTTAATTTATCAACCGGTTTTTTTTTTAATTCGAGCATTGCAGGTTTTAAAGATCCCTAAGAATAAATCATTTGCCAAAATTAAAAAATTTAAAATGGCGGATCAAAAATGGAGGATTATCGTATTTAAAATCAGATATGACTAAAATTCAGGTATTGTGGGCTAATGATCAATTTTGCAACTTTGTTAATTTGTAAAACGTTATCTAAATAAAAAAATTTTAAAAACTGCCAGATCGTTTTTAGGGTGCAAAATTTTTTTGAAAGTTGGATATTGGGGGTTTTTAAGATCGCTAAGAATAAATTGTTTGTCAAAATTAAAAAAATTCAAAATGGCGAATCAAAAATAGGGAATTATCATGTTTAAAAACCTATATGACTCAAATACAGGTATTGTGGGCTTTGAAGCTATTTATTTACATACATGAGAGAGCATTATGGCAGATAATTTGGCAGCAGTTTTTTTATTAGCACTGATGTAAACTAACTGTATTTATTAACTTTTGTACTTATGTCATGAGAGCCCGCAATTCGGTAGGTTTCACATATGACATAATACGTGACTGATTTTAAAATTGTTTGCGAAAGCAATGACAGAAAGCTATAGAATGAAATATTTTATTTGAACCAAGTTCATTAATAATAATAATATAAATTGTATGTAAACTTAAGTTTTATTAACACATATACAAAAAGAATTCATCGAGTGAGATTTGAACCCACGATCTGTTCTTTGCTATAGTACTGCGTTACTAACTACGCTACCGAGGCAGCAAATCATAGTCGATTTAAACTTAATTTGTATGTATTTTTATTAGTATTGATGTACTTTGATCACTAATAATAGTTAGCGTACATCAGTACTAATAAACATAACATTTTGTTTTTAGTAGTAGTGCTACAACCTCAGCATATGTACATTATGCATGCTTCAACTAGAATCATTTCTTAGTGTTTAGTCGTTGTGAAATTTCGAGCAAGTAAAGTCGTTATCTAATTGTAATGCAAGCAGCAATAAAATCATTTCTGGAACGATCAAAATTCAGAAGTTCACGGTTACATATGGATACACTACATAGTTGCAGTAACAATATGAATAATAATCTAACATTGTGCTGTTGATTCTGTCAAAATAGTGATGGTAGTAGTAGTAAGCATAAAAATGAAGAGAAACAAGATGAAGGTTAATGTTCCAACACTGATTGGTCATCATTTCAACATAAGTCCGATAAGTGTACAAAACAGCTAATAAATACTTAATCGCTTATGTTTATTACAAACTATCGAACGATACTCACGCACATCATATAAAAATTGAATACAGTATACACCACAACCTTGCGCCAACAGTGCGTATGGGGTGTGGCAACTGTGATCAAAGCAATAATGTTGTGTTAGGCATGAAGGAATGGAATGAACTTCTAAGATGGCATTCATATGTAGAATTTTGCGATCCCAAGAAATTGAAACTAAAATTGACAAATGTAAACGAAGAAGATATAAACTATGATCAACATTATGAACTCCCATCTACCCAGCTTGGTATTTATTACAATTACGAATTGATTAAAGGATATGACAGAATTTTTAAAACTGTTATGATAGAACACTACAACTGCTGTTCTTGCACATTCGATACTCATAGTGTAGAAGCACTATTAAATTTAAAGGATATAATATGCTATAGATTGTAATTTCTTGAACCTTACAATCTGGTGTGTTTCTATGAAAAGTTCATACAACAAGTTTTTAACTACCGTCGTCCTCGTCAGAAATAATTCCTTGGTAGTGATGATGACATTTATAAAGACAAAGAAGATGTTATAAATGCTATTATTATTATATTAATTGAGATAACACTGTATGCTCCATGGAAATAAAAAATTTAACTTTACGTAACCTTTCTTTACAAAGTTTCTAAATATAACGAAAAGTAAGTCTAAAAATGTATTAACTACGAATAAAAATGGTTATACTGTATTATTGATATCTTACAGAAGCGGGCTGCTTTGGAATTTTTCTTAAGATAATATCTATTTATATTTATCTCTATCTGACACGAGTTTTAAACGTCATTATGATATAGATTATTGTCTTTGTTTTTACAATGTTACCTGTTTTCGTTATGAACGAATAAAGAAGAGGTTGTTTAGTTATCAGTAATAATACAACCAGTGAAGTGATTTCCGAAATTTGCGTTGGTGGTCACCCGTTTCTTGGATTTATTTGATAACGTGTTGAGTGACCACCAACGCGATTTGCTATAATCACGACTTCAAGAGTTGTATTCTGTAGATTATACCACGAATTAAAGTTTTTGTTATGAACCAATAGGTTGCAAAGTAAATATGTAAATATTTATTTAAATCAACACATTTTTTATTAAGGTACCTAATACAAAATAGTGGAAAATATAGCAAGTAGTTATTTATTGTAAACGTTGAATGTACAATTATTGCACGCAACTTTCGGTTGGTGACGTTGATGCAATATTAGTCTTTCTCAAACCTGAAACAATCATTTCATGGTGGTCCTTGCTTAATTTCAAATATGGGTTCAACGAATTTTAGGACATATGTCCTGTTATTTTTATAATTTCTTGTAATTTTGCGCCTGCGTTACATAAATTACTTACTGTTGAAGAACGATTTGAATGGTTAGTAATCTTTTTACGTTTTATGTCAATGCCAGTTTTTTCTGCAGCACAACGAGTCCACTTACTAATTTCGTTTATTCCAACAGGAATGTTTTTATACCAGACCGAATTACTCCAAAATTTGTTTGGTGTTAAAAATAATCGTCTGGTTGTAATACTTTTAGTTCTCTTCGTCATCATTTTATTGAAGAGTCTAACAGGGCACAGGTCTCCATTTTTATAATTGGGCATAAGCCACTTACTTTTGGTTACCCCCTTGCGCCGTCTTAGAAAATATTGTATTATGTTCGATACGCCCAGTCTCCGAATCTTCATTATTTGTTTCTTTTTGAAAAAAGTCTATTATACATGAGGCACCTTCATTCCCGGGACATGCTAATTCAGTGGCTGCTATTTGATACAATTTTTTCTGCAACCCGTCGGAAGTGTTTTCGTCAAAGTTCAATGCATTATTTTCAGTTTCTTCAATGGTGAAGCCTGCAGAACTCATTTTACGTTTTTCGGGAATGCGTTGCAATTGCCTTCGGTTCGCATCTCTTGCTTTTCTGGCATAATCAAAGATATAATCCTGAAATGGATTTATAGAACGTTTGTATGAATTAAAGTATTTTAATTGTAATAATTTAGCTGTTACATTCCATATCACCGTAACCACAACTTCTTTATAGTCTGTTCTGTCATTTCTACGCACATTGAAAGCCCAGTCTTGTAATACATTTGCCAAATCTTCGATAGACGTCTGTTGTAACAATACGTAATTTCTTGCCTGACAAAATTCTTCAAACTGCTTCCATATATAAGATTCAGATCGGACTGTATTAACAGGTTTATTATTACTACAACCTCATTAATATTCCCCAAAGAATGATCGCTAAATCTATTCATTTTAAAGAGCACTCGTCGTTACATAGTTTGAGAACTGGTAAATTTCTCGTTATTATTTTAAGTATCCTTAGTAACAATGCATAGTAACACAAATTCTATTGGTTGCTAGTACAAAATCAACAAGCGTGATTTCCGATTATTAATCAGACCTAGGGTGTATGATTTCCGAATGAATTTCCGTTTATTAATATCGTAGGAGCATAGGGAGTTTATACATCATGAGTGGTATAATCCTAAAAATATCTGGTGGAATTAAAAGATACGAAATAATTTTAATAACATTTTTGAAAATGTAAACTTTCACCATTAACGCTCATAATAAAATACTTATCTTTTTTTGGGATTTTTTAATGGTGTACTTTAAATTATACAATCTAAACGTTTCGATAACACTTACAGTTATCTTCGTCAGTAGTAATGTTTGTTAAAAATTGTTAAAGATGTAGTAAACGATTTTGTCAAATTTGAAAAATTAAAACATAAACATAAGCCTGCTATTAGTATAACAGTTTGGGAAACATAAAGCCAACTATAAAATTTTTAGTAAAGAATAACTAGGTCATAAAAATTAAATTTCATTAAACTGCCTCAAAGATGACAAACCAGAACACTCTCTACGACGAAAGTTAACAATGAAATTTGTCAGCCAAAAAACACATTTAACAAAATTTAATCGAGTTATGATGTAAGTGTAAAGTTGTGAAAAACTTCAATTTTAAAATGATAGAAGCATTCACAAATTCAAACATTATATCAAATAAAATAACCCAGTTAAATCTAACAAAGAGATATCTTTATCAATAATTGGAAGTGTTATTAACAATGAAAAGCACAATGCAGAACGTTCTTTGTAATTTTCAATTTTAATTTAATTCCAACTATTTATGTTAAATTATAGTGCTGTGGTAATTTAACATATAATTGGTAAAGCATTTGCTTCAAGGTCTAAGAAAAACACAGAAAAAAACCTAGACATACCAAAAGTTAAAATTAAAATCAAAATTAAGACGTATCATTATGCTTTTTTTTAAATTATAAGATGCCAAAACCTATTTAAACGGAGATTTTCTTCTTGTCTATTAAAATTATTCGGGTGTTTATACATTTCAATAGCTTCACGTTGCAAACGAACATAATAATGGGTTTGTCTTGACAATATTTCCATATTGTCAAATTGAATGTCATGATTTAGATTATTCAGGGCATGGTCAGCCACAGCAGACCTCTCTGGTTGACCCAATCCACAAAATCTCATATGTTCTTTGCGTCTTGTATCAAAGCTACGTTTTGTGGTCCCGATGTATACTTATCCACATGAACAAGATAACTTATACACTCCGGAAGATGACAAAGGGATTGACACATCTTTAGTTGATCTTAAATGTTCTTTAATTTTCCTTGTAGGTTTAAAAATACTCCTAATGCCATGTTTGATTAGGATTTTTTTCAATTCTATTTGTAACATTAGCTATAAAAGGAAGAAAAGCAGTACCAACATTAAGAACTGGTTTTTCTTTAAGGTTGCGCCTAGAAGGTGTAATAACATTATTAATA
>JARFJB010002045.1:40000-430000 GCA_036346205.1 Vesta saturnalis
CTAAAGGTTTTCTTTATAAATCCACTTTTATATTAATACTAAGAATTTTCTTTCTTACGTTCTTATTTTTACCTTTTCATACTTGTACAATGAACGTTGTGACTGCTTTTATATAAATTTTAATTCCAAGCTTTGGGAATAGATGAGTGCGATATTAGTATTCAAAGACAGTAATGCATAACCACATAATTTATATAGTAGCCTCTACCCTAGTTGTTAATTAGTGTAGTTAATAAATCTTCATTTTGAGGCTACTTTTTGTTACACATAAAGCTTTTGAGAACAGTAGCTATAACACGTTCACCCATTTTTTATTATTTCGCATTTGCTGTATATGGTTAGTTAAATTGTCAGAGCTTGATGCATACCGGTATAAATTAGATTTATAATTTTTATTTTTGCAGTTAAATCATATTACAGAGGTGCTTTTAATGGAGTCCTAATTACATTTTGAATGCCTCTCTTGAGTTTTATTATGTACTAAAAAAAAATGGCGTACTAAGTAAAGCTTAAACGTATTTTCATATTAAATTGTTAATGTAATCTCTTGTTAAACAGAATCTAGTGTTTTCTTGTAATGTATGTTGGGTCGCAGATAAAGAAAATCTACAAATTCTGAATTTTACTTTCAGAGAGAATGTATTTAGGTAGTTAGCGCCAGTTTAGTTTTGGAACTATAATAATGTAACTGTTTAATTATAATACAAACATAACTCATAATTAAAATACTACAGGTTAAAATTATTTTCAAAAATTTGTGAAGAACATCAAAGCTATACTTTTTTAATGGGATACCCTGTATCTTAAAGTAAGCTTCGATTGCTACTACTTTAAACGTAGCCGTTATTGAAATACCACACTTTCTTCGAAATTGTTCGACTTTTTAAAAAACCGCATTATTGAGGCTCATATTAATATATCCATGTTTCGTCACCCGTTACAATGTAGTGTACAAAATTTGTATGACCATGGTCAAACCTTTTAAGCATTTCCTTGTACCACTTGACACGCGCTTTTTTTGAGCTTCTGCCGGGTTGTGAGGAATCCAACGACAACAAGCTTCCCGGCATTAAATATTATTTCAAAATGGTACACATTTGTTTCTCCGCAATAAGTAAGGATGCTAGTTTCTCACTGTATGCTGCATGTCGATCTGATAAAACCATCTTATGTACAGCATCAAAGTTCTTTGCGAGAACAGAAGTGCATGGTAGACCTTCGCGAAAATTGTCGTCAAAAGTAGATCTTCCACGTTTGAATTCCGCAAACCCTTTGTAGACCATACCTTTGGACGGCGTTTCATCACCAAACAACAGCTTTAGTTTTTCCATGAATTGCTGTGGTGTTAAACCGTATCGAAAGCTATAAAAAATCAGCACTCGAAAATCACGATTCGAAATATCCATTTTTTCAAAAGTTTACTCCTTTTAAAATGAAACTGTTCTGTTTACAATCAAACCTTCAGTTGTACTAATGGTATAAAATGTCAAATTTTACGATTATGACAATCGCAGAAGCTTAGCATTGCATGGAGTACTGGATTCCGCGACATGTAGCAGTGATCCTCGTAATACACTACATTTATCGCTGTGCTGTTGAGGAGCGTTGATGTCACAGTACCTTCTTGTCCAAATTTTATTTAACACTATATTGAAGATATAATGTTTACCTTTACTTTTTACCTTACCTTATCATAAACAAACGAGCCCATTACGCAGAATTGTACTCAATTTGTTTGTGAGTGAAAGTCGTACGTAGGATCCTTTTTTTGCCAATTACGTTTTAAGGGGCAATTAGAAGGAATTAAGAAGAAATTGTATTGCAAAAGACAAAGTGAAGGTCATTTCATTAATGTTTGTTACACGTCCAAACCGCACTAGGCGTCGTGCATGCTTACTAATGTAAGCGGGTTGCCAAGCCAGCTAACAGGGAGATGGGCGTGGTCGAAATAATAAGTAAAATGAATGATTAATATGCTCAAACACCTTACACCTACATTCAAACAGCTCAGTCCGGGAAAATATGTCTCTAGGCGCCACCACAATCGAAACTTTGCTAATATAATTGTCTTAAGCTGGATGTTAATTAACCCTACTTGATTGTGGAAAGTAGGATTGTGCTTACTCGGTAAACTCCTATACGAAGGTTCTAAAACAAACACTCGTCCCAAACAATTCAACTCAAACTCAATTAAATTTAGTACTACCCAGGTTATTAAAAACTTTTTGAATACACCTCGTAAACTAAAATATCCAAAACAAAAATTATAATACAGTAACTGAATATTTCCTGCGTATCCCTCGTATATGTATAACGTTAAATTTCTACTTATTACTGAATAAAATACTTCTTCCTCCAATATTCGGTAATTAATTTTGGAAAATCCTAAATAAAAGAAGATCAGTGTCTTCGGCTTAATAAATGTTACTTCAAAATAATCTCTCTGAATCGTAATAGACATCCGTAACTGTATAATTTCTCAAAACTCTTGTTATACTTAATGACATTTTTAAGATAACAGCTGATCCGTTAATTGTGCATTGCACTAATGAAACAAACATGAAAATTTTGCAATCAACCTGGCAAATATAAACTTTCAGGTTGTTCATGAATCTGAAAATTAAAATCTGCAAAGCTTACTTTTAAAATTGTCAAAACAAGATCACCAATTAAGTAAATGTTACAACTGTGTTCCATACCTGGCTAAATAAACAACAGAATAAAATTTAACGATAAATATATATATATATATATATATATATATATATATATATATATATATATATATATATATATATATATATATATATTATCCTGCATAAAATAATAAACAAATGACAAACACAAATATATTTACATATACTACTACAGCGTGGTTGAAAATCAATACCACACGTCACTACCAATTTCTGCAAAATTCTTAATACTAAAACAACCAATCAAAACCATATAATAAGACTCAAGAACGATTATCTCTTCCTTTCAAAACTACTTAATAATTGAAACCACAATACGCAAATAAACTGGACAAAAAGATAATCGGGCTTAAATGAGTTCATAAAATTCCTAAATCTAATTTCTTACTTAAAATTGTCCATTAATCCTTGGATTTCTTTCTTCTTTCTTCCGCAAATCAATTATGTGTAGTCCATTTCTACTCCTTAAAATTGCCTGAAGCACATTACAAATGCTCAACAAAACTTATTCCTCTGTGCACTCGCGAATAGTTCACTATGCGAGGTTATTACTCCCACAAACATGTAATAACGGTAAACCTTTGGTTGCCTCTCAAAGAAAATTCTAGCAACCTTTACACCAATCTAGTCCCTTATACAAATAAAACTTTCAATGTCATATAACGTTACTTAAACATTGGCTTAATATACAACGAACACTTCGTTCACTTAACAGGTGGTCTCATAAATACCTTTAGCTGAATCTCGTTACAAGAACACGCGCTAACCTTGACACTACTAACGTTACAACTGTTAACTTTTCATAAATCTGCTTACGCACTTATTATTTTCTTGAAAATAGACAAACTAATTTTTATCTTCAACTTCAATTTAATTATTGTTTTGTTTATGAATGTCTTTTACGATTCATCCCTGGTTCGGGTTACGCAGTTGTTTAAACAATTACTGCCTCACTATTAGTCACAAACATAACTCCAACATCATCCCATTCTATCCACACTACCTGCGCGCGTTCTCACCAACAGCCAAAACGAAAAAGCAACTGACCTCCTGTCAATCCCTGACTTTCCTATTTATACCTTCAGTCATCCATCTTTAAACATGTCTTCCTTCCGCGTTATATTCTCCAATAGTATTCATTCAAAATTCCATAGTTACAATAGATGCTACCATCTATACAAGCACGCGTGTAATTACAATACATCGCCATATTTGTTCTTACTTACAAATTTTTCAATTACTTCATGAAGAAATCATTTTTCGTCACCACATTCATTCAGTAGCCACTCTGGACCATTACACAACTTTTAACCGTTATCTCCAACCTGCGCTCGATCTCCTCCCGCAACATTTGCAAAAATAAGTACAGTCTAAGGTCTCAAATTCCATATACATACACATATTCTCAAAACAATTGCACAACATTACAACAACCTTCGGAAATTAACACTTAAACATACCCAATCTTTCTCTACATATTTTCTAAAACATTCTACACTTATACTTCACATTTTCTGACAAAGATTACTCATTTATCCAACAACATTCCATTCCTTATGGTAGCAAAACAGTAGCGATACAGTGGCAAGCATTATCGTCCCCTCGACAAATTTCTCTTCACATTTACATTCATCAAAATCTAATTATTCCAACACTAAAGTCTCTCTAATATTCAAATACACGTATCTACATATTGAATTATATTTCTCCTAAATTTCCAGTGGCGTATCATACACCCACATACATTATGCATCCACACAAAAAAATTTTTTTTTTCGTTCAAGCTCAATACACTCGTGCTCAAAACACATAATACACGTCATTATAACATCCTACATACAGGGTGCGTCAACGCAACCTGACATGTTGTGTAAAGTTGAATACAATGTCAATAAAAAGAGAAGACAGAAACTTAGCTTTTTAACGTCCTTATAATATATACAACTTTAAAATGCATTTCCATTCTTATTGATGTGAATTTTTACATTAAACTATTCGTACATGTTTAATCTGAATTTGATTTTGAAGTTATTGTACGTAAATATAGGTTATGATATGTGCGTAGCTTTATCATCCTTATTAACAATTAGTTTTCCAGAAGTTAGACATCCAATATTATTTTGATTGATTCATTATAAGAATAAAGGTAGTTGTTTAATTTATCGGGTTTACTGGTCATATTAAGTACAAGACTCACGCATTTTAATTTTCCAACACAAACGAGTAGTGCCATACAAACGCAAATCTGGTTTATAACTGTGGATTTACCTCTGATATAGTTTACGATCTGTTGACAGAAGAAAAGGCTCTGTGTTTTACAATTTACAGTAGGTATTTTAATTAGTGTCCCCGACGAGTAAGAATCCGGCGCAAAACTATATGTGGTATTTTAAATTCATGTTTCGATGTGTCAAATTGTAAGTCACAGCCGACTTATTTAACGCTTTTATTCAAATCACTTTGTCTGTCCGGTTCCCGCTTCAAATCTTGTAATTGAATTTTCAACAACTTCCTGATCTCCCATTGAGCTGAAAGTTGGCATATATCCGTATTCTTGATGACAATACACGAATATTTGTTTTTTGCTTTGACTTTTGCGGCCAAATTTGGCTAGAGATAGGGTCTTGAAATTTTTGACTTAAGCTTTTCGCATAATACCATGCCCAAGAATATGTGACAAGTTGAGTTTCAAGGTCAGGGGGCTGCGTTGCGGCCAAATTTGGCCAAATATGGTCGAAATTTTTATTTACAAAGCTTGGGCCTTGAAATTCAGGCCTTAAGCTTTTAGCATAAGATCATGCACAGAAACATACGGCAAGTTGAGTTCAAGATCAACTATTTTCCGATCTCCGGTTGAGCTGAATTTCGGCATACATGTGTATATTGGCCAAGTAAGTTCGATATTTTTTTTTATAAAACTAGGGTCTTGAAAAATTGAGTTGCTTTCTTTGTTGGAACTTACACCCAAGCGACTAAAACAAAAATTAGTAAAAAACATATTTAAAAAAAGCTTTTATTTCAAATTTAGTAAAAAGAATAAAATAATTTTTTTATCTACCCATTAACATCAAAAATTTTTGTGCGGGGCATACATGACATCTTATACTTATAACAAAGCCTATCAACACCTACATTCAATCAATGAAGTGTAAGGCACTACAAAGAGCGCCCTACACTTTTATTTTTAGTCACAAAAATTTTTGACGTTAATGGGTAGATAAAAAAATTATTTTATCCTTTTTAGTACATTTGGAAATAAAAGCGTTTTTTAAAAACGTTTTTTTTACTTATTTTTTTTCATATTGTCAATGGTCACTTTTTTTTTGTTATATTTTGTTGTGCGCACCTTTTCTCACTCCCGCCCCTTTTCATATAACCGTGAGCGCCTATTCTAAATTCTGCTGTATTCATAGGTGAATCTAGCTTTCTGTTGGAATAGAAGCTATACGATTACAGTCTTACATAGAATCATCCCATTTCCTGACTCCCAGGAAATACATCTACATAACCCTTAACAGTGTTCACTGTGATGACCCCTATGGATATAAGTGGTAATCTTATTCTAAAGTTAGATTAGTCCTAGAAGGGATATAATTATGTCGAATATTATTAATGTTTTTTTTCAATCTTTCAGAACAATTTCTGCGAGAAGACTACTTCCACTAGCCTAAGGATTAAAGTTAGAAGTACTTCTGATAATACGACATACAATAGGTTATACGACTATATTAGCTGATAAAGCTGGTGTCCAATGATTAGTTCATCAAGAATTTTTTTAATTTGCAGGATTGGTAATAGATGCCGGTATTTTGTTAAAAGATTGTATTGTATACAGGGTAGATGAAATTGTTATTACATTTAGAAATTTTGAAATTAAAATTGCATTGCATTGCTATACTTTAGGAAAAACACAAAGTCGACAACATTAAAAGGGTCAGTATATCAGTGCATCCCATTAAAAAAAAAATTAATTTAATGTGAGTGTACAGACATTTGTCATCACGTCCAATTCATATTAGCAACACTGTAAGCATATTAAAATAGGTTATGACCGTTTTATAATCAGTAACTTTTTAATCAACAGATATGGTCATTGAAGTATTTACTTTACTATTCAGTTATAATTTATTATCAAAATTATAGGTTTAAAATCATTATATTGACAATTAAATCTATTACATAAACCCAATTTTATTTTAAAACCAATATTTCATAACTTTTATAATTAATTTCGTTTCCGCCATAAGGAATATATAAACATCCATGCGATGGGTGTACCTAAAAATTACTCAAACTGAGCACCAAATATTAACCAAGCTCACAATACCTTTCCGACAGTTTGGCTATTACCATGACGCACTCTGCCAAGATATAAAGTTTCTCCTCCTGATGTATGACCTGCTGGAACCGCTCCTGGAGGAATATGACCGTTCGAGGAGTGAACCCATTCCAATTTCTGTTTGACGAGGAACTTAAATCAAATTTTAATATGTTATATAAAGTCAGCTCTACCTACTTGCTTACCTCAAAATTGGAAACTTTATGTTCCGAACCATTGTAAGCAACGTAAGCTTCTCTTCGCTGTGGAACTATTTTGCATGGAAGCATATCACCATGAAAGTATGCTCTTCCAGCGTATATTGTACTACCATCCGCATCCTTTCCGGCTTGCATTGCACGCGGAGGTGCTCCTTTCCCAAGAGTTGAAGGTACCCAGGTATAGCCTAAATACAGAATTAATGGTTCTTAAAAAACTATGGGAATATACCACACCTGTCATGTTCAGATTATGGATAACAATGCTAGTAATATTAACGTTTTCGTTGACAGAATTCAAGATAAGATATGGATTGTGTACACAGTGTAAGGAAAATCTATACTGTTTGATAGTATTTTGTTGTTGTGAAATGTTTAAATGCAGAACTATAAAGGCTTGCGAACACTCACGTAAAAGGAATTTGTATAAATTTTTTGAATGCTTGCCACTATTCCTTTAAGCGTCATTAAATTAGTTTTTAATAAATTTTAGTTAATCCAGTTATCAATATTCAAGAAAAGTGTTTTGACATTAGTTATTGAATAATTAAATTGTAAGTGCTACAAACGTAATAAGAAAAATAGTAGTATTGAGTGCAGAAAATAAAGCAATCTAATTCATGTACAACTATTTATTATATCCTTAATGTGGGCTAATAGAATTAATCGAAAAGGCATAACAAGTATTGTATAATTTTTACTTTCCAATTTCATACAAGATTTGTATACAGGATATTAGATTTAACTAACCCCCCTCACTTGAAGGCATTCAGTACCTAATTTGTTTCCTTTATTATAAAATATGGACAGACACCGCAACTAAATGTAGATTAAAAACAATCCGCCAAGAAAATGTCACAAAAAAAAACTACTTAGGAGTTATTAGGGATCAACCATTTTTGAATACTCCTAAAGCCTCTCGATTACTACGTATCCATAAATGCCACTTAAGGCTACAAGCACTGGAAGTAGTTTACAGTTTTTACATTCTAACAGTAAATTTTCCACTTTTCATCTTTTGTACACACAAGCACGCACCACACACACAAAACGCAATACAAATCCAACACAACACAACACAACACACACAACACACACACACAACACACAACACACACACACACACACACACCAACACCAACACAACACAACCACCACATGTTTTTCCTGACAACATGCATACAAACGTTTTATTCACACACACACACACACACACACACACACACACACACACACACACACACAACACACATTAACACACACACACACACCACACACACACACACACACACACACACACACACAACACACACAAACACACACAACACACACACACACACACACACACACCACACAACACAAGACACACACACACACACACACACACACACACAACACACACAAACACACTACAACAAAAAAGTTTTCAAAATAAACATCGCAAACACGCTAACACAAAAACAACACACAAACGAAAACACACTACACAAAACCAACACAAAAAAAACGCAACAAACCACACAAATACGCGAAACAACAAAGCAACCAAAACGAAAACACGCAAATACAAAACACACAAACGAAAACACGCCAACACAAAACAGCAACAAAACACGCAAACAAAAACAAACGCAAACATGAACAAGAAGCACCAAGAAACAAGTTTATTAACAAAATTGAAGGAAAGCTTAACGTTTGAAAATATATTATTATTATTATAAACAACAATACATCATTATTATTTAATAACATGCTTTATCGGTTTTCTTCTTCTTGAACCGTGATTCGTCTCATCATCATCATGATTTTGAGATTCCCTTTCCTACCTCATCGCTCTTCTCTTTGAACCATCACCACACTTGATGTGAGATACATTCAGCTCAACCACGTCATCGCTTTCATCATTATCTTGAACGGTTATGTTGTAATAGTTTATTAACAAGTCAGTAAAATCTCTAATGTCCGCTGATGTTGGCTCATAAACAGGAGAATACATTAATAATGCTCACTCGACAGTTACACTAAAGAACAACACGAAACAGAACAGCATAGGGTCTTGTGCGCAAGCGTTCGTCAATGTCAGGTAGAATCGGATCTTCGGGATCTGAAGTATTGACCTAAACCTCTAACGCCCTGGCATGTTTATAAATCTAAACGCCTCTTTTATGGTCGAGATATTTTCTCCTAAGACGCCGTCTGATGATGGCGTCGAATCACATTCAAGAAGAACAAAACATGTTTTAAATAATAATGATGTATTTTTTATAATAATAATAATATATTTTCAAAGTAACCCTTCAATTTTGTTAATAAACGTTTCTCTAACGTCTCCACCGTCTTGATTCTATTGCAGTTTATTTTCATGGGTTTCACAGCGTTTTCTATTTATCCTTTTTTAAACATATTTTGGTCTCACATTTTTGTGTTTTTTTTTTTTAAATATTTGTTGTGTTGTGTGTGTGTGTGTGTGTGTGTGTGTGTGTGTGTTAAGTATTGTGTGTGTGTGTGTGTGTGTGTTTGTGTGTGTGTGTGTGTGTGTTTTGTGTGTGTGTTGTGTTGGTTGGGTTAGTGTGTGTGTTTGTGTATGTTGTGTGATAGTGTGTGTGTGTTGTGTGTGTTTGGATATAATTATTTGTGTGTGTGTGTGTTGTGTGTTTGTTTTTTTTTGTTTTGTTTTTGTTTTTTGTTTTTTTTAAAAAATTTTTTTTGTTGGGGTTTGTGTTTTTTTTGTTTTTGGGGGGTTTTTTGTGGGTTGGAAAGAAAATATTTTATTTAAAAATTAAAAAGGGAAAAATTAAAAAAATTTTTAAAAAATTTTAAAATTTTATAAAAAAAATAAAAAAAAAATAAAAAAAGTTTTAAAAAAATTTAAAATTTAAAAATTTAAATAAAAAAATAAAAAAAAAAAATTTAATTTAAAACCCTTAAAATTTTAAAATAAATTTATTTAATTTAAAATTTTAAAATTTTTAAAAGGGAAAAAAATGGGGGGGGGGGGGGGGGAAAAGGGTTTTAAAAAATTGTTTTTGTTTGTTTTTTTTTTTTTGGGGGTTTTTTTTTGAAAAATTTAATTTTAAATTTATTTTATTTTTTTAAAAATTTTTTATTTTTTTTTTTTTTTTTTTTTTTTTAAATTTTTTTTTAATATTTTTTTTTTTTTTTTTTTTTTTTTTTTTTTTTTTTTTTTTTTTTTTTTTTTTTTTTTTTTTTTTTTTTTTTTTTTTTTTTTGGTTGGTTTTTTTTTTTTTTTTTTTTTGGGTTTTTTTTTTTTTTTTTTTTTTTTTTTTTTTTTTTTTTTTTTTTTTTTTTTTTTTTTTTTTTTTGTTTTTTTTTTTTTTTTTTTTTTTTTTGGGGTTGTTTTTTTTTGGGGGGTTTTTTTTTTTTTTGTTTTGTGTTTTTTTTTTTTTTTTTTTTTTTTTTTTTTTTTTTTTTTTTTTTTTTTGGGTTTTTTTTTTTTTTTTTTTTTTTTTTTTTTTTTTTTTTTTTTTTTTTTTTTGTTTTTTTTTTTTTTTTTTTTTTTTTTTTTTTTTTTTTTTTTTTTTTTTTTTTTTTTTTTTTTTTTTTTTTTTTTTTTTTTTTTTTTTTTTTTTTTTTTTTTTTTTTTTTTTTTTTTTTGTTTTTTTTTTTTTTGTTTTTTTTTTTTTTTTTTTTTTTTTTTTTTTTTTTTTTTTTTTTTTTTTTTTTTTTTTGTTTTTTTTTTTTTTTTTTTTTTTTTTTTTTTTTTTTTTTTTTTTTTTTTTTTTTTTTTTTTTTTTTTTTTTAATTTTATTATTAAATTTAAATATAATAAATATAAAATAAAATATTTAAAATTTAAAATATTTTTTTAAATTAAATTAATATTTGAAAATTTAAGAATTTATTTAATTTTTATAATTAAAAAATTTTTTTGCAATTATTCAAATATTTCCTTTTTTTTTTTTTTTTTTTTTTTTTTTTTAATAATTTTAATTTTAGATTTCTAAATTTATTAATATTATAAATAATTTTTTAAATAAATGAAAAGATAATTTTAAAATCTTTGGCAATTATTAAAGACCCAATCTGTTTTGTTTAATAACAGATTAAAGCTACATTTAAAAAACGTATATTATTATTTTTTTTATGTAACAGAAATAATATAATTTTTTTTTAAAAACCCAATATTTCGCTTACATCCGCTATAAATATTAAAAAAGTTGTTTATTTTAAAATGTTTTTTTATGATTTTCCACTGTGTTAAAAAAGATGCCGTTAATTTTTATATTTTTCTTTTTTTTAAAATATTGTTGTTGTTATATTTAAACGTTAATTTATTCCAAATTATATCGGTTGCTTTCTAGAACCAGTCATTAAAAAATTTTTTATGGTCTTGTAATTTTCTATTCTATATTTTTGTATAATTTTAAAGCTTAAAAACAGATGCTTCTAATTCATCATTTATCCGTAATATTAATTAACAAAATTTAATCTATAAATAAAAATTTATATTAATAATTAATTTTAATAATATTATCTAAAAATATTTTATATTTTATTATTTCTATAATAATAATTTAATTTATTTTTCCTTTAGAAAAACCATTAATTAATTAATATAATTTTTTAATTTTATATATCTTCCACTTCTGCTGTTCTTTGGTTATATTTTTTGCTAATTATTCTGAAATTTTAATTTTGCTCAATATTATTATTATTCTGAAGGCATAAATGTTGTTGTTAACCATTTTTCCTTTATATGTAGTTATTTTGACTGTAAAAAGTTGTTGTTGATATGCTTATAGAGAGTGCCATAATTTGGGTTTATTTTTTTTCCTCCCAAGTATTGATAATAATTTTTCTCCTGTCGTTATTTTAAAGAGATTTTAAAACTTCTGTGGGTTTATGTTATATCGTTTGAAAGATAATTTCCCTCTTATTCCTGTTATATATTTAATGTCTTTCTTCTTCTATTAAAAACCTTTATTTATTTAAATTGAGTTCGGCACCGGATTGTTAATTCTATAACATTTTCTAAATTTTAAAATCGTTGTCATTTGATAAATATACGTCATATAAGCACTTACAATTAAATTAGTGGGTGAATTCAGATAAATATACCCAAAATTATTTTTCCATATAGGAAATTCGATAGCAAGAAAAGAGGACCAGATAGGGACATTTGTCAATCCATTTAAAATATTTTTTATATTCTTATGCTGCTGTTTTTATAACATTTTACAATTTGAACGAAATATTCTTAATTATTTTTCTAATTTAATAATATGAATAATCTATTCTATCGAACGCTATGTTTGGTCTTAATATATAATGGTATATTATTTTTTATTGGCGTAAATTAATTTTGTAAATTATTTTACATATCTGTTTACCGTATTTGATAAACGATTTTAATTATGTTTGATATTAAAATCTTGGAATAATTTTGTATACATAAAGAAAATTAATTTTTTCATAGATCGTTTTTTTTACGATTAAATTTATGCTGAGCGTTTGCTTATTAAATAGCAGATATACCATTGATAAGATGTCTTTGTAAAACTTTGTTTTTTGTTAGATTATTTATATTTTTTAAGGGAATTAAATTGTCAATTCATCTATGTTATATTCTCTAAGATATTTTTCTTCATATAAAGGCACAAGATTATCGTATAATTTATGATTGGGATTTTCGTTTGTTTTGATTTAAAATAAAAATTTTGGTTATAATTTTACATAATGTTTGGGTATCGTTATAATTTCGTCCTTGTGTTTGATAGATAAAAAATTTGTATTTTTGTAAATTTTAATTAAATTTTCGTGCTTTTAACTTAATTGTTTTCGCTGATTCTAAGGGTTTCTTGTTTTATAAAAGATGGTCTTTATTTGTATAATTATCTTTGCCCAACTTTTTTCTTTCTATTGGTTTGTTGATATTCCTTTGCTTGGACGTTGGTATAGAATAATATCTTTTATTTTTGTTTCATATCTTATCTATAAAAATTCCAGTTTTTCATTTCGGACAATCTGATTTTAAAAATTTTTTATTGTTTTAAAAATTGTCCTCAGTAAAAATTGTTGAATTTCATAAGGCATATTTAGATGCTTTGAAAATCCAAGAGGGCGAGATATAGAAAATGTAGTGCAGTTTAAGACTGTATTTAAGATATTTGAAATATACTTAATTCTTAAGCTGTTATTTTTACTAATTAAAAAGTATATTTATCGTTATTAAATAATTAAAATCTTTAAATTATTTTACAAAATTGTTGAAAACCTTGATAGAACAGGATATTATTGGAAATAATCTATATACAATTAAATTTATTATGTTGCAACTTATTTGATAAGATGTAATACGTAAAGTTTTCAAAACATGCCCTTCAAGTTTTAAATATATTTTAATGGTATATTTTATTTATGACGATCTGTAATTTTTAAATATTTTTTCATGTTCTAATACTTTTATTTTTGTTTTTTCCTAAAGCTATTAATTATATTTCTAACATTTACGAAGAAAAAATAATGTGCAGCATTGATTTAATTTTGATTTGTATTACTGTTATCAGGTAAATTAATCTCAAAAAATTAATGAGGTCGAAACATTTAAAATCTGTTTAATTTAACGTTTATTGTAATTATTTTTAAATTTTTTAAGGTGGTTTCTTAAAATTTAGACTATCAATTTTTTGGAAATTGTTCCACGGATTTCTGTTCAATTACCGGAAAAAGGCTATTTCTTTTTTTTTTTTTTGATAATTTTGCATCGTTCTTTTGTAGCTAAAAAAAATAATTACAAAATTTAATAAGACCAAATGGTTTTTGTATTCTCGTGATTAAGAGGTTCAGTACTATTTATTAAAAATTTAAAATATATCTAATAAATTTTCTTATTATAATATTTTGTAATTTATTAACGATTTTTCAATTTTCTTCTTTTCATTTTTTTTTTCTATTTATTTGAGAATTTATTTTTTTGGTAATATATTTTTCTTAAATTTTATGTCTGTTTCTCAACATCTATAGAAACCCTTATTCTCTATTCTGATATATATAATATGTGGATTCAGTATGGATGAGATTTTTTAATTTTTCCAAATCTAGATCTGTTGGTATATTTAAAAAGCTCTCAGTTATGTACATTTTGAAATATGGGGTTCTTTGCCATAACATTTCATTATCATCTGACAGGTATTTTATTATCTTCAAACGTAATCACGATTGACGAGTATTAACGTTTTCCAATTCATATTTAAATATTTGTCTACGAAAACTTACGTGCATATATTCTTCTAAATATTTATAAAGGACATTGGGAAATCATTTAAATTGTTATTTTTGTTCTTCTTCGATAACGTAGGAATGCAATGCAACGTTGGATAAAACAATGCGTTTTGCCTAAAATTAATTTTAGGCGGCACGAAAATATCATTAATATTTTCCCTTCCCTTCTTCAAAATTTATGAACTAATTCATTGAATAAAAATAAGCAAATTCTGTTTTGCTCATTCTTGATGCAAATAAAATATTCTTTGCACCTATTATTTTTTAACTAAAAGTAATCTTTTATTAAATCTATAGCAAAATATGATTCCAAAAATGGATGCAACATTCGAGAAGGATCTTGTGTTATTTTTAAAACGCATATTTACATTGGTGCCGTTATCAAGGATGATTCTCCGGTACTCCTGTTGTCGAGAACCGAAGGATGTAGTATTGGAAAGCATTAATTAGGATTTAATGATATGGGAAAACATTCCATTATAAAATGTAAATATTATACAAAAATAAATGGAATGTGGAAGATAACTTTGAACTGTTATCACAGACAAAGCATGCATGCATATAATAAAGTTCTATTTACCAAAAACGTTGTATTCAACTCAATGAGATTTTAGTAAAAGGATAGATTAGCGTCTTTTCGCGAAGAAAAAAAACAATTTTTACAAAATTAAAGGAGAAAACACAACCACTAATTATAATGTCAAAACATACATAAATCACAAAACCCTAGGTACCGAAAAACACTTAACTCACAAAATCCGACATGTGAAATTCAGTGTGTGTGTGTGCGTGTGTGCGTGTGGTGTGTGGTGTGCGTGTGTGCGTGTGTCGTGTGTCGTGTGTGGTGTGTGGTGTGCGTGTGTGGTGTGTCGTGTGTGTGTGGTGTCGTGTGTGCGTGTGCGTGTGTGCGTGTGCGTGTGCGTGTGGGTGTGGTGCGTTGTCGTGTGGTGTGTGCGTGTGTGTGTGCGTGTGGTGTGTGCGTGTGTGGTGTGGTGTGCGTGTGTGCGTGTGCGTGTGTGGTGTGTCGTGTGTCGTGTGTGTGTGCGTTGTGGTGTGCGTGTGTGCGTGTGCGTGTGTGTGTGTGTGTGGTGTGTGTGTGTGTGTGTGTGTGTGTGTGTGTGTGTGTGTGGTGTGGCGTGGGGTGTGGGCGTGTGGGCGTGCGTGCGTGCGCGTGCGTGCGTGCGTGCGTGGTGCGTGCGTGCGTGCGTGCGTGCGTGCGTGCGTGCGTGCGGCGTGCGTGCGTGCGTGCGTGCGTGCGTGCGTGCGTGGTGTGCGTGCGTGCGGCGTGCGTGCGTGCGTGCGTGCGTCGTGCGCGCGTGGCGTGCGTGCGTGCGTGCGTGCGTGCGTGCGTGCGTGGTGCGTGTGAGTGTGTGTGTGGGCGTGCAGCGTGCGTACGTGCGAGCTTGCGTGCATACGTGCGAGCATGCGTGCGTGCGCGCGTGCGTACGTGTGCGTATGTGCGAGCTGGCGTACGTGCTGGTGCGAGCGTGCGTGCGTGCGGGCGTGTGTGAGTGTTTTCGTTTGATCCTCGTGCTAAGCCGTGCTTTCGATTGTTAATTGTAGGCACTATTGTTTTGACTAAAGCTATAATTGGAAAGGCTGCTCGCTATGTCCAGTCCGTGGAATTATGTTTAATTAGCTTTTTGACAGATGTTATTTATGATAAGGTCAGGCTTGCATGTAAAATAATATAGAGGTGAAACTAACTAGCTAATGTGTTTTGCTGTACACGTATCACAGTATTGAAGATTCTGTTTATGTATTAGAAAACGTACTACAGTCTCGTGAAACTCGGATAAGCTAAATTATCTCATCCTTATTTCAAATTAGACAATTAAAGGGTTATAGTTAGCATGCTAATTATTTTAAATGCACAGATAAATCACTCATGATTTTGATATATAGATGGTAGTTGCTTGAAGAGAGGATCAGGTTTTAAAATATTATAACGATTTAAGGATAATTACATTTCTTACAAAATAGTTTATCCATATGTAAATAACTTTTCTACAACTTAATTCTGAAATGATGTACAATGTATGCTTTTGTATTATTCTAGACTGATAAATAAAAATAGATTGTACTACTTTTAATTGTTTTCTATTTATGTAAGAGCTCTGTAATACCAATTGGATCCATTGTTTTTTTTTTTGTTTAGTATGTGTTTTATAATCGTTTTAAAATTAATTAACTGTAGGTAATTATATTTACAATTGATTGTGGTAATTAACTTGCTAAAGCAAGCATAATTTAAAACGAATTAACTGTCACCACTGAAGTAAAACAAAAGTAATTTTAATATCATATTTGTAACATGGTTAAAAGTAACAATTACAGATCTTGTCTTATTTTTAAAAATAGGATTATTATCTTCACAAATAGTACATATATCAGTTTAAGCTACAGTTTATTTATATATTGGATTCGCTGCATTTTACAAACAATTTTATCATACGATGAAACTCATTAAAACCATTATTACACTCTAATTAACTATTTGAATTTAAATAATGAGTAGTACATTCTAAGCGTCTTTAAATATCAAAATGGCCTTATTGTTTTTTTCTTTTAATCCGACTATAAATTTTTGAATAGAAAAAATATTTTGTACTTTTAAAAGAGACCTTCAAAAATAAAATATTCATGGAGACATTCAAAGTGAATGCGTGTTTTTTACATTCTAAATGAGGGGTAAACCCTTTAGTAACTTGTTAGAGTTGATTGAGATGGTCACAGCTTCAATAGTTTAAATAGCAAGTTTTGGTAAAATTCAGACGATCTCAAATTGTAGAAGTCTTAATTACTACTAGTACAAGATTTGGTGAGACTGCCGGCTTTTTGAGATTCCAACATTTCCTTGAGGTGTACAAGTCTTTTTATACCTTAGCAAATCCGTTGAGACTGACGGTTTGCCTCAAGGCCATCATAATCATCATCTTCTCAGAGGACCAGATGCAATCTCTGTATTTATTAATACAAGTTACGATTTCGGTAATTCCTTAACATTTTTTTACGTGTGTATGTATGTATGTTTAAGGTTTTATAGTATTATTTTAGATTAGGATATGATAAGCTAAGGTAGTGTTGTACAACGTATACTTGTCACATCCAAAAATAATTTTAAACCCCATCTTAAAAACACCTTTATGAATGTTCTAAAGGTTTTACAAAAGCAACTGATTAGTAAAGCTTATAGAAAACATTTATAAGTCATAAACTACAAACAAATCCTAATTAGCTAAGAAATATACCACTTTACCTCTATTACAGAAAAACGCTCGCTCTCCTTACACCGGTAGATGACTCAGCAACAAACCCCTGATTTACCCTGAAATATGCCAATAGGTAGTATTACCTTTATTACAGAAAATACTCATTAGCCCATACCCTGCTAGATGGCACCACAAAAATCCCTGATTAACCCTGAAATATACCACTAGGTAGCGCCACCTTTATTACAGAAAATACCATTAGTCCATACTGCTGCTAGATGGCACCACAAACAAACCCCTGATTAACCCTGAAATATACCACTAGGTAGCGCCACTTTATTACAGAAAATACTCATTTGTCCATACTGCTGCTAGATGGCACCACAAACAAACCCTGATTAACCCTGAAATATACCACTAGGTAGCGCCACCTTTATTACAGTAAATACTCATTAGTCCATACCCTGCTAGATGGCGTCGCAAACAAGCTTCTTACAAGTTAGCATTAGAGTCCCGTACTATTTCCCATCAGAGGTTCAGACCTAACACAAGACCCTGTCTTACAAGTTAGCATTAGGGTCCCTTATTCAATTTTCAAATTTTCAGAGAAGCACCAGGTCCTAGAGATAACATTTATCTTACAAGAACATCTTTATTATTAAAACAACCCCAGCGCTGCACCAGGTCCTAGATGTAACATTTAATTTTATCTTACAAGAACATCTTTATTATTAAAAACAATCCCCAGCGAAGCACCAGGTCCTAGAGGTAGTCTATTCTGCCTGACTAAAACCCACAATTTCAAATTTCCTCATTAGTCCTAGCCCAGGTCACTTTCTTAAGGTAAACCAGTCTCAAGCTAAACCTGTTTCAAGGTAAACAACAACTTTCTTAAGGTAAACCTGTTTCTCAAAATAAACCTGTTTCTCAAGGTAAACAACTTTATCAAGGTAAACAACTTTCTCAAGGCAAACCTGTTTCTCAAGGTGAACAACTTCTCAAGGCAAACCTGTTTCTCAAGGTAAACAACTTTATCAAGGTCAAATAGTGGTCAACCACTGGCAGGCCTTGGAAATCTTAACGTCAAATGACGTCACAAAAGTGAAAGGTAATGTCTCCGTTCTACTATTATGTTTTCAACTAACGTGCAGGGGCGTTCGTGCGTTTAATGGCAGCAGATAAAGGCTGGGTGCAAGCTGGTGAGTTAAGCAAGCCGGTTGTTCGGAGAGATCCCGAGGTAGACCTCTCAACAGACTCCGATTACACAATCGGCTTATCATGGTCGAAACTCTGACGTAGCTGTGGGGTTAAAAATGTATTATTTGTTAATTTTAAGAGATAATACAGAAAAATAACGATTCTATGGTTGGACAGTGACACACTGTTCTGAAATGGAAGATTTTAATTTGAACGATACATTTTGTTTTTGTGTATCATTGAGTATCGGAGAGGATACGTCACCAAGCGCTGTTTTAGTTGTGCCCTCATCGGTAGTAAAACCAAGTTTTCTTTGCTTTGGGTTGATAATTGAATGCGTTAAGCTCCACGTTAAAATGACTATCTTTTGTACAGGGCAGGTAAAATCACGCATTTTCTCTATTTTCAATATCGCGTTTTAACCAATCCTACACACACGGTACTCATTTTAACAACTTACGATGAGATAAGTTCCCACAAAATTTGAGTAATGTTGGTTACCTAATTATATATTAATATATTTGCCTAACTCGGCTGCAAGGATTGATAAAATCTTTTAATTTGTAATATACACTCTTTTTAACTTTACATTTCTCACTAAAATCTTGAACTTAATTACTTAAAGCTCGAATATATACGTTAAAACGCTAAAAAGCTTCATAACATAAAACTATGCTAATCAAAAAGAGCTCTAGGTATCTGCTTAAATGTCGTATCTTCAAAAATTCCTTCTGAAAATACAATGATCTTAGTTAAAAATATAATCTTGGTCGTCCAGGTGCGTTAAAGGTTTATCAATTAATTGGTCTCAAAACTACAAAATTTTTACATTAAAATCAAATAAGAAGCTCTTATTATTCAAGTTCACCAAAAATAATCATGACGTTTACTTAATAAATATTACTCAACCAATAAAAGGTTTTAAATCTGAAAAACTAGACGTGCTCTAGTTTCAAACTCAAAGCAACCGCAAAAAAATTTTTAAAATAAGCTGTGTTAAAATAACAATAACAAAATATACAAAAAATGTAATTGTGCTCGCTTTAGGTGCTAAACGCACAGTACAAAGCAAATGCCAAGAGCATTCACCAAAAGAATCAAACACGAAAGTACCACCTTCCGCAACAAATAATCGAATTCGTTACCTCTTGTTATGTTTAAACAAATACGTCAAATTTAGCAAGTTTATTTTGCAGAAGTCGCAATTAATTTAACTTTAAAAACAGCACCAATGAACGGTATGAAAATTTAAAATACTAAACACTACCTCTACGGAGTTTCGCATTAAGGTATAACAAATCTACAAAATAATTATTTACATATTTCCTGTAATCACAGGGAAAACAAGTCAAATACGGTGAACAGTTCATTGACCTTTTCAAGAAATAATATTGTTTACCTTTGCATTTTGTTTCATCTTATCATAAAAAAACTAACACATCCCGCAGAATCCTACACAATTTAGTTGCGAATGCACAATGGAAAGGGTACAGCTAATCTTATTAATTTTCAGTAAAGTTGAGTACAATGTTCAAAGAAAACACAGATACTTTATCTTTTTAGTGGTTTAATAATATAAACAAACTTGAAAGTGCATTGCTATTCCTATTGATGTAGGGCAAATATTTGAGTTGTTACATTAAACTATTCATTCATCATTAATCTGACTTTTGATTTTAAAATAATTCTAAGTAAATATAAATTATGTTTGGTGCGCATGTGTAATATTATCAATAACAATTAGTTCTGTTATAGTAAAGCTTTACGAAGTGAAACTGCAAGTAGTGTTTTGATTTATTGACAAAAATACATTTATTGTTTCGTTTAATGACTTATAACGATATTAAAGTAAAAGTCTTTCTGAAAATGAATTATATAATCAAAATGAGTGTATCCGACAAACGCAATTCTAGTTTTTAGCTGTGTATTTATCTTTGGTGTCTTATACGACTGTTTATAAAAGAAAAGAGTTCCAAATTTTACAATTTACGGGAACGGTTTTGGTTTGTGTTTCCGACGATGTGACAAATTTTTCTTGGTTACAGATCCTTCATTAATACTTTTGTTATATTGTAGTAGTTTTCTTGTTTCTGAAATCCGGAACCAGAGCTATATCGTTACAGTTTTACATACACACACCGTTCTAATTTTCTCACAGCACACACACAAACACACACACACACACACAAACACACACACACGCACACACAACACGCACACAAACAGCACGCACGCACGCGCTTACGCACTACGCACGCACGTAACGCACGCACGCACGCACGTACGCACACACACAACATACAGTTACATTATGGCCGATCTTGGTGAAACAGCCAAATATTGTAAAATGAGCTAATAAGTCTATTTAGCGTTAGTGGTTAGTCGATTGCATAGTCTTCCATACCTACATATGAATATGCAGGTTGAAGGTAAAAATGAACAGGTACTACAGATGGATTTACTTAATTGGGGAGGCACCAAACTGGTTTTTTTAATAAGACACCCACTATTTTATTGACCACATGTTCACCAACGCTGTACACAAGTTATCCATTTTAACAACATACGATGGCATCAATTTGTTACGTGTTTATCGTGAATAACGTGTATTTTCGATAACTTCCGTTACTTTATTTAATGAATGAACTAATTAGTTACATCTAAATAAATATTTCCGTATTCGTTGGTGGAATGTTTTAATTTCGTACCTAAAAATTATTTTTCGCACCTCTACAGTTAAACTAATTTATTTAACGTACACATCTTTTATTCCTTTATAGATATAAATTTGGTATTTAAACAAGTTGCGCCATCTCGAAGATTTAGGGTCATTTAATAAAGTTTGAAAAGGAATCTTGTTTTAAAAGACAACAATGGGATATCTGTAAAATTTATTTATCAAAATTTGGTTTTAACATTCTTATCTAGTTTGAATAGTTTTGACAGGTTTGCAATATTGCTTTTGTTAGGGCGTTGTTCCTGATCTTTCTTTTACTTAACACGCCATTTTCCGATGGGGAGATTGATCTTCAAGAAAAATTTTTCCTACCGTTTATAAGATGTTTAAGCATCGTTTCTTTGGAAAATTTTTCATATAAGGTAATGGTTTTGGTATAAAACCTTACTGACGCTTTACAAGCGGATCTTATTGAAATTCTCAATCTTCATATCCTCGGTAAGTTTAACACATGTTCGACAACTTTTAGTAAATCGATTCTTTCATTTAGGCACTTTCGCACGATTAATTGAAATTTATAACATAGGTCTGTTGAAACGAAATCATCGCTATCGGCTCTAAACATCTAAAAGAGGTATGCTTGTATAAGGTAATTAGTAACGTACTTGTATCACTTTCAGCGCCTTGATACCGGCGAAATAAACAGCTATTCTTTATTTATATACATAACTAGCAAATTGGAATCCACTACCGATCACCTCCGTACCTATTCCTACTGGAATGCTGGCTCTTAGCTACTGATTAGCTGTCTTGGTTCCACAAAGTAACTACCACCTTCGAAACACGAAGGGCATTTACAGTTTGGTAATTCTTCATCAAAGGTCAGAATTCTTTATTATTCAATATACACAGGATTTGTGTAATGAACAGTGTATTGCTAAAATCAGTACAACAGAGTTAGGTTACATTCGGTGTTTAACCTTATGTACTTACGTGTAACAAAAATTTATCATTTATAATAACATGCTTTTACTGGAGGCTAAAGTGGTTGAATAATTTAGAGTTTGATTTGTTCAATTTGTAATTTCTTTCTGCATACAAAAGAAGAAAAACCACACCTATTATTCACTGGGACGTTGACCTACTTAGTTCACTACCTTCACACGGTAGTTGCGCGTTGAAGCTCCTGTTTTAAAATACATTATATACAGGGTGGAACAGATATCGAGGTCGTATGAATTACAGTCATTGTTTGAAACTGTATATATATTTATATTCAAATTTAGAATTTCTGTAACTTTTCTGTACTTTGTCTTTCATTAATATTAATTAATTGTCATTACGGATAATTTTGTTCAGAGCAGGTTTTGCTGTAATAAAATTTCTGTACTATTGAATGTCTTGCTGCAATTCTATGCCTTGCACTGAACAGACTATCCCGATATTTCTATTTAATACCATTTCTTAAGGGTTTTAATAAAATTCAAGAAACCGAAATCAAAATCATTGGGGATTTAAATTCTATTTTGTGAAACGTAGGCAAGCCGTTTCAAAAATTAAGCACTACTATTTTCATTGTGGATCTATTTTAGATCGCACTTTATGGGTTACTTTCGCCCTTTCGGCTGCGATTTGTAAGTACTTACAACCGTCGGGAGCGGCACAATTAACGAAACTTTCTTTTACGTTTAGGGTTCGATTAACGAACTAAATACATTTAGTTTTTTTTTCTTTGTGGGCATCTGCGACGGCTCACCACTTGCCATCGTCAGGGCTGAATTATGATTATTTTGTTAGTTAAGATTGTTATGAATACTTTGGGGAAAACTAGCATAGTATCATTATTGTTTACGTTCGATATTTATTCGACAAGTATTAATGTGAGTTTAAATTAAATTAAATAAACGGTTACTGTTTGGTTGTTCGGGTAAAAGTTTGTCTCTCTTTAAATTGTTCCTTTTTTTTGGAGCACTACCTGTTTCAGGTTTTACAGGGCCTGCCCTACTCTACTCCTCTTTTTCTTTTTCTTTCCTTTTCTCCCTTTCCTGACTAAAACCTGTGGCGCCTATCCTTTAGTGGCTATCTAACCACGTCAACAACCTTGTAGCAACCCTCCAAAACCCCACGCATCCAAGTGCTCTGCGGTCAAACGACCGTACGCAGGAGTTTAGTCGAGTGCACTTTCAAAAAATGTTTACATGCTGGTTAGACAAAATTTGAAAATTGGTGGTTACCTAATTAAGTGTCTACCTTAGTAGGTTGCACGGATTTATCAAAAATATTACTTAAAAATAGTTTCAGTTGCCTTCCAAACTGCGTTCGCGCGCGCGTGCCCGTGTTAGCATGCGTGTATGCGTGCGCGAGCTTGCTTGCGTGCGTGTTTGCGTGCGTGCGTGCGTGCTTATGTGTTGGTGTGCGTGTGCGTGTGCATGCGCGTGTGCGCGTGCGTGTGTGTGTGTGTGTGTGGGTGTGTGCGTATGCGTGTGCGTGTGCGTGTGCGTGTGCGTGTGCGTGTGCGTGTGCGTGTCGTGTGCGTGTGCTGTGCGTGTGCGTGTGCGTGTGCGTGTGCGTGTGTGTGTGTGTGCGTGTGCGTGAGTGTGTGAGTGTGTGTGTGTGTATGCTACCATTCACGATAACTCCAGAATTACAATACGTACGTACCTCAAATTTCTACTAGAGCTGATCACATTTAGGGAGAAATTAATTCAATGGCGTAAAGGGGGAGGCTGAATAATTATTGCTTTTATAAGAAAATGTGTAGACATATTTTTAAAGAAAATTTAATTTTACATAACTTTTCTTTATAAAGTGCATAAATATAAAGGGATCTAAGTCTAAAAATTAATTAAATGGGATTAAAAATGCTTAAATTGTGTTAAAAGCGGTCGGCTTTTTGAATTTTTATCACGTTAACGTCCATTAATCACCATCTGGCATGGCATTTTAAACGTGTATCTGACACAGATTATTGTTTTTATTTTTACAATGTTGCCGATTTTTCGTTATGAAGTTATTAAAAAATAGTTTGCATAATTATTTTTAAAAAATTGTTATTAAAATCAGTTCATTTCTTTTAATTTCCACTTTGTAGGTAGGAGGGTCTTGTGTTGTTCCACACCAGATATTTTATGTATCTTTTACATAAATTTAAAGCCGTGCCTGGTACATACCACGCGAATTATGATCTTAATCTATCCTAAGGATTGGAGATAAATAGAAAATTTAAAATCTGCGTTAACCTAGGATCCAATCTAAGGTATTCTATAATCCTTTGTGAGAACCTGACAGTCAAGTGTGACAACACAGGCTTAAGGCTACCGTAGATCCCAAGTGGTATCAATTTTACATGCTAGTAGACATATCGTAAATTTAAACGTTTGGATGATTTCAAAATATTCACGTTACTATCATCTGTAACTTGTCTGAAATATATTTTTTTCTAACATTAGTAATAAAGCCATAATCGACCGAGGTCGCACTAAATAAACACTGTATAGTATCTGTAATATTTTGATCAATTTAATCATTTTAATAAGAACGGGCGTATACTAATCATCACGCTCAATTGATATCAGCACCACATATAACTGTAAACACATTAAAATAGGTTGTCAGTCTGTTTTCGATAATCTCTGAAGCATCAGAGAATATCATTGAAGTATTTGGTTTACTATTCAGTTATCATTTATTACAAAAATTATAAATTTGCAGTCATTGTATTGACAATTAAGTCTATTACATGATTTCATTTACCTTAAAACTAATATTTCATAATTTTTATAATTAATTTCATTTCCTCCATAAGGAATATATAAACATCCATGCGACGGATGTACCTGAAAATTACTGAATCTGTACATAAAATGGTAACTATTTTTACAATACCTTTCCAACAGTTTGGCTGCTACCATGACGTACTCTGCCAAGGTATAATGTTTCTCCGCTTGATGTATGACCAGCAGGAACCGCTCCTGGAGGAACATGACCATTTGATGAGTGAACCCATTGCAATTGTTGTTCAACGAGGAACTTAAATCAAATTTTAATATGATAGATGAAGTCAGCTTTACCTACTTGCTTACCTCAAAATTGGAAACTTTATGTTCAGAACCATTGTAAGCAACGTAAGCTTCCCTTCGCTGTGGAACTATTTTGCATGGAAGCATATCACCTTGAAAGTGTGCCCGTCCGGCGTATATTATACTACCATCTGAATCCTGCCCGGCTTGCATTGCTCGCGGGGGTGCCCCTCTTCCATGTGTTGAAGGTACCCAGGTATACCTAATGACAGAATTAACTCAAAACTAAACTAGGGGAGTGTACTATACCTGTCATGTTCAGATTGTGACTAACAATTTCAGTAATATTCTAACGTTTTTGTTGATAGTAGAATTTAAGATAAGATATGGATTGTGTACTCAGTATAATATAATTCTATACTATTTGATAACATTTTGGTTCCATGAAGTATTTAAATCCATAATTATAACAGTTTACGAAACTAATATCAAATTTTTTTTTTACTATTTCATATCATTCTGTTGACGCTGTCATTTTTTTAATAAATTTAAGTTACAAATAAAGAAACAGTATTTACTTTTTCAGACAAAACTAAATTAATTAAGTATAAAAATTTTAAGAGCTACAGCCGCAATAAGTAAAATAAGCCATTTAGAGTATTGAAAAGGGAGCATTTCTAATTAACGTATTGTGATTTTGTTTCTAATTGCAGAAATTCTTTTAGGGTGGTTTAAAAGAATTTATCAAAAACGCCTAAGAAATATTGTGCAATTTTTACTTTCCAAACTCATACAATGTTTGTATACTGGATATTATCCTTGGCCTAATTTTTTTCCTCTATGTTTTTTGAAAAATATGAAAGGGTGCCACAATGAAAAATAAATCAAAAAAGATCAGTGAAGAAAAAATTACAAAAGAGACATTGTTTAGAAGTTATTAGCGACCAATTATTTTTGAAAACTTCGCAAGCTTCTGGAAAAGTGCGTAATATATGTATGAATACCATTTAAAGTTTAAGTTGAAAACACACTGCCAAACATATGTTAGCAAATGAACGCCTATTCTAATACATTCTAATACACTCTAATACACTCTAATACACTCTAATACACTCTAATACACTCTAATACACTCTAGTATACTCTAATACACTCTAATACACTCTAATACACTCTAATACACTCTAATACACTCTAATACACTCTAATACACTCTAATACACTCTAATACACTCTAATACACTCTAATACACTCTAATACACTCTAATACACTCTAATACACTCTAATACACTCTAATACACTCTAATACACTCTAATACACTCTAATACACACTAATACACTCTAATACACTCTAATACACTCTAATACACTCTAATACACTCTAATACACTCTAATACACTCTAATACACCTAATACACTCTAATACACTCCGATACACTCCGATACACTCTAATACACTCTAATACACTCTAATACACTCTAATACACTCAATACACTCCAATACACTCCAATACACTCTAATACCTCTAATACACTCAATACACTTCAATACACTCCAATACACTCCAATACACTCCAATACACTCCAATACACTCCAACACACTCTAATACACTCTAATACATTCTTCATTCTAATACATTCTTATACATTCTAATACATTCTAATACATTCTAATACATTCTAATACATTCTAATACATTCTAATACATTCTAATACATTCTAATACATTCTAATACATTATAATACATTCTAATACGTTCTAATACATTCTAATACATTCTAATACATTCTAATACAATCTAATACATTCTAATACATTCTAATACATTCTAATACATTCTAATACATTCTAATACATTCTAATACATTCTAATACATTCTAATACATTCTAATACATTCTAATACATCCTATACATTCTAATTATTCTAATACATTCTAATACGTTATAATACATTCTAATACGTTCTAATACATTCTAATACATTCTAATATATTCTAATACATTCTAATACATTCTAATACATTCTAATACATTATAATACGTTCTAATACGTTCTAATACATTCTAATACGTTCTAGTACGTTCGAATACGTTCTAATACGTTCTAACAAGTTCTAATACATTCTAATACGTTCTAATACGTTTCGATACGTTTCGATACGTTTCGATACGTTTCGATACGTTTCGATACGTTTCGATACGTTTCGATACGTTTCGATACGTTTCGATACGTTTCGATACGTTTCGATACGTTTCGATACGTTTCGATACGTTTCGATACGTTTCGATACGTTTCGATACGTTTCGATACGTTTCGATACGTTTCGATACGTTTAGATACGTTTTGAAAAGCAGGAAACGAAAAAGCAGCAAAATAAAATGAGGTACTATATGTAGTCTGCGCTGCTACCACGACACAGGAACTAGTACGCTGAAGACACAAAAGTGAAAGGTCAGCATCTTCAATAGTACCCCTGAACTGAAAAACCAAGCAAATCGGGTATATTTATGATAATAATTAGGATTTAAATTGGCTCCAGTGTGTGATCTCCCCTACCACCACAGAAATGGTCTTCAGGGCTGAAGGCATTGAAGAACCCTCTGTATACCCCAGTTTCAGTCATAAATTTTATTTACAACAAAGAAACAACAAATTTCTAACAAGAGCACTCAAAATGTTTAGGATGAAAAGCAGCGTAATGCCCCAATCTGTCATAAAAGCTATGAATAGAATTTCTTAATGAATTAGGCGGTAATAATTATGCTTCGTCGATTATTCCTTGTTGTGGTGCTTCCAGATTATCGGGTCTGTTTCTGTACAGCGTAGATATAAATCCATAACAAAAAATCACTCGCTGTAAGATCTGCAGATCGAGGAGGCCACTCGACAGTATCTCGTCTACCTATCCAACGATTCGGAAAGACTTCATCTAAATATCTCCGTACATTAGCGAGTATTGGGGTGGTGCCTCATTTTGTTGAAACCACAAATCAACATTTGGAAACTGCTCTTGACAATCTGGAATAATGTGCTCCTACAATAATTGTAAATACCGGTTCTCAGTTAAATTGTCATTTACGTACGAAAAGAGTACATTGTCGGGGAAGTTTGGATGATTATTGATGCGCTCCATCGTAAGCTTACAAAATCCAGAGCTGGTCATAGTCATCTTCTGAAAATTCGTGCAGTAAAATACGTTTATTTCGGAGCAGTTTTCCCCTTTCAGTATACTATGTATGGAATCTTTAGTTAAGCCGTGGTTTAGAACAAGCTGACGGGTTGAAGTGTGTGTATCTTTTATGAACTCTAACAACACCTCTAATTTTTTATCTTTGTTTGGTCGCCCAGATTGTGGAAGATCCTTGACACGACCTGTTTTCTTTAATTTGTTTACTATTTTGCTAACTACCAATTGAGTAATTGGTGCTCGATTTGGATAAGCTTCATTGAAAAGCTCACAGACTCCATGATGTGTCCTATTACGGTCTCCATAACCGACCATTATTAAAATCTAGATTCTCTGCGTTTTTGATAAATGCGCCATAGTATTGCACTAGCACTACTTTCATAAATACACAGAAAATCAATGATTTTTATTTGTGAAAAAAGGATGTTTTATGTTCAAAAGCATATGAAAGGTAGGTTTTGGACAAAAATTATAATATTAAAGATAGGTTGACGCTTCTCTGAATTTCAGTTGTGTTTTTTATGTGTATTTGTTGGTAATAAAATTCATGTTTTCCAACTTTCAATAATTTTTTTTTAGAAATGTTCTGTTATTTTGACAAATTGAAAGAGGAATAAAAGCGTGAAACAAGACTATAAAGTTACGATTTAAAAAACTGCCGTTGATGTCATATCTCAAGTCATATGCACAATGTGCGCATTATTTCGTCAAACAACTTTTGCCTTGATAGTTTTATGATAAAATGTTCGGTTACGTGTCACGTGTGGGTGAAATTAACGTAGATTTTTTAAATATTAGTATATTTGTATATATCTAGGATTTTAAATTAAATAAAAAACTAGCATTTTAAATTAAATCAAAAAACAAAAAACCCATTACCCCGCACTAAAATAACCTCATCCTATAACCGCCATACTAAAACTGCACGATGAACATTTCCCAAGGAAAAACAAACTTGATTCCTAGAATCGAGATGCAAGCATTCTGTTTCTCAAAAAGAAACCCTATTGTGCCAAATAAATTTTCTATAATTTTACCATTAACAACTTAATTCATAAATGAACTAGTAAGCTCGAAAGTACCCAGAAATATTTACCCGCGACCGAACCTCTCCCTATCAAACACCATAACAAAAATAAATTTAAGCCAACAAGTATTGCATTTCTTAAAACTCTCTTCAACCGTAATGAATTTTAATTCCTTTTAACGAATCTACGACAACAAACTTTAAATAAAAACTGCTCCAAATTGTTGTCTTTCACTCCACGTACCTCAGCCTGTTCAGACCTTCGTGTAAACAAGTTAATGATTGTGTTAATAAACTCAGGTACAGCAGTTAGTTAAACAAAACCGTCTGGATTAGATTTAAACATATTGCTATTTATTTGCGATTATACCTTCGGATTGTAATCGGCCTCGATAATCAATGAAAATTGTGAGGATAACCTTGATTTTTGATAGACTTTGACGCGATTTCTTCGGTTTTGGTTCATTTTTATAACCCCACTCGGATGGTTATTGACTAGTTTCAGCATCACATTCGTGAACCCATGTTTCGTCACCTGGTGCGTCTCATCAAGGTAGAATTAACATCTCCAACGCTATTGTTTTTGAACGAAATTCAGATCCTTTGGGACAGTCGTGCTACAACGCGTTTCAGGCCCAAAATATCCATCACAATGTGCTGCGTCGACCCACACGCGACATTGAGGTCACCATCTATTTCTTTGAGGCTTGCATAACTATTTTCGACCACGACAACTTTTTCAACGCTATATTACGTTGTCAACGTCGAAGGGCGTCAACTGCGGGGTACATTTTCAACTTCCTTGAAACCTTTTTCGAATGCCGAGTACAACCCGTACGCTCGTGTTTTCAAGAGAGCAAAGTCTCCGTAGGCTTTTTGAAGAGCAATTAGGCTTAACTGAGGTACAGTCCCTTGAGCATAGAAGATTTATTTCAACTCCTTTTTGTACTATAGGTATTACTAGGCCTATTGTGCTATTGAATTATATTTTAGATTGCAAGATTATTCTTGATCACCGTATATGTGCAGTATGGAACATATTTTGGGTGTAAATGAAGTGAGTTTGCACGAAAAAGAAAAATGTTGTGCATGCAGAATGTAAATTGGTGTAAATGCTGCGCCACTGGAATTTTAATAAAGCATTCCGTCATGTAAAAGAGTAACGTATGTCTCAAAAGTTTTGACACAAAATCGAATGGATGTAAAATACACGAGAATGACAAAATGTTAAGTTGGATTTGGAAACAAAATCCTCTGAAAGTTTGTCTTCACTTTGACAGTTCAGTTTTAGAAATCAGTTGCACTAAAACAACTTACAAATTAGATCTTCGTAGAAGTATTTACTGTGTAGTTGGATAAATTCTAAGCGTGAAATAGTTCGCATATTCGAAAATCAAAATATTTCCCGCAGAACTGTTTATCGCACAAGGGCGGATTGTAAACAAGGTATGCCATACATAGATCTCCCGAAAGTGGACGATCCAGATCTTTTACCCAAGACAAAGCAGACAGGTTAGTAGGAATAGCAAAAAATAGAATTGGAATGTCGATCAGCAAATCAGCAAGGGAGTATAGAACTTCTAAGGATTCAGTTTGGAGGAATTGGTTAAGAAAGGTCAAGAATATCTAAAAAGAAAAAATGTGCAAAATATGCGCCAAATCAGTTGGCACGGGTACCACGATGTTGTCGGCTATTAAGGCGGATGTATTTTGCGGACAAGAAAGTCATTGTTATTGATGATGAAAAATATTTCACTCTAAGTAACTCAGAAATTAAGGGTAACGACGGTTTCTATACTTATAACGTACTAAACTACCCACAGAATATTAAATGTAACATTTTGTGCCAAAACTTTTGAGACATACGTTATTTGAATGATGTATAAAGATTTTCACATTGAAAGTATTATATTTAATTGAAAAATAATGTTTTGGAAAAACCCCTCGTGAAACGACAATTATTGAAGGCTACCGAATTGCCACTGGTCTTTTGCTACTGCGTACAACGGAATTTGGGTAGAAAATGGTTGTAAACGTATGAGTAAGTGAATTTGTGATATGTTCGTATTGTGTTAATGTGTAGAAAAGAATGTGTATGTATGTTTTTGCTTGTATAAATAAGTGTCGTAACATTGTGCAATAATGAAAATTGAATGCGCGTTCACGGACCAATAGTGTTGGAATTTGTTAAACTGTGCAGAAAGTCCAATCGCCACATGAGAAATTTTCATAAAAAGGCGAATCACGCATAGGGAGCGAATTTGGACATGAATAATGGTTTTTCCGAAGGGTTGTGGGTAATTTGTGAAGAAACTGAAGATGGCTACGTTTTTCTCATATCTTTTGCGTTAGTTTCATTTCAGACAATCCACTAGGCAAAGAGAGGTTGAATGAAGTTATTTAAGCTAGAGCCTATTAAGGCATATGGAAGTCGCTTGGGAAAAGAGCTCGATTAAAGGTGAATCCCGCGTAAAGCTTCTAAGAGACCTTGAAACGGTCAGTGCTGATTTTTGTTTGTAAACATTTAGTGCTGAAGTAAATGTTAGTTGATTTCAATAACCCCTATTGGGGATGAAGTGTTTAAACATTTACGAATAAAGGATTTACTCTGAATTGAAAGGTAACACAAGTGTTTTTTTTCAAGTATTTTGAAAAGTGTTAAGGCAGATTCAAAAGTACAACAGCAACATTAATTTAAAAGTGTTCAGTATTGAAGCGTGCTATCTAACAAAGAAACCTAAAGTAATCCTTCAAGTAACACAATACAATTGTGTTGATTAAGCTAGATAGTAGTGGACATTATTGTCATTGTTTGTAGTACATGTGCAATCGTTGATAGTACGAAATCGATTACATAAAATTGTCTAAGAATTGTAATATTTCTTGTGACAAACATTTATTCTGAATGGTAAACAATAAATCAGATAGCCCATTTGTCATATGTGCGTTAGGCGCGAGTGAACAACAGGGAGTTACGTTCGCGAACTGTGCAACGGCCGAATTACTTAGATGTTACTACCGATTTCTGTTTTATTTTTATAACAAGTGTGAGTGTATATTCAAGGATTACTTGAAGCAAACCAACTCCTATGGACATCACATTATGCCGGACAAAGGATTACCAAAGTCAATTCTAAGAATAATTTTAGTTTTTTTATGATAGTAGTTTCATTATTGTTAAATATTTTATAGTTTGTGGTTAATGTCACTCAAATAAAAATATAATCAAACTCTGTCACCGGATTTTATGTGATTAGATTATAATATTTAGGAATTTTAAGTTAGTCCTTCTCGAAGCAATGTCTGTAATTTTCCTATTTTGAAGATTGGTAATACATACTCGTTATTTAACTAGTGTTTAATCTTGCACAGATTAAACAGGGTATTTTTAACAATTTTCTAGTAATAAATTGAGAAATATAATTAGAATTAAGACATAACAATTAAGAAATATATAAAACGATTAGTAAGTAGAATAAATATAAAGCAGGTTAATTATTGCAACAATTGTGCTGATACAAAAGTGTGCAAGCTTGAAATTACACACACATATTATGTACATTATAACTAGTAAGCACAAAAAGGCGCTTAAATGAATAAATATGACCTAGTAACTGGGTCAAACAATAAAATACGTAATGTTAAAATCTGTATATAAAGTATAAATAATACGAAATAGATTAGTCTTTGAATGAATCTTATTTTCATTCAATTACTCAAACAGGGTTGTGAGGTCTAGTCTACAATTGATACGAGTGACGGCATATCCCTCACATTAAACCCCAAATACTCAATCTCTCTAATCAGAGAATTGATCATGGTCCTTCGAGCCACCAACATCGGCAACCAGTAAAATTAGACATGGTCCTTCGAGCCACCACCAACGGCAGCAGCTATTGAACATCAGCCTATTGAAGACATCAACACCACCAGCTACATTCAATTCACCACCACCACCGCCAGAAGAAGTTACAACAGCAAGTCTACCTCTGTAAACTATAAGGATTTACGCCCCTTATAGGAAAGAAGAAACATAACGACAGTGGTTAAGAAAAACAAGCTTATAAATAAGAAACAACACAAGACTCAAAGCGAAAAATGGAGAAGATAAACAAATTGGCTACCAAATGAAATGAAATTGGCATGGCTATGGAGAAGATGTTTACAAACATGAAGAAAGATGCGGCGGCACGGAAGAATAGGGTGTACATCAATGAACATCGCAATGCATTGGAAACATGGTGGGAAGATGCGAACAGCACACATAATGAAATATCCAAACTGCTGATAGATGATCATGACTACCACACATCAGAATACTTTGAAAAATTTGGTAAACTATACAATCACATTAAGAACTATCTGACAGAACTGGAAAAGAAGCTAACAACCACCTCGCAAGAAGACTATGGGGTTGACAAAGAACAAAAACAGCGATTGAAACGACAAGAGATCATGATACAACAACTAGGTGCTCTGTTACAACAAGTAGAAGAAAGATTGAAGAAAGAAGAAAACACGGTCCAACTTAAGTTATGGCAAGACAAGATTCAGTGCCAATGGACTGCAATTGAAGAACTGCACGATCACATCAAGGTACATGAAACAAAACATCAGGACAACTATTTTTCAAACAACGAGTTCGAGAAAACCGAACAATGGTGTGACCAAATAAGCATCGAACTCGGAAACAAAATACAAATGGGTGGGGACAAGACATGCAGCATCAAGATGCCAGAAATAAAGCTACCTATGTTCAGCGGTAGCTTTGAAAATTGGATGACATTCCAAGACCTGTTTGACAAAATAATACACTCCAACAAAACGGTGACAACAGTAGAAAAAATGCAGTACCTTAAAAGCAACGTCACAGGAGAAGCATCAAAACTAATCCAACACCTTCAAATAGCAGAATGCAATTACAAAACAGCATGGGAAATTCTCGAGAGCAGATACAACAATAAACGGTTAATGGTAAAAGATTTAATAGACAAAATTCTAGACTTTCCCACTATCCAAGAACAAGACGCAGGTGCAATAAGGCGTCTGCATGACACCACTCATGAGTGTCTGGAAGCAATGAAGAACCTAGGGGTAGAAACAGCCTCCTGGGGTCTTCTTATTGTCCACATAGCAGCAAAAAAATGGGACGCAGAGACAAACAAACTATTCGAACAATAGGTGAAAGCACCAAATGAAATACCACTAATGGAGGAAGTAATGGAATTCCTCAAACTAAGATTCCAGTCAATGGAAGCGATGTCCCAGGTAAGAAAATCACACCGTACTACTACACGAGGACAGCCCCAATGGAACCCCCAGTGGCAGAATAAACGGCAAGCATGCGTGAACTGCAACCAATATCACAAGTTGGGTGACTGCATCAAATTCAAAGGGTTGTCAACACAAGCCAAGATCACATTCATGAGAGAAAAACGTCTATGTTTCAATTGCATGGACCACAGTTCCAACATCAGATGCCACGCAATACGGCGGTGCACAACGTGTCAGTACCCGCACCACACATTACTACACCAGGAATACAAAAAACCTGCAACACACCAGCAAACAAAATCGGCAGCGCACGCATCAACCAAAGAAGTTAAGGAAGTACGCAGCCCCGAAAATAGAAAAAAAGAAGTTTTATTAGCTACAGCAATTATCAGAATAAAGGACATCTTCGGTGAATTTCACATGTTACGAGTATTAATCGACCCAGGGTCACAGGCATCATTTATTACGGAAGATTCTGCACAGCGACTAAGACTACCAAGGCAAAAAGTACACACCGAGATCTGCGATTTAGGAGGTTCTACACCAACCAAGGCAACCTCAAAAATAAACATCCAACTAAAACCTTTACATCCAAGTACCTTTTCACTCACCACAGAAGTTATAGTGCTAAAAAAGATCACGGAGAATCTCCCCATGAAACAATTCAAGTTCGACAACAACCAGTGGACAAATCAAATATTAGCAGATCCCACACTCGATAAACCAGGACCAATAGACGTGCTCCAGGGAGCTGAAGATTACGCAAAACTAATACTAGTCGGGGTAAAAAGAACAGGCGACGTATTAGGTAAGAACTCAGAATTAGGATGGATTTTGTCAGGGCAGATCTACACTCCTAAAAAAGAAGAAGTGACGATAGTCAGTATGTTGTCACGGGAAGAAGAAACGCAATTAGAAAAATTTTGGGAACTCGAAGAAATTCCAAGAGCAGTGAAAATGTCCCAACAAGATGAAGAGTGTGAAGAACATTACCAATAAACCACGGTGAGGAACCCGGATGGAACTTACACAGTAAAAATATCATTCAAAAAAGATCCAGGCACGCTGGAAAACTCAAGACCATTGGAAGTCGCAAGATTAAAAGCTATAGAAGAACTAAAGATACCAAGATGGATCCACCATACTCAAGACGGGTTACAGTTACACGGGTTCTGCGATGCATCAGAAAAGGCATACGGTGCAGCAATATATGCGAGAACCAGTCAAGCAAAATCAAGAGTAGCACCTGTCAAGATAGAAGCGACCATACCCAAGTTAGAATTATGCGCAGCAGTACTATTAGCAAAACTATTGAGGAGAACAGCAGAAGCAGTAGAAATCCCAAACAACTGTGTTTGCATGGAGCGACTCCATGATAACAAGAGAGTGGATCAAAGGGGAGCCATCCAGATGGAAAACGTTCGTAGCCAATAGGGTTATGGAAATCAATAAACTCGTACCACATCAACAATGGAATTATGTCAGCACAGAAGAAAACCCAGCAGACATCCTGTCTAGGGGATACCCAGCATCCAAGATAAAGACAAAATCCATATGGTGGAATGGACCGGAGTGGCTGAAAACAAATGCATGGAGAGAATACCAAACACCAAACACAACCACAAAACTAGAGCTGAAGAGATGTCTGACAACCATAAAAATAGAAGACAACAGCATTATAAACCGATTTTCGTTATTGCAACGACTGCAACGAGTGATCGCCTACTGCAACCGATTCAGCAAGGCATGCAGAAGACAGCAAAGTATTCTAAGTCCGACACGTCAGGACAGTGTATTAGTAGTTACAAGTTATCACAAACCAGTGCAAATAAACATGGCAATAGAAGTTGATCATGCACGTCTCTCTCTCTCGTTGATCCGTCTCGCTCGTCTCTTTCTCAAACAAACAAATCAATCAATCAATCAGATCAATCCCAATCAATCAATAAACTCAATCAATCTCAACAAAACCAGATCATACCTTACAGTTTGCGAAAACCAGCTTACAGTTCAAAAATACTTATTTGGTTTAATTGATTACAGCTTGCTTGCTCAAAATCAGCCACAGTTCAAAATACCGAATTGCTATAACGGAAATACAAGGCAAAAGGTTTTAACGGTTTACTATTATATGCGAATCATTAACTACGAAGTTTAAAACCAACAAATACTTACGCGCATAATGTTATTAATTTAATTAATTAAACAATAGCGTAACACTCACACCTTTACCTAATTAGCTAAATAAATGAGTATAGATCGAGTTTGTAGAATAAGAGCTGATGCAGGGTTGGTGGGTTTATGACACAATCCTCCTATAATAACATATTAAAATATTTATTGACGTTTTTGTGAACAATATCAAGTAAACCACCTATAAAAAATAATACGCATTTCAGGTTAACAAAAAGTTAAGACGGCGAAGAACTACAAACCCACACGGTTGACGACAGTTTGCGACGTACATTAGAGAAATAAATATACCACGAGACGTTATCGGAAATATTCGAAGACGTGATGCTGCTGTATCGCCTAATATTGAACCGGGCCTCACAACTATAGTTGAGAATTACGATGCCGATAGTGAATCGAGGGAACCGCAAGAAGATCCTTTCGAAGAAGAATACCTTCACTAGATTGGGATGCGTGGAGATTATAACGTGGATGCTGTATACTATGATCCAACACATCCGGCAGAGTTTTTAGGTATAACACCTTTAGTTAATGCTGTAAAGGGTAGATATGGTTAAGTGAAAAAATCTCTGCCGGCTAAGGAAGGTTATACGGTTCATAAACCTGTCGGAAAAAAGTTTCCTGCAATAGGTGTATTGTGAGCAACATTTACGAGCTATGGCAAGCTGATCTTTGCGATATACGAACTTGAAGTAAACACAATAGTGGATATAACTACATACTAACGGTTATTGATGTGTTTAGCAAAAGGGTCTGGGCGAGAGTTCCTAAAACGAAGACAGCCGCATCTGTAATTGAAGCATTTACCGATATTTTTAAGGAAAGTGATAATACACCAGCAAATTTACCGACGGATAAAGGCAAGGAGTTTGTGGCGGTCAGTTTACAAAACTTTTCCAAGAAACAAAACATCAATTTCTACGTAACAAATAACCCTGATGTAAAAGCATCTGTGGTTGAAAGATTTAATAAACATTTAAAAACAAGGATGTGGCGTTATTTCACCTACAAAATTCCTACCTATACCCATCTGTAGATTTTCGGTGTATTACCACTTTCCTTAAAAAATATCGGTGAATGCTTCAATTACAAATGCGGTTGTCTCTGTTTTAAGAACTCTCGCCCAGGCCCCTTGCTAACAAATCAATAGCCGTTAGTGTGTAGTTGTATCCACCATTGTGTTTACTTAAAGTTCGCATGTCGCAAAGATCCGCTTACCACAGTTCGTAAATATGCCTATTGTGGGGAAACTTTTTTCTGGCAGGTTTATGAACTGTATAAGCTTCCTGAGCCTGCACCCATTTCTTCACTTCACCATATCTACCCTTTACCGCATTAACTAAAGGTGTTATACCCGAAAACCCTGCGCTGGATCACAGTATACAGCACCCACGTTATGCTCTCCACGTATCCCAATCTAGTGAAGGTCTTCTTCTTCGAGAGGATCTTTCGGGGTTTCCCTCGATTCACTATCGGTATCATAACTCTCACCTATAGTTGTGAGACTCGGTTCAATGTTACTGATACAGCAGCATCAGGTCTTCGAGTATTTCCGATACATTGTCGTGGTATATTTATTTCTTTAATGTACGTCGCAAACTCTCGTCAACCGTGTGGGTTTGTAGTTTTTCGCTGTCTTAACTTTTCCTCAACCAGATCGATAATGCTGGAATGAGGAATGATCTCACATTTTATTGTGACAGTACCCCTTTTATCCCAAAATACATCACCGCCCTTATTCAGTACACGCAAGAAATCAGTACCTTTCTTCCTGAATGAAACGCAGTGCTGATACTATTTCGTCTGCCACACCTTTTCGTTTCGGAAAATCTCTATCATCATCACCGCTGATTATTATAGTAGCGGGTTGACGTAACTGATTGGAAAAGTCTAGATGTCTTGGAATCACCTGATTGTATTTCTGTCATTTTTTGTAGCCGGTCATTTAGCTTTTAAAACTTTGTCGTTACCCAACTGCGTTAATATGTTGTTTTGAGTGCCATCTGGCGCTTGCAGACGTACAAAATCCATATGTACAATAATCATCTTCAGATTGTGGTCCATAGTTATTGAAACCAATTACTTAGAATTCCGACAATTAATAGTCCTAGAAGGAGTAGTAGAAATGCGCCGTCTGAGCAAGTGTTTCTTCTTCTTTATAGATTCGCCTCTCTGTGCCAGCCTTCTTAAAATGTCCTTATATTGAAGGAGTCGCTGCTTCTTGTCAGTCGACAGAGATACACAACCTTTTAAAATGTTATTGTGCACACTCGCATATGCATTCTACGTTGACTTTTACTCAATCTGGCTAATACGCGCAGGATATCGGTGTTTTCGATTAAAGCGTCAACCATCATATATGATGTAATCTTTATAACCGTGAGGCTTAAACCCTTTTTTCGCTATATATCCCTTGAGGTCCGAACATGTTCGTTCTATAGCGCAGCACATCCGGAGTATTCCGTTTTAAATCGAACAATAAGTATCCGTGCGGGTTTGAAGTAGCATCCTAGTACGTAGTCTCTAAAAATTTTGGGTACTCAGGTGAAATCTGCCTTGCTAAATACTGTATCTGTGTTCTGTCATATGGGTTCTTAAACAAGATTATGTAATGAGCGTTGAGAGAGATATTCCGCTATCCACGTCCTTGAAGAAATATGTTTTTCGTTAAGAGAAACACGCTTAGATTTTGTAAATATATCAACTACCGAACCGTTATTCTTGCGCATTAGATCTTCAATTTTTATTAAGACCGTCAAACTGCTCCATGCAGGTAATTCTTTTTGAAATTGCACGGAGAGATCTTTGAATAATAGTTGCCATTCGCCGTAAAACCAGATAATTTCTTCAAAAGCTGTAATTACGGACAGTTTCGATATTTTTTAAAAAATCAACGATAACATACGATTTTCCACACTCCGATGGCCCGATACTACTGTAGGAAAGGGATGCTTAAACTGACCTTACATCTCGATCCTAAAGGGTATTTCGTTATTATCACAACTTAAATACTAGGTGAAAAAATCTGCAATCACTGGTACATTCTACTCTATTTTATCGTGCTTATCTTTTAACGTCAAAATAATCATATTAGTTGTTGTCCTTTAAATATTTACTAAAAGCCAACTCGTGTTTTTAAATTGTGCATTAATAATAATAGTTTGATCTAATTTATAACACGTAATTACTTATTTACTTAATTGCTACTCATTTATTTATTTTAAAAGTAATTTGTGCGTGCGTGCGTGCATGTGTGTGTGTGTGTGTGTATGTAATTGAACATACAAGTAAATCAGGCATAATTTTTTCGAATGTATAGGTGATTACCGCTTAGATAGAGAATCTGTCTGTATAAAAAAAGGGCCATTGCATCAGGGCAGAAATCATTATTTCACCTAATATTTAATTTAGACCTCAATGTATTTTGATGTAGCAAAATTTTAAAGTATTTGTAAACACATTAATTAACGCGATGTCAACGGTTGATTGCTACTTTCCATTCATAATGAAATTGTATAACTGTCTAATAATAATAACTGAATTCCATAAAAACAGTTTTATTATATACGTAAAATCATTTTAAATGTATGTTGTAAATAACAAACATCGTTTTATATAAATTCGTATATATAAGGTCGCTCTAAGTAGTCTGCGAAAGGGAAAGGTAAATATGAGTTGAAGTAAGTGTGATAGGGATAATTAGGTTTGTATATTTACATTCTACAAATTACTTACTTAATGATGGGGAAGCCAGTGGCCAGTTTTATATCAACTATTCATAAGTAAATACACAAAACGGGTTTAGTGAACTGTATAAAATATTTCAATATTTAGTTTAGTTCTCAACCACAGTTATTATTAGAACAGGGAAAAGAAAAACACATCTGAAGCTATGCGTACTATTTTTATATGTATTTTACTTGATATTATTCATAAAACAGCCAATAAAGATTTTAAAGGAGGATGTCAAACCAACCAACTCTGCATCAGCTCTTATTCTACAGAATCGATCTATACTAATTAGTTTGTCTAATTAGGTAACGGTGTGACTGTTACGCTATTTTTTAATTAATTGAATTAATATTATGCGAGCACGTATTTGTTGGTTTTAAACTTCGTAGTTATTGATTTGCATATAATAATAAACCGTTAAAACCTTTTCCCTTTTATTTAAGTTATAGCGATTGGGCATTTTAACTGTGGCTGATTTTGAGCAAGCAAGCTGTAATTAAACCAAATCAGCGTTTTTGAACTTTGAGCTGGTTTTCGCAAACTGTAAGGTGTGATCTGATGTTATTGAGACTGATTTACTTGATTGATTGACTGATTGAGATTGATCTGATTGATTGATTTGTTTGTTTGAGAAAGACCCGTGAGAGAAACGGATAAACGAGAGAGAGAGAGAGAGAAAGAGAGGCGTGCAAAATCATCTTCTATTGAAGAAAATGTTCACTGGTCTATACACCACTAGATGGCGCCACAAACAAACCCTAATTAGTCCTAGAAATATACCGCTAGGTGACTCTACCTTTATTACATAAAAAATATTCATTAGTGCATACACCACTAGATGGCCCTACAAATAAATTCAGGTTTCGCAACAAGGGTGCCACGACAAGAGGGCGCAGACCTAACACAGGTTATTATAGCCGTCTTACACGTTAGCATTAGGGACCATTATTAGAAAATTTCAAATTCCCCGCCGTAACCAATCAGAATGCGGCGCCTTAAGCCTCCAATCAGAGCTCAAAGGCTGGGTGTGGACTAAGAACCAATCAGAAACCAATCAGATGAAAGGGGTTGTCCTTAGTAGCACCAATCAAAGCACTGTATGCGCACGCATTTGCCTACCTTCCAGGGGCTGACTTCCAAAAAGGCTCTCAATACAACCAAAAGTGCCCTAATTAGGATGAAAATTCCATCAAGGGGCTGAAAATGGCCCCCGAAAAGAAGCCGTCAAAAAAGAGGCGGTAAATGGGCTGAGTCTATGACGACTAAGGTGTCGCAGGAGGCGGGGCTTCTGACATCATAAAAAACAAAATGGCGGCCATGGCGTCCCTCTTCTCCTGATAAGTGGAAATCCTAACATGTTCATCTGGTCAGGCTGTTTCCGATTTATGGGTACATAAAAAAATAAATAAAAAATTACGTTATCTGATTGATTCACGTTTCACATTTTTAATGCACTGATTTTACACTATTATAAAAAATACGATAGGTATTGGTTTGGGTAGAATTTTTAGTTTCCCTTCTGAATCTATGAGTCAATTTCTCGCCAGACATATATCTATCGCATAAAGATGTATTCTGTTTAAGCATTGTCATCGAAGATAAATAAATTTTTTTGTGTGATTATATTTATTACTATTCTAAACGTTCAAATTTGAGTAAAAATAATCCATACAAATAAAACATTCAGAACTGTTTACAAAGTGATAAGTATTATCACTAAAACATGTTATATTTATAGATTCCCAACAGAAGGAAGTCACTTACTATTTTCAATTTTAAATTTCCTGGGAATTAGATAACAGTATTAGATAGCATACGTACTTAACAAACTGTAAACAACGTATAAACGATAAAGAAAAAATAGCACGTTATGCAAAAATGCATCTTATCAACGTTAACTAAAGCTATGTAAACTTACTTTTTAGTATTCGTTAGATATCATTTGCAAATGAAAGAAATAAAACTAATTTGGCATATTTAATTAGTTACAAGGATTTAAATTAAATTGAAGAACATTTATTTATATTACAGGTAGACCAGGTTGCCATAATACATATCACTCTTAAACGACTTCAAAAACTGTTTACGTTTACTAAACGTGCTAATGGGCATGTGTCTTAGCATTCGGGAGGTAATGGGTTCGATGCCTGTTACCGTCTACTAGTGTGAAGTTTTTTCAGTGGGTTTTCCTTATACACATATGACGACATGGTCATTACGTATACTCACACCAATGAGGCTGTTTATGTGAATGCTGGGGTAGTATCTTTCTCCTCAGAACCCTAAGTCCGTTCTTTCCGATCCTATCCTGACCGCATCTATCCCTTAGGAGGAAATGGAGCAGGTTGCTTTTTCTTCCTCTTTTACGTTCATTAAATATTATTAAACAAATGAATTAAGAACGTAATCATAGACCATCATCATTTTTAATAAAATTTAGTTACATATACAGATATTAATATTTAATCACCGATGGTCTCGCGGATATCAGTGATAAAATGAATATTTTTGACAAAATGAGTTAAATTCATTACAAAATGAAGAAAAGAGCTTCGTATGCACAAAGGTGATAAGTAATAACTATAATCTTAAACCAGCTCGCTCCACCAAATAAAAGTACATCCAAATTGTAGAATCGTAACTTTTGTGCTTCTTGTGCAAAAATTACGGGCAAGTAAAGTAGCACTTACGAGTGATACAGTATTTGTTGTCCCTAGCATAGATGGCTTTGAAATATGTTTTCCCTAGTAACCGCACTTGTTTTATTGACAAACAAACTGCCAAATTTGGTTAGTTGAGCTTTAATAGTGTTAAAGTTATACAAGTTAGAAGTAGTGGTTGCACGCAGATTTTGGGAAATGGAAAAAAGTGAGCTTCATGCTGTCATCAAGCACCTACAAAAGAAAGGTTTAACACCTAAAGAAATTCATACAGATATGGTTGGCGTGCATGGAGATTCTGCTCCTTTCCATCAAGTAGTAAAAAATTGATCTCGAGTGTTCAAATGTGGCAGAACAACCTACCTGCGAACATGTAAATGGTGCTGGTCGGCTGCATGCTGCGTGTACTCAAGAAAACATTAATCTTGTAAGTGACATGATCAGAGAAGATCGTCGACTGGCAACAAGACGTGTAGCGGAGATAACAGGCCTTTCAAATGGTACGATTAGAACCATTATAAATGAATATTTAGGGCTTCATAAGGTGTTAGCATGTTGACGCCCGAACAAAAGTGTTTGAGAGTCACTTCTTCAATAGCCAATTTAGCTTTGTTTAACCGTAATCCTAAATCCTCGATCGCTATGTTACGGGTGATGAAGCTTGGTTCATCACTTCGATCCCGAGTGCAAACAACAAAGTATGGAGTGACGTCATCCAGGATCTCTCCCTCCACGCAAATTTCGTATACATGCTTCAGCGGACAAGATAATGGCTACAGTTCTTTGGGATGCCGAATTCTACTGGTAGATTTTTTGGAACGTGGCCACAAAGTTACTGGTCAATGTTATGCAGCATTAGTTACAAAACTTCGTTACTGCATTAATGAAAAAAGAAGAAAACTGTCGCACGGAATTCTCTTTCATCAAAACAACGCCCCAGTTCATAGGAACCTTATTTATATGATTCCAATTCATGATACTGGGTTTGAAGTTATGGAGCGTCCACTATACTCCCTTGACTTAGCTCTCAGTGATTTTAATTTATTTCCAAAGCAAAAAGAGAGTCCTCTGGGAACAAAATTTGAGAGCGATGACGCAGTTATAGCAGAAGTGAAGGACTTCTTCTCTGATCAAAACTCCTAGTTTTTCAAGAAAAGTGTTGCTATGTTTGAACATAGGTGGAATAAGTGTCTTCACGTTCAGGGGGATTATGTTGAAAAATAAACTTGTATTCTATGCTAGGGACATTAAATACTGTACATCCCTTCTACTTATGTAAATTGCAATAAGATGGCATCGAGACCTACGAAAATCGTGCAGTTGGCGTTAAATGCTCTAGAAAAGGAGTAAGCTGAGAAGCTATGGTCAAGACATCTTATTTTGCTTAAAAAATGATTTTCAGTTGTTTTAATAGATCAAACGTTGGAAGAAAACTTAGAAGAGGTACCAAATAATATAGAAATAGATATAACTGAAACAACTTTTGGATTAAGTTCAATATTGAGAATTGATGATTACCAAAGAAATGAAATCTTAATATGTGATGATGACAATGGTGAACAAAACTATCATCATATTGAGAAACAAAGAACATGAATGAGATTAATTATGACTTAGTATAGAAAATACATCAATGTAAACTTAAGATGGTGAAGTGAATGCCAAGTGAACAAAAACAAACAAAACACAAAAAATGTTGAGAGTGATTCAACTAAAAGCTATCAAATGCAGATTATATAAAGAATTTTGCGCTTCTAAACATGTAAAATCGGTCTACAGTTTGTGTTCCCAAGTATTTTTCATGATTATGAATCACCCCTTGCCTTTTATTGCCTAGAAAAAGATCAGTATTCGGTGTGTAATGCATTCAAAAAGGCCAAGGAGAGAGTTCTTTTGAGAGACTAGTTTGAAAAGAAAAATAGTCAATGGAAGGAAGGTGGCAAAAAAATGCATTAAATATGTATAAATGGTCAAATGATCATTCCTCCCAATATACCACACCTAACGTTTATGCTCCACCTGACTTTATTATATATATATATATATATATATATATATATATATATATATATATATATATATATATATATATATAATATACACCGTGTCCAAGATAAGGATACCCACTATGGGGACCTCGGAAACGGTAAGAGATGGAAGGTCGGTTAAATGGAACAGAAGTTACGCATTTGAGAGGATGTATTGATGGTCTTTGTAGAACTCTTTTAGTTTTTGAGATATTTGAAAAAAATTGAATTTTCTGATATTCGTTTTTATTTTTTTCTGACCTTATTTGAAGAGTTATTAAGAAAAGAAGAGCACATTTTCATTGCCACTTTTCTAGCTCTACTTAATGCTGTTATTCAATTTTCGATACAGCGTTTCGTTTGTTAATCAACTTTATTTCTTTAAATATACGAAAAAATTATTTTTGCCATATTTAAATTCTCTCCTTGATTCTGAATTCAACCATATATCACACTTTATATTTTTGATACGTTTTGGATGAGAAAATTGATATTCAATGTAAAAGATCGAAAACGTACAGTTAAAACTAAAACTAGAAACATTAGAAAGCTGCAAAATTATTATAAAATAATGTTTGCTCATTTTCTAAAGCCTGTTGCGAATAAAATAATTCACAGGTATGTATTTAGTGAAAATACTATTAATTAAACAGTTAAAATACACATTCCGTCGTACTGATGCATTTGATAAAAATAAGTTGGCTTTGCATTTTGTTTACCTACCTGTCATAATTGATTGTTGTCCGTATTACGTTTGTTTGGTGGTCTTTGAGTTAATTACATTTTGTGTTTACCTAAAAACAATACGGTAGGAGTACATTTTTCAAATAATGAAAAATTCGATATACTGACGTATTACATTTTGTGTCAACGTAATTGTTCTGAAGCCGAAATAATATATTTAAACAAATATCCACAAAGGCGTCAACCTCACAAAAGAACTTTTCGCACATTAGCAGTTAATCTAAAAGAATATGGTGCGTTCAAAAAACCTGTAAAGTCTCGCAAAAAACCTTGCAAAGAAAAAGCCAATACTGTTTTATTTGCTGTAACGGAAAATCCAGAGGTTTCTACTAGGAAAATTGAAGAGGTAACTGGTATAGCCCATTCCACTGCTCATTATGTTCTAAAGAAGGAGAAAGTACATCCATATAAATTTAGAATTTGCCAAGGACTTCGACCAGGCGACCCAGAAAGACGTAGAATATTTTGCGAATAGTACACACGTCAATATCAAGACAATGTATATTTTCCGAATGAAAATAATATGGTTCCGAAATGAAAGTATGGTTAATACCATACATGGAATTTTTAATCAGAAAATGTATTAGGAGAGTAAATACAGTCCTGTAAATTAAACGTGCCAAGACTACCAACACCGTTTCGAAGATTTAAATATGTTTGCTGAATATTCGGTACTCAGAATTATAGGTCCTTTCATTAAATACCACGAGTCCTTAAATTCTGTAACGTATACCAGAATTTTACTCCAAAATGATTTAGAGATAGCTTTGAATGAACTGTTGCCTATTCCAAACGTTCGATAGGTTGTTGGTTATATGCAGGACGGAATGCACCAGTCACTATAATTTCAGAGTTGTCAGAGAATACCTGTCAGTTACCAATTTACCAGAAAGATGATTGCAGAATGTACTTTGGCCATGCCGTTCTCCAGATATAGACACCTTTGGATTTTCTTTGCGGATACATTAAAATTCAATTATGTCATGGAAACGATAGTTGAAAATCGAAGAAATTTTACAAATGTATTAGTGGCTCAAGCGTTTCGCTAGATATTACTCCTCAAATGCTGAAGAATGTTTTTGATGCTACAGTTAGAAGATTCTATTTATGTTTAGAGAATAACGAATATTTGAAACATCTTGTGAAGTTTATTAACCTTTAAAATAAATTTAGTTTTAGGTTTATCTAGTCATTATTACAAAGCATGAATTTTATAGATAATTTTAGAAGTTATTCTAATGTTTCTAGTATTATTTTAACTGTACGTGTTCGATGTTTTACATTGAATATGAATTTTCTCATCCGAAGCGTATTAAAAATATAAAGTGTGATATATCGTTGAATTCAGAATCAAGGAGAGAACTTAAATATGGCAAAAATAATTTTTTATCAAAAATTCAATAACAGCATTAAGTAGAACTAGAAAAGTGGCAATATTTTCTTGATAGCTCTTCAAATAAGGTCAGAAAAAAATAAAAACGAAAATCAGAAAATTCAATTTTTTTCAAATATCTCAAAAACTAAAAGAGATATTCGAGTTCTACAAAGACCATAAATACATCTTCTCAAATGCGTAACTTTTGTTCCATATAATCAACCTTCCATCTCTTACCGTTTCCGAGATCCCCATTGTGGGCATCCTTATCTTGGACACGTATACAGGGTGTATTTTAAAATCACCGACAAACGAAAACTGGAGATTCTATGATACAAAATAAGACAAAAATTATCATAAACGCTTTTCCGAAAATGCTTCCTAACCGAGATACAGGTTGATTAAGAAAAATTTTTTTTAAGATTCCTCAAAGACTACAAAAAACAATACACTGAGTTTTGTAAACCTAAATGTCTTATTAAGTACAATTAATCAGGTGAGTTTGAGTCAACTGGATCCATCCAGTGCCGTATGTCTCTGCTTTTTTTGAAGAAATTTTTTTTTGTTAAATTCAACATTTAATTCTGCAAATAAAATCATACTTAGTATTTTTTCGATTGGGCACTCGTTTTGAAATATTTTGCATTAACATAAATGACTACATTATTCAGTAATAACCAAATTAAATAAATCAGAGATTGCTTTGCATTTGACAGTTATGTATCTTATGTTTGCTAAAATAGTTGCATTTACGCGTGTTTTGTAATTCATTGTTCGTGTCTAATTACTGTGAAAAAATGAATTATTCCAAACGAGAACTAGTCGGTAGCATTTATGTTATGGTAATACTGATTGCAATGCTCGTGCAGCTGCTCGACTTTATGAACAAAGATTTCTAAATAGAAGACATCCACATCATACTACGTTTAGAACCGTCCATCGTAACTTGTTAGAGTATGGAAGTTTAAAAGGAACGAAAAATTCCGGACGAAATGCTCGTGTACCAGTTGAAATTGAGGAACAAATTTTAGATAGAGTTTATGAAAATTCATCAATAAGTACGCGTCAGTTAGGTTTAGAATTTGGTGTGTCGCATTGCAAATCTTGGAAAGTTTTACGAGAACAAAATTTACATCCCTTTCACCTACAAAAAGTGCATGCATTGCATGCTGACCATCCTCGTCGAATGAATTTTTGCAAATGGTTTTTAAATAAAAATGCTGAAGATGTACAATTTGTTAGAAACTTATTGACCACTAATGTGTGTATTTTTTCCCGAAATGGACTAATAAACTTGCATAATTCCCACAAATGGTTAGAGGAAAATCAGCATCCAACTGTTGTTACAGCTCACCAACATAGATTTAGCGAAAATATTTGGATATTGTTGACACTAGAACATGTATTTCATGCATGATCGGACCATCCGTTTTCCTCAGAAACTTACGAGAATTATTTAAATGCATGGTTTGAGACGCTGATTGAGAATGTTTGACGTACGTACCGTATCAGATTTAAACCCATTGGATTTTTTTGTGTGGGGGTATCTGAAAACTCGTGTCTATTCTGTTCAAATTGATAATCGAGAGCAACTTTGGAATCGCATACTGATGGCATGCGATGAGATTAGGGCTATGCCACAAATTTTTCGGCGTGTCAGGTTTCATTTGCTAAAAAGAATACAAGCTTGCATTCAAAAGGAAGGAGGACATTTTGAACAATATGTATGAAACCAATTATTATTTTGTTTTTGATTCCTTCAATATCTCTTTAATAATGTACCTAATAGTTAACTGCGTTATTTTTTGTAAAATAAAACAAATTTTGATTTTTATTGAATAATGTGGTCGTTTATGTTACTGCAAAATATTTCAAAACCGGGGTGCCGAATCGAAAAAATACTAAGTATAATTTTATTTGCAGAATTAAATGTTGAATCTATCAAAAAAATATTTCTTAAAAAAACCTGGAGGGTGCGTTTTTTTTTACTTAAACTGATTAGCTTAAAATATTCTACGCCACTGGATGGGGTCAGTTGAGTCAAACTCACCTGATTAATTGTATTTAGTTAAACATTTAGGTGTACCAAATCTCAGTGTAATATCTTTTGTAGTTTTTGAGGAATCTTAAAAAAACCTTAAAAAAAGTATTACTTAATCAACCTGTATCTCGGTTAAGAAGCATTTTCGGAAAAGCGTTTATGATCTTTTTTGTCTTATTTGGAATCATAGAATCTCCAGTTTTCGTTTGTCGGTGATTTTAAAATACACCCTGTATATACAAGAGCTGGAGTAAGAAGACGAATACAAATAAAAAATAAAATAAGATTTCAAACCTAAAAAAAATGACATAAATACAGAAGTTAGGTATAAACTGGTACTAGAAGAACAAGAAAAAAGGACGGAAATGTAAAGAATTTGAAAATAATAGAAGTTTTTAATTCGTATGAAGTAATAAAAATTTCTAGTGTGAGAACTGATAGTTATGAAAATTATTTTGATATCAAGTCAATTTCTAAAAAGAAAATGATCGATCATTAAAGGGTATATTTTTCTAAAGGCAAAGCAACTTTAGCTGCGTTTTTGTGTAGCATCGTGTGCATAGCTAGAGAGTGTAATGCCCTTAAAGTAAAAATATGTAAAAATGATACATTGTTTTAGTTTTTTAACGTAAATGAAGTTAAGAAAGCAGCAAATGAAGTATTAGACGAAGAAAATCTAAAAATTTTCATTCAACCAGCCCACATTAAAATAGAAAATGAAAATGACCAAATGAAACATATTGAAATTACCACAATTCTGAATCACTTGGTGGTTATATGGGATCGAAGAAACTATACAAAAGTTTAAGAAGGAAATACTTCTTCAAAAATATGGCTAAAAAGTAAGAAACTACGTAAAAACTTGTAAGACAAGTCAGATGAATAAAAGCAAAATTTCCAAAACACAACCAGAAGTATTGGATATTGTTACATTGGATTTGGTTGGTCCATTGCCAATCACTAAAGATGGTTCTAAATATGTGTTAGTTGCTTATTGTGAACTACCGAAATACTTAATTGCGGTCGCGATTAAAGACAAAACGGCTCTTACAGTGGCAAAAGCATTAGTCGAAAACATTATTTTAGTGTACAAAAACCCATGTGTGTCAGGATCAGAATTGTTTTCCGAACTTTTTAGTGAAGTCGTGAAATTATTGGACATTATACTTAAAAAAATCCACACCATATCATCATCAAACATTTTTCAGAGATTCTGTAAAAGATAGCGATTAGGACAATTTATTAAAATATTTTTGTTTTGTTTACAACACGTCGCCTCATGTTGTTTCTAACATTTCTCCGTATACATTGTTATTCAATAAAAGTCCGCGTTTATCAATAGAATTAGAGTCAGAAGTCTACGAATCAATTTATAACTTTGACGACTACATTGCTGAAATGAAGCGTAGAATTATGTATTGTCGTGAAAACGCAGCTGAACTATTAGAAGATGAAAAATATGATAAAAATATAAGACCTTTAGATATACAAATAGGACAAAAAGTTACACTAACTAAGGAAAATAGAAAAAATAAATTAAATACACTTTATAATGATCCATATCTACTTGAGGAAATTATAGGCCCAATTGTAGAATTGGTGAGAATTTTGGAAAGTCGATGATAGTTCATAAAGATAGACTATATAATTTTTATGAATGAAAAGTGTCAACTAGGCACAACTTCACTCATCAAAATTCTGTGTGTTAATTTTTTTTTATTGGTACTCAATTAATTTCTTCTCAAATTTCAAAATCTTTGTAAACAAAAATTCTTCTCACCAGAAAGGAATATGATATCGTCGGCCTAATATGAAATTTGCATAAGTCCAAATTTACTGAATTTGTGATTTTAGCGGATTCTGGTGGACAGTGACGGAAGCTATCGATACATATTTTTAGTTTAGGAAAATTCACCTAGATTTCGCTAAAATACGACTATGAAATCTGCATAAGTCCAAATTTGACATGCATATGAATATTGCATAAGTCCTAATAATTAACATGGTGTCAAATGCAGCAACGTGTATGTGAATACAACAACTGCAGTTTACTTGTAGCAAATTGGTGCTGTTTTATAAAAATCTGGTGATAATAACGTAAAGGTAAGTACAAGTGCTCATATTATAATATTAAAAGTATATAGTTAAGAAAATAATGCTCCGTGAACCTCGTTCAAATTTTAAATGGAGTTTGCAAGTTTCATACCAATTTTATTTCGTTATTCGGGAGTTATGCATATTTCACAACATTCATTTCTGTTAATTAGTAAAAGTTTTTCAGTCCGTGACATTTTAGTGGTTTGTTTAGTTGTATATTATAAAACAACGATATTTTTCTTCAACAAACAAACAGTTAGCCATATTTGTACTGATTTCAACGTTAGTTGACGTTCACCTTGAACTCGCTTGTTGCTAGGCAGAACTTTTCATCCTAATTTTTTTTATCAAAAAAAGGAAAAACTGTTTTCTAGCAACAATAATTGTTATTTGCTATCTGACAGTTTCAAGCAAGTTTTTTTATGATGAGTGTCACTTTTTTTTTACCAACATAATGATACCATACACGTACTATTATTGTTCATCCTTTTCAGTTATGGACCAAACAAAAAGAGGGTTTAAAATACTAATGAGACTACCTTCGTCTTTCATGCCTCAGGTTTTGAATGAGCTTAAATTTCAGAAATCTGAGACAGGTAACGTAGTATGCAAACCCGAGAGGTGTTCAACTCATCAGAACCTGTAGGAACGACGTTGGAGCTGATATCCAAAACTTAATTAACGAATGTGGATGACGGAACATATGTTCAATAAGGAAAATGAATTTGAATCATCAGTAGAATTTTCCTCTAGTTTCCTGAATAACATAATTTCTGATAACGATCAATTGATGAAAACCTTAATAAGGAAATATTACTTCCTGAAGATACACTGAACCAATTCAATCCAAACTACAGAAGTCTTGATCGGACTGTAACAAATACCAAAGATTTGCCTATTGTTTCTACCAAAGAATCACATTTACCACAAGAAGCCTTCAAGTTTTACTGACATTACTGGAATAATTAATAATATTCCGCCAATAAAGCAGATGAGATACCAGAAAATATGAGCAACATTACAGAAAAGGGAGACATTGAAACATTGAAAATGATTATAAAGATGAAGATTATATTATCACAGATGCAGAGGTGCTAACAGTGACAGCACGGATGAAGAGACTTGAAGAACTCAAAAGAAGTAGAAAGAGAAGAAGACTGAGTGATCCTACTAAATGGAAATATAATACCATTAAAAGAAGAAGAGAGAAATTAGATTATAAAGGACGAAAAGGAAACGAATTCAGAACAGAAAACCCAAGAAAGTGTTAAAGGATAGATAAGTGTGTAAAGACCAACGAAAATCCAGTGTTTTGAATTGACTGATGAAGATCGAAAGTATTTTTGAGAAATTTTGAACTTACAATGGACAGAAAAAGAGTATGTTTCATCACGAGTTTTGAAATGCTGTACAAAACGAGCACGAAATAGAAAAGCTGAAGATAGCCAAAGGTCAGTGTCTTGTCAATATTTTTAAATACAAAAGTAAAATACGGGTATGCAAAACATTATTTTGCAACACCTTAGAGTATCCATTAGGACTATATCAGAATGGATTAAAACAGATACTGCAAGCTCCACAAAAAACGATGCAAACTCGACTGAGGACAAAATATGAAGAGGAAAGATTTAAGGTTCAAAGATGAGAAACAAATTTAAGAGCATTTTTTAACAGTTTACCAAAGTTAGAATCGCACTATTGCCGAAAATCTACATCTAAATTATATCTAGAGTCAAATTTAAATCTAAGTCAGAAGTGTATACTGTTTACAAAAATGATTGTGTCAAAATAATATTAACTGTTTTGAGCATAGCCAGCTTTCTAATATGTTTGATGATCTTAATTTGGCTTATTTTCGCCAAAAAGACGAGTGCGATGTTTCGTTCAAAACAAAGAATATTGAAGAAATGATACACAGAAGTGAAAAGAAACAGATAAAATGTCAAAACAAAGTATTCACAATGGATCTGCAGTCAGTTTTGCTGTCAAATCGAATGTTTCGTTATACTACCGAACGAAATTGATTGTGCACATTAGTATTTGATCTCCATGCCAAAGACGTTATTTTTATGGCATGAAGGCGAGGGCGAGTTAACAGCCAATTGCTTTGCCTCAATTGTTTGCACATTTCTTCACACGAAGTTATTCCTCAACTTAACCCCGGTCAAAGAATCATTCTGTATAGGATTGTGGGCTCAGAACCGAAATTGTACAATGGCCAATGTTTGCTTAACTTTGCTGTAACTGAACAAGTTTGTATTGAACAAAAATATTTGGAGAAAGGTCACAATCAAATGGAGTGTGACTCGATGCATTCTACAACTGAGCGTATGTTTCAGATAATATAAAGCTAATAAAATCTATTCGACCAGGATTTAAAGTAGGCGATCCAACAGTAACTGACCTAAGAGCTTTAAAATATAATGTAGAGGGTAGCATTGAGTATAAGATACGACATACAGATACTTTCAAAGAATTGCCAACAAGGTTAAGTAATAAGCCAACATATTTTCCCATGGATGCTGTACCTAACTTGTATCACAGCCAGATAAAAATAAAGAAAGAAAAGCACGATCACTTGATGTTTTTGAAAAAACAATGGTGAGCGACTATCACCACTTTTATGACACTTTGGTACATGTTTAAACAATTTCTTCTATATTTCTTTCTTCTCTACCAAAATCACTTAGGTACTATTATTACTGTTACTTATTTTGTGAAATAAATGTATTAAAACAAGCTGTTTTTTCTTTCATGAATTTTGCACAAGTCCAAGTTGACTTCAAATTAGAGAATGAATATTGCACAAGTCCACTATTTATTATGTACAGGAGGTAAAATCATCTAAACATAGTGTTACACATCTAATTCAAAAACTAAAACCCAGTCATTAATTTTCATTTAACTACATTCTCAAATAATCTGTAAAATTAGTTTTTTGTCTCTCCTGTAAAATTGTCCAATTCGGACTTATGCAATTTTCATATTAGGCCGACGATATGCCCTTATGGATTGCAATTTGAAATACTTTTTATAAAACAATTATATTTATTAAACATAAAAGATAGCCAACTAAATTTGTTCATAATGCTGAATTAGCATTAAGCTAATTGTGTCACTTAGTTGCTATACCAAGTCAAAGGTAGAATTCATATGCGGCATTAGAATGCACTTAAGTAACATTTGATTAGCCGTAATCGCTGGTACCCTCAAATAGGTTGCGATGAACATTATGAAAGAATTGTATTAGTATCAGTAGTTGGTTAATTCTTAATCAGATTTACTTGTGTAGCGTTGATTAATAAAGGCCACAGTTGGACATCATGTGTTTGAGAATATATGCTATATAGTTGATCACGAATAGTAACACCTTCATTTACGTCATCTTTGATTCACTCTATCTGTTTTATTTGAATTTTTTGAATTATGGTTGCAGCATGTATTAATTTATTTATTTAATTTAGGAGTTACAATAAAATCTTTATTAATATTATTGTTTTCCATAGCGCTCCAAGATACGTCACTAATAAGCTGATTTAGTATCCTATAGTTCAAAATAGATACGAATTTAGGTGGTTTTTCAAAAACCTTTTTTAGCTGATGATTCAGTCTAGTATTTAATATAAGCAGATTGTGATAAGTTATTTTTGATGGAATGGCACATCCTGATATGTTATTTGAATTTACTTTAAAAAAAACGCGCTTGATGGAGACACCACAGAACTGGCAGGTATATTAACGTCCAGACATCCCATTATAAAAGTGAAAAGGACCGAAATAAGTAATAATCTGTTTTCAAACTGAATTTAGTTGAAATGAACAAGTATTTAATAAAGAAAATCAAAATAATATTGTGTAAAGCAAGTAAAAGGAAAATAAAGTATTTGCTATCCTGACTCAATTATCTACCTTAAGATTATGACAGTTGGAACACATTGTAGTTTGTTTTGTGATTTTGTGTTCCTGACAAACAAAAAACTTCGGCACAAATCGCTGTTTCTTTGCTTTTGAGATTTCTGTTGTGCGGACATAGGACACACTGTCCCGAAGATTTATGCTAGTCTCCGACAATAGCAGTACTCTGCGTTACTAGTAGAAGCAATTCGTACATCGCGTTCACAATACGCTTATGATATTTCTTCTAGCAACATAAGGTCTAATTAATTATTCTCCTAATTCTAGAAGAAACTCCTTGTGATTGCGAGAAACGGCGTTCGTTGAAATGGAATTCTTTGTATTCTAAAAATGGTACACATTATACGAGCAATGTCCACCATATTTTGAAAGAGACCAAATGGCCATCTATTAGAAGTATCCACTGCACGTCTGGTCGAATTATAATGTAAGGTTATATTTGATCCACTGTTAATTTCTTCACTATTTTTTGCATCGTCGTGCTTGTCTGTGCTCCAAAGAATAACTGCCATATATTTTTATGGATGTAGGAAACCAGCCATTTGTTCCGAAAACGCAAAAATTGATTTTTCTATCGGAGCGGTAGTAGGGCAGGCGGTATGTCTCGCTTATTTTTTCGAAGCGTACCACATAAAGTCAAGCGTGTCTTTAGAAGTCAAAGCCAAAGAAACACTCGTGAAAAAAATTGTCCGTTGTTATACCGTACCAGGATCGACGTTTGTGACCAGATCGATCACTATTGGCTTGCCATGTTATTTTACAGCTTTGTTTCCTTCTTTGCCAGTGTATGCTTGAATATTAGCAGCATCAACAGCATTCGCATCCATCATGGCCCATATCTTCGTTCCGTACCTAGCTGGCTTAGATTCTTTTATGTACATGCCAAAAGGGCACTTGTATTGGAAGCTAACCAGTTGTTCATCAGTTGTAAGATCTGTACTAGGGTAATAGTGCTCCTTGCAGTGGCCCACAAATATTTCAAATATTTCTCTGAAGGCTGCTAGCTTATCTTAACTTTTACGTTTTTGTCTTGTATTCAAATCATGAAATCGCATGAACCAGACAATTTCCAAGAGCCTGTCGCGTGACGTAGCAAGGAAAATAAGCCTACCGTAAATAGTGTTTTTACACCAAATAAAATAGACTGGCTCCCTGTTTGCCTTTAGAGTACCTGCTGTTATCAAAAGACCCAAGGCTGCGGACATCTCCCTTCGAATCAGTAGGGTTCCAGGTTTTTTGTTTGTTCGGGTATCTACAATTCCAGTCTTCAACATGTTGCTCAACCTCTTGATGTTACAATTATTTTCATGATCATCATCTATAAATAATTTGAAGAAATCACCCATATAGACGTATCCTGAGAATTTGGCCAGAATTGCTTGGTACCTCTAACTTCACCCACATTGGCATTGCCAATCTTTCATTGTTGATTCTTTCGATGTGAACAAACCAACGCAGTGTACTATTATAGTTATCTATCATAGCCTTTTCTTCGTCACACTCCTTCATTGTATCCTCATTCTTCATATTATCCCTTCCCGTTTTACCGTACGCATTTCTTATGAATCTCATGCCCACGGCACTTACCTTAATTTCGTCCATATACTTCCAATCACTTTCCTTCCAGCATTAACCCGTCGTCCAATCTCGCTAGCCATTGTACCATCTGCAGTAAACATTCTACCGAGATATACCAACTCGTCCACTTGTTCCACAATTTCATCATGCAGGGTAAATGCTCTATTCTCCTTTTCACCTTCCTGATTGAACACGACATTTTTTTTGGTCACGTTTACTTTAGGTCCATGCCCTAATAAACTATATCAAACTTCCTCATAGCAGTTTGTAGAACATCCGCACTCTCACATAATAAGACTGTGTCTTCTGCATATACTAGAACTCGTACATTTACGCCACCAACCATTTGTATCCGTACGTGCTTGCCTAACACATCTATCCTGTATACATTGAACAACTACGGTGACGTCATACACCCTTGCCGCACTCCTTGTTCAATATTAAAGTATTCACTCACACCTTCTCTCACCCTAACACATGCTCGGCTACCGTTATATACTGCACTTACTCCGTTTATTAAACCTTCACTTACGCCAAGTCTATTTAATATTTCCAAAAGCTTCTCCCAATTCACTCGGTCATATGCTTTCTCCAGATCTATAAACCCACAGTACAGCTCCTTTTTACACTTAAACACTTTACGATCACCTGATGGAGAAAAATCATCTGATCATCTCCTCTCCCTAGCAAGAAACTATCCTGCACTTCCCAGATCTTAGTTTGGGTAGTTTCACGTAATCTATCAATCAGCACTTTCCAAAATATTTTACCAGGTACACTGAGCAAACTTTTTCCTCTATTGATTTTTACAATCACTCTTATTCTACTTACTCTTATACAGTGGTACGATGATCGCGCTCTTCCAATCACTCGGCACTTTCCACACTTAAGGCATACGTTGAATAATTCACACAATCCTTGTGTAAGCTTTGCACTTACATATTTTAGCATTTCACCAGTGATTTAATCCACGCCTGCTCCTTTACCGTTTTTCAACTTTGCTACCATTTTGTCTATCTCATTAACCCAATATCCTTCTTAGTTTCATTCACTATTCAACATTCTCCTTGCTAAACTGTTAAATCTTATTTTCCTCGCTACTGTACAGCTTTCCAAAATATTCTTGCCAGCATTTCTTCTCTTCACAATCGCCCCATATTATTTTGTTGCTCCTATTCTTCACTCCTGCAGCGTTCTGTTTTTTATTTTTGACCCATTTCCTGAAGAGTTTTTTGTTTCCCTCAAAATCATTCTGCATGTTCTTGCCTTCCACAGCCATCAATTCCTCTTTACTTATTCTAACTCCCTTCTTTGCTTCCTTGTTTCTTAATCTGTACATCTCATTCAATGGCCTTTTCTCAGTTTCACTTTTTCCAACAATCTTTGCCTTGTACGTATCTTTTTTCTTACATACTGCCTTTTTTACCGATTCATTCTGCCAACAAAATTTTTTATTTGTCTACCTATGGTCACTCCTCCATATATTTGTACGGCACAATTCACAACACAACCCTTCAATCTTATCCATGCACTTTCAACGTTATCGTCTATTATTTGTTCTTTCGACACTACTTCATTCACAATTAAAATCTTTACTCACAGAATGTGCATATTTCATTATCGCACTACTATGTACTAGTTTATCTACTCTACTTCTGAACGTTTGCACTACGTTTGCATTCCTTCTCCAGACTCACTTTTACCCTAAATACACTCTCGATACAACCAAAATGTGGTCTGATTCACATCTCTATCCGCGCATTACTTTTGTATTTCTCACCAGGTTTCTACGTCGTTCATCATACGCTTTCAAGTCAATCATAGTTTTAGATTCACCTCTTTGCCATATACACCAAGCATACCTCTAACATTCCACGTACCAACTCGCCATTCTTTCCTTGCTCTATCGTCAGCAACAGGGCTTGTCCGTTTCGACATTTTAGATTTTTAGTTATTAAATTAGCAGGCAGACTGGTTACTAACCAAATCGTGGCCGGGACAACATAGTATTCCCTACTAACAGTATCTTCCGACTACCGATCAGTGCTGGCACTAATTTGCCTACTGCTTCGATAAGGAAGGAAATAAGATGTATAAGATAGACACAGAGACAAGAAAGATATAAATAATATAAATTATTATAATTACTGCATATACACAAAGTAATTTAGAGTAAAATACAATGTATAGCACCATGCGATGAAGGACCAAAAAATAATAAGAGAAAATGTCGTGTACACTAACGTCCGATCCCTTCTTGTTTTCAAGATACAGGTTGTTGAGGATTTTTCACTTTTAAATTTAAACAGCTTTTATTAAATACTAAAATAAACATATCAAAAAATATAAAAATGTAAAAAAAAGGTTTACAGAAGGTGTTCAAATTGACGACCTTGTTCTTGAATGCACATTTTCAATTTTCGTGTTAATGACTGACGGCATCTTTGGAATATGTTTACATTGTTATGAAATTTATCAGTGAACTCCAAAACTCTGCTAGATAATTGCTCTTCGCTATTCATTGCTACTGCGTAAACTTCATTTTTCATACACCCCAAAATGAAAAATCGTGGGAATTATGATCAGGGTTACGAGTTCGCCATGGTGTAGGTCCCCAGGACCATTCCAAATCCTCTTTCTAAAAATAGAGAATTGAGCATAGAGAATAGTGAGCTGGCGCGCCGTCATGCATGTAGTACATGCATTCTTCTAATAATATCAAATGGAACATTTTATAATAAATCGTGAAGTTCACTTTCCAAAAAAATTCGATTGAGTTCGCCTGTCAATCGACTGGGCAATCGAAATGGACCAATTAGATAATTGTCAGTTATATCTGTGTCGACGTTGTGCATTCGATGTGTGTTGTGTGATGTGTGTGTGTGTGTGTGTGTGTGTGTGTGTGTGTGTGTGTGTGTGTGTGTGTGTGTGTGTGTGTGTGTGTGTCTGTGTGTGTGTGTGTGTGTGTGTGTGTGTGTGTGTGTGTGTGTGTGTATGTGTGTGTGTGTGTGTGTGTGTGTGTGTGTGTGTGTGTGTGTGTGTGTGTGTGTGTGTGTGTGTGTGTGTGTGTGTGTGTGTGTGTGTGTGTGTGTGTGTGTGTGTGTGTGTGTGTGTGTGTGTGTGTGTGTGTGTGTGTGTGTGTGTGTGTGTGTGTGTGTGTGTGTGTGTGTGTGTGTGTGTGTGTGTGTGTGTGTGTGTGTGTGTGTGTGTGTGTGTGTGTGTGTGTGTGTGTGTGTGTGTGTGTGTGTGTGTGTGTGTGTGTGTGTGTGTGTGTGTGTGTGTGTGTGTGTGTGTGTGTGTGTGTGTGTGTGTGTGTGTGTGTGTGTGTGTGGTGGTGGTGCGTGCGTGCGTGCGTGCGTGCGTGCTGTGCGTGCGTGCGTGCGTGCGTGCGTGCGTGCGTGTGCGTGCGTGGTGCGCGTGCGTGCGTGCGTGCGTGCGTGCGTGCGTGCGTGCGTGCGTGCGTGCGTGCGTGCGTGCGTGCGTGCGTGCGTGCGTGCGTGCGTGCGTGCGTGCGTGCGTGCGTGCGTGCGTGCGTGCGTGCGTGCGTGCGTGCGTGCGTGCGTGCGTGCGTGCGTGCGTGCGTGCGTGCGTGCGTGCGTGCGTGCGTGCGTGCGTGCGTGCGTGCGTGCGTGCGTGCGTGCGTGCGTGCGTGCGTGCGTGCGTGCGTGCGTGCGTGCGTGCGTGCGTGCGTGCGTGCGTGCGTGCGTGCGTGCGTGCGTGCGTGCGTGCGTGCGTGCGTGCGTGCGTGCGTGCGTGCGTGCGTGCGTGCGTGCGTGCGTGCGTGCGTGCGTGCGTGCGTGCGTGCGTGCGTGCGTGCGTGCGTGCGTGCGTGCGTGCGTGCGCGCGCGCGCGCGTGTATTTGCTGACTAAATTTTAATCACTTCATATTTAAATTAAATTGTTCGCTGCGCGAGTTTTGGTTCTCGTGCTTCTTACCCGACTTGCTGTTAATTATTTTAGAAAAGACAAATTATTTAATTATTTTTAATTTAGAATTTCGATCACGAATTAGAGCTAGTTATTTTTTTATGTAATTTATATTTATTTGCGTTTTTTTATTTATACTTTGGATTGCGGATTCGATCTAGTTATTTATATCATTTAAGCTAATGAAATGAATTCTTACGACAATGCTTAAGTTTGGGTTTGTTATAGAAAGGAGTTTATTACAGAGCTGTACTTGTATGAATCACATCTGTTATGCCTTGAATTTTACCCTACTGTTACAAATACGTATTTATGATCGTTTTATACTCGGAGCTACCGCCGAGATGATTTCCTGAGTTTTTATTCAAAATGTTTACCTATTTGAGTTCAAACCTTATACAAAATGGTGGTATTTGCGCTTTAAGTGATTTTTAACAAACGCGCCTGACGTGGGTTTAAAGGAACCTAATTTTTCGAATTCTATAGCGACCCTAAATACTATTTACGCGCCTTTTTTTATCTAAAGAGCCGTTTCATATGTTACTAAAATTCTACTAGTTACATTATTATTATTTTTGTTTGTTATTAATATTCAAACCACTGGGTTATAAATATCTTCAAAAACTCACACTTTTCGTACAGTACTTTATTGATTTAGAGATTGTCGTTTTTCACACGCACATGTTTCACTAACCGAAGGTAGAAGCCGGAGATACTCTAAATACGTCCTTTGCTTTGACCATCCTATATAAAAACCGTATGCAAAACGTCGAATTAGTGGCGTGTGCAAAATTATGGCTGCATTTACTATGTAAACCGCGCATTGAAGAATCGCAAGCTACTAAGTTATGATTAGGTTAACGATGGGGTGCAGCTTGCATTCCAGGTATTTTATTATTTTTTTTTAAATTTTCGATAAAGCGCAATGATGATGAAATCCCAATCTCTACTAGGACTTTTAGAAATTTGCCTTTGGATTCAAAAAACGACGGTTTTGAAATTTGTTCGGTATCATTTTTGAATCGCGAAAGTTTGTAGCATCGTCCGGGTACAATTTGGAAACACTCCCTAGTCTTTATATGAAACGTGTAAATACATTGATTAACGCGTGTCCGAATAGGTCAGACTATTTCGGGGCGAAGCTCTTTTGTTCCGAAACATACGCAAACCGCTACATATTTCCCGTAAATGGGTACCTTCCTTTGGTGTAAGTGGCATAATTTAAAAGGGCCGCAATAATAGATTTTACAATTATTGAATGTGTAATTTAAACTCACACAGTCGGTAAATTTCCCGTTATGTGTTCACTTAATTTTGATTTCAGTTAGCATCTGCTAACATATAATTACAGAATTCGAAGTGTGGCTTCTTTTCGTTCTATGTTCAATGGGATGGTGATCCCTAAATACGAAATGCAGCTGATTGTAACTTATGAATCAATACAAAGGGAGACATGGATGATTACCAAATGTTGATCGTGACAACCATAAACTAGGGATTTTTAATTCTGCTATGATCGTCCCACATGAATACACCATCCGTTGCGTTGTGTCTTGTGCTTACGAGATAAAGCGTTGGTTAACCATTCAATCTATTTCACGCGAGTAGCTAAAGGGTAGTCCATGTATGGTAGTACAAATGCATATGTTCTGAACCTTGATATAATTGACAATTAAAATTAAAAATAAATTCGCTTTGAATGATCGCACCCATTGCTAGCGTTTCATTAATGGTAAGTCCGTTAGTTGTACTAGATTCCTTTACTACACAATGCTGAGGTATAATTCATTCAAGTGGCTAGAACGATGACACTAAATCTTGACCGAAAAGCGTCCCAGGACGTACGCCATCAAAAGTGTAGACGAGTGTGGCATGCCCGGAATGTCCTAGCCGTCTCCTAAAACTGCAACTGCGAGCTGTACTTTAGAGACTCTTGCCGGGCGTGGCTAGAGAACGTTGTAGATGGAGCGACCGGGGATCCTGGCCTAATCGTCCGGACCAACAAGAGGAAACCTTCATAAAGTCCTAAATCCTAGGATTTAACGGGCCAAACCCAGTAATGCGTGGCTGTATAGAAGATCTGCCACTACTGATCCCACCTCAGAGTACCAGGTGCAACCCCATTGCATTTAGTCATCTTACACAGTATCAGGTCGTTCCTATCGTGATGATACTTCTTTCTCCATACTCGTGGGAACCAGGAACCAGACTGTATTAGAAAAAGTTTAAGGAGAGGATCCAGCAACGAAGAACCTTTGTCAACGGCTTGCTGGCACACCTCAGGCATGGGCATTAGATAAACCTAATGAACAGCCGACATCTTATGCCGGAAGAAAGTGTGATTACTTCAGAGATGGGCAGCCTTGGAATGCAGATCAAAAAGTTCTCAGGAGCGTAAATACGCAAACTTAAAAGGAAAGGGAAAGCGGGTATTTTGATCAAATCCATGCCGACCGCTAGGTTGCCTTCTAAGAAAGAAAGTAACGCGGAGAAAGAGAGAGGGAGCTATAATCGACCTTGATCACACCCACAAGGCAGCAAGTCAAAATACCCAAGAGCCAAGTCCACACTAGGTCATATAGCAAATCTGTCAAAAACTAAGGATGGCGGTGGTCAATAGACGCCATCCGGATGAAATTGTTGAGCAAGGACAATTGGACCTGCTCATCAACAAATTAGGAGATCTGATTGATCAGACTCATTCGGAAAATTCGACCCCTCCCCAATTTGAACACTGTACGTATACGAGAGGTGCAGTGTGGAATCACGTGTGCAAACAACTAGACCAAATACAGCAAGCAATGTTGAATCACTATGGGAGTGTATGGACTTGGTGGTCGTGAAAGCCAAAGACCTAAAACTCTGAAAAGATTTGGTGTGGCACCCGAGAACACCAAATGAAGCAGTCCTTAGGATCCGATTTGAACGCAAGAACCCTGGTCTTAAGATGGGAGACTGGCAACTGCTAAGTATTAACAGGAGTAGAAAAGCACCATCCTGGCATTCTCCATAAACAGCGGGTTTATTGGTACTACCGGTGTAGTGCGATTCTGTTCGGGCTATCACCGAAAATAAGGATGAGGGCGGTGGACTGAGAGCTTCTTTTTACCAGTCATTGACAGACCCAGAACCTGTATATTAATAAAGCATAATTTACAAATACTTCCGCTAACAAACAAAGTAGTATCTTACGTCCCCTAACGACCCAGCTCCAGTGGATCACAACTACTTCTAGGATGCTACGCAAATGCATATAATGTCCTATGGGGTAGTAACAACATCAATCACAGAGCTGAGTAAACTTTGCAGTTCACTACGGCAACTTAATGAATAAGGGAAACAAATCTACTTTAGTAATAGGGCGTAGGAAAGAGGTAATTGATATAACAATAGCAGCTTATTTGTCGATAATTTTCTTAGAAACTAGCATCTCTCTCAGAAGAGCAGAAAAATGCTGTTCAGATCACAGATACATAATCACAGGTATAACAAAAGTGATTAAAGGGTATAGAAAAGTCTTATAACGAGGACCTAAATCGTTACTTTCCGGGAATCAACACTTTGATTCGCAACGACCCAGACTTAGACGCAGCGTGGAGTCACTGACAGACACGATTGTCTCTATCTCTGTCTCTAGCTAGACAGCGATGAGTACACTAAAACCGGAAAAAGTCTATGACCGAATTCTTTGGATACACTTTCCTGGTTAGGAATCACTATTAAATCAATCGCCTGAAGAGCAAAAAACAGGGGGATGGGGTGCCATAAGTTATATGGCATCAAAGGCGGACTGACTGAGCCAGAAAAATGATTGTCTTGATAGAATCATATGACCGATCAATTGGTTCAAGTTATACAAATCACCGGGACCTGACAAATTCTTCTGACAATGCTATATGAGCTACCAAAACTCCTAATTACTTACTCTACTCTATTCTAAGATCCAGTCTAGCAATAAAGTACGTACCTTGGATATGGAGATTCGCTAGGGTAGTCCTTATTCCAAAAGTAGGACGAGCCGACTACTACTCGAGAAGCATGTATCCTGCCATTTTCCTTACATCATTCGTATTTAGGGCAATGGAAAAACTACTCGATAGATACTAATCCACTTCCCCAGAACAAATTTACACAGGATTGCCAACAGCACTGCATAATCTCATAATAAAAGTTGAGAATACCTTACAGCACAAGGAGATCCTTCTAGGGACATCGTTGGACATAGAAGTAGTTTTTGATAATACTTCATTTAATTACATTACCTCCTGAAGGGAAGTTTTATTGTCCCTGTTGTAACATTTATGTGGTCACAAAGAGAATCTTAAACTTGGTTCTCAAAAAACCACAATAGTACCATTTACACAGCGAGTCATTATCGACTCCAAGCTTACATGGAACCAACACAATGGCAATGCCTTCAGAAAAACAAAAATCACGCTTGCTTTGACACGACGCACCTATGATAAAGCATGGGGACTGAGACCATGTGTGGTACATTGGCTATACGCCACAGTAGTCGCATCAGCAATAGCATACGCGGCGCTGGTGTGGCGGCCAAAAGCCGTGCAGGAAACAACATAACTTCCGTTCAATTTTTTATTGAGGGAGAAGTAAAGATGGGACTTCACAGGATTTAAAATCTGCAAAACAACGCACGTAAAACAGAACACGAAAAGTTAATTAAGGGCATTGGGGTCCCATACTCGAAATGGGAGCGGACCACATGATACCAACAAACTTCAAACACTGACTCGCAAAAAACCGAGACAGGTGCAGGAACGGGCGTCTACTGTGCAACTTCAAGCTAGAGAATCACAACCTTGCTTTGGAGATACGCTAGCATATTTCAAACAGAGATATACGCGATGCTGGAATGCGCGTAGGAAAAGAAAAGAAAGGATTATACGCATAGGCGTATCTTTATACTATCAGAGAGACAGGCAGCCTTAAACGCAATATCGAGCCATATGGCGTGATCATAACTGGTCTGGGAATGAAACGAAGATTCAACGACCTAGTGGGACGTAACGACATTACCTTAATATGGGTTTCAGGCCATTGGAGAATCGAAGGAAACGAAAAAGCAGATGAACTCGATAGACAGGGGGCACTAAAACCGTTTCACGGACCAGAACCTGTTCTTGGAGTAACTAGAAATGCTGTCCGCAGATACACCAAAGAGTGGATGTTAGATCAACATAAGAATTATTGGATTAATATACCAGCATTAAGACATAGCAAAGTCTTCACAGAAACCTCAGAACTACAACGGTTAGCAGACTGGATCTTAGAATCCTAATGGGAGCGCTAACAGGTGATGCAGTCTTTAAAGTACACCTTAGGAGGATAGGAAAACTAACAGGAGTCCTCACCTGCAGATTCTGCAGTGTAGAACCTAAAACCGGTATGCACATTTTGTGCAATTGCGATGCGCTAGTTAAAAAAGGACAGCGCATTTTCGAATATCTACAAATGGAACCGAAAGGCCTCAGAACCCTTCCAGGGAAAGACCTGCGTGAATTGCTCTAGGGGCTCAACATTGCAGACTGGGTGTGTGACCAACCAGGGAGAACACAATAATCCTGATGTCTGCAGTGCCCTCAGAACAATTAGAATAGACGAGCCCTGACAGAAAAAGAAAAAGAGTCATTCAAGTGCCTAAAACGATGAAACCAAATCTTGACCGAAGGGCGATGTTAAAACAATCAGTATAATTGGCTTGAGACCAAAATGAAACATAACGCATCTTTTTTTTTCGTTTGCTCTTAGTATCGTTCATAACTTTTTAACAATCGAGTTTCAGGTACTTGTGTTGCACATACATGTATACGGGCATTTTCAATCCAAGGAATACTCTCATGAGCTATAGCTGCAGAGTTATAAGACGTCCTGTGTACCTTAACCTCTTAAGTTTAGTTTATTATATAATTTGCACCATGTAAACAATACTAGGAATACAATTAAATTACAAACAAATTAAATGCACACATTAGAGACGCATTGTATAAAATAATATTATTGACATTGGGAATGCACAATTTATGTGTTTAATCATACAAGGAATGTATATAACAACAAAATTCATACATGGATGAGAAATTAACATTTGTATCTAATTATTAGAAAACAAAACTAATCATGTAAATTTCTAAATTATGCATATTATATCGTATTATTAATTAATGTGCACATTACTTTAATGTGTGTTAAACAATTTAATTAATATTTTAATAAATAAATCAATCTACGCTCTTTGGGCATAATTTCATCATTAAAATCACAATACAGTTAATATATGCAGAAATATCCCTTGGTTCACATAATTTATTTAGCCAAGTACACAAACAAATCAGCCTCAAAGTTTATTATTTAATTAGCAAAACTCCAATTTAAAACTCGCTCTTATAAAATCCGTGTGAATATCCGACACTACCGCAATGTATATTGTGTTGCCTATTTTACCTTGTAACTATTTAAAGCTACTCTTAATACGAGCGGTTAATGCGTTTTCCGCCTAAGTTGAGATGACGTTATGTTCAGATCACCGTAACCAGCTTAAGTGCAGTGATAAAGCGTAATCTTATAACGAAGAAACAAATCAGGTGATATTGTAATGTAACCATCTGGACATTATTTTTTTTTATTGTGGAACCAATTTATTTTTTCGTTGAATTGAAAAGAATGGGCCTGGGCAATTTCGCAAACTTATTGATGATACAGATGTGACATCAATTATTAATCAATTATTTCGAAAGTGAACCAGAAAAGTGAGGATGAAATGCTACCTTCAAGTTTTGCACGTGTGCCAGACTAAATGCCCAAACTATTGCAAATTGTACAACTGTAACTGCATTCGTTGAGAAGGCAGGTTCAACTGTTTCGCAGCATTTCGAAACTGTAGTAAATGTCTTTCTCCATCTTTCTTCTTTTAGTGAGTTATTTGATCACCTCGTTTTTCAGACAAATTTATAATATAACCAGAGATATTTCGCAAAAAGTCAATTAATGCCACCTACCAACAGTAAAGAGATGGTTGTTCTTATAACAATAAATACCGAATGAGAATCAAACGCCTACCAAGCTAGTGATGAAATTTGACTGTTAGAGAAACATTTATGTTCTATTATGCCACGGGATGTATTTTCATTGTATATTGGTTACTTACATGTAAATGGCAAATAGTTACAGAAAAAAAAAGGGAAAAAATGACGACAAATTATACAGAATACGGCTACTGATCGAAACATGACCTAGAAAATTTTTGGAATGGGTGCGTCCAGACAAGGAGCAGTCAATACACGAGTCGATGATCCCGTACAAAGGTGCGTCAGTATTTGTCAATATAGCCTGTGAAAAGAGGATAATATATGGTCTGGGTTCGTGGCGATTAAAACCACTATGCGTCAACTTCAACTCTACCAAAGTATCTGATAAACTCGTTGAAAAGAAATTGGGAAACACTTACAAAACGACTAGTTGGCAAAAACCATTATGTATATTCTGACAATTGTTTTAATTTGGTAGAATTACAAACTGATTTGTTGAAAGCTAATATTTATGCATATGGGACTTTCAAAGAAACCATCTCTGAAAGAAGATAAAGAATTACAAAACGGAAATTACGATTATTGTATCGGTACTAAAGGCCTAATTAGCCTTTGCTGTATGGAAAAGAACATTGTCAATTTTATTAGCTACTTGCATAAACATACAATAATGTACTTTAAATTCAACGAAATTCAAGGAGTCTGGATATGACCACATCGCTGTACCAAATAGAACGTAAATAGAAGAAATGGAGGTAATTTTTTGTAATACGTAGATACGACCATTATAAACGAGAAGACATATATGGACTATTCTAAACCAACTTTTGACGGGAAACTTAAATTTAAAAAAATTCAAGGTCAAGGTCACGCCCCCTTTCGACAGGAAACTTAAATGTCAAGATCACGTCTCATTGTTCAAGCAATTTTTAGAATCAAAGTCCATTGCCCTCCTGGGGGTATTCTTAGAAATCAATTTTCAAGATTAAAGTTAATTGACTTGCAGGGGTATGATTTTACAATTCTTAGAAATAAAATTTCAAGGTCAAGGGTTATTGACCTACGTTGGTATTATATTACAATTGTTAGAAATCTAAACATAGAATCAGTTCATGGAACATGAAACATGTAGAATGACAGGTAAAAAGCAGGTCAAGGTTAAATGGTACTTATATTGACTACATCAAGTCAAGCTCTTCAAGGTCAAATTTTATTAGTATCGTATAACAATTTTTAGAAATCTAAAAACTGAATCAGTTCATGGAAGCAAGAAGAAATCTAAAAATAGAATTGTCAAAGTCAAAGTTTATTGACCTGCAGGAGTATCATATTACAATTCATAGAGATCTTCAAGATCAAATTTTATTGGTAAAAAATAGAATCAACTCATGGAAACGAAAAGATTGATAGGTTGTTGTCTACGCTAAAAAGTAGGTCAAAGCTAAATTGCTCTTGTATTGACCGTATATATCTGTGCATGTTTGAATCTACGCATCTTTGTATCTCTGTATCTGTGTACCCACGTATCTGTGTATCTATGTATGTATGTATCTGTGTATCTGCTTACGTTGGTATTGTATTACAATACCAACATTGAATTAGTTCATGGAAACCTGAAGAATAACAGGTAAAAAGTAGGTCAGGGTTTAATGGTACTTGTATTGACTACATTAAGTCAAGCTCTTCAAGGCCAAATTTTATTGGTATTATATTACAATTCTTAGAAATCTAAAAATAGAACCCGCCCGTGGAAACAAGAGGATTGACAGTGAAATTGTTCTTGTATTGGATCTATGTATCTGTGTATCTCTGTAACTGTATATATATATATATATATATATATATATATATATATATATATATATATATATATATATACATATATACAACTCTTGCGATCTAGGAATCCGGCTGTCAAGACCGAATACAATCGCCTTAACGCCTTAATGAGGCGAGAAGCCAACAAGCACGCCGAAGACTTCTGGACGAAAGCCACCTCCCAGCTAGATTATAGAGATGGTAAATTCTTCTGGCAACAGCTTGATAGACTGAGCAGAAGGAAAGTCAACCCTAAATACCACCTTACCGACCTTCAGGGCAAACCTAATCTCTTCCGACCAAGAAAAGGCTTATTTATTTTGCCATCACCTCCTATTCATTTTCCGATCCCCAGATAATCCCTAATTCGATAACCGGTTCAAGGCACTTCCCGACAGACTGGAAATCGGATTACACCGTCATGATACCCAAACCCCACGCCGACCTAACCTCACCCTCCACCTATAGACCAATCTCACTCCTGAGTTGTCTCGGAAAATGTTTTGAGCAGATAGTCTGGCGACTCAGGGACCACCTCTAATTTAACGACGAACATCCCAACAGCCAATTCGGCTTCCGTCCCAACCGAACGTGTCACGATCCCTTGTTGAAGCTGTTTGCAGACACCACCAGAGCATTTAATGGCAAGCAATGCAATCTGGCTGTGTTTTCGTGGACATTAAGCAAGCATTCGTCAGGGTCTGGCACGCCGGTCTCTAGCACAAGATACGTAACCTCAACATTCCCGACCACTTCTCCAAACTCCTACTCTCGTACCTGACCAATCGGTCAGTTCGAATCAAAGTAGCGAAAACCTGCTCAGATTATTTCCAACCTACAGCAGGCGCACCGCAAGGTTCTGCCGTAGCCCCGATCCTCTATATTATTTTCGCATCCGACGTTTTCGAAGTCACATAACCCGGAGTAATCGTTGCGCAGTTTTCGGATGCCACCGCCTTTTGGACGGTTAATAGGAACAGCGAAACGGCCTCCCACCTTATATCCAAAACCATTCGGAACTTTTCCAACTGGGCGAACCGGTGGAGAGTCTCCACCAATCCCACCAAAACCCATACAATCCTCTTCCGACATCCTAATTACACCAAAGATAAGTTCCCAAAGCTTGCCTCCAAAAATGTTTCATTCGCCCTAAGCTAAGAGAGACTTACACTGCAAAATGAGATCACCTACCTAGGAATCCTCTTCAATAGATCCCTAAATTGGCTCCTCGATATAAAAGAACACTCAATAGGATTAGAAACCGCGCAAACCTACTGGGCGCCCTCTGGGGTAGAATCAGAGGATGCCACCCTAAAACACTTCAACACACCTACAAAATATACATTCGCCCTGCTATTGGATTTCCGAGCAAAATATACACCAATATAAACCCCAATCACCTTTCCTCTATGCCTCCTGAGAACGCCGAATTTTTAGACGCATACATAGGCTACACCTGAGGTGCCCTAGTGACCTCACAACACAACACGCAAACATACCACTAATCACTCACAGAATCCAAACACTTCAGAAAAACTTCGCGCATAAAAGAATTTTCGGCAATACTATTTCAACCAAGTTAATCCTTACCACTCCCTACAACTACCGTTTCCCCAAAATTCCCACGAAGAAAACCTAAATTAAAATTCAATCACCCCCGCGATCCTTACACAATTCCTAGACGACCTCCCTTAGGAGATGGAAGAATCCCTAGGCAACATCCCATATGCTTTCCGCATCCCCCCGTCTATTCGACCTAGCATGAAACTGGACAACGAATGGGATTAACCACTTTAAGCACGCTACACCCCACTAAACAACATATACTTAAACCGATTAACCCATTATTAAATATTCAAAGAAATCAAATTTTTTTTTACACCAAGAATAACTATACAATAACACAAAACATAGCAACACCAACAAGCATGGATTGATCAGGGCTGAAGAGGAGAAAGACTCCTGAACAGTTGGTATGCTCATGCAAAAAAACACATACATCAAGAAGCCTGACCGCGCGCTAGCCGTCCTTAATCACGTTACTTTGCTCCGCCGACCTTTCGATCGTCAGAACATTCAGCTTTTGCCGTCGTGCATCATTTGTCGAGATACTCGACACAGCCACCTAAAAATCATCTTCATATAGCCGAGCTGCTGGTCGATATACTCTGAGGTTAAAGACTCGTAAGTTTTTATTGCACAATATGCTGATTGAACGGTGTTAATCCGGGGTAAGACGGCTGTAGTCATCTTTCATTTACTCCCGTGGGAAGAAATGTTATCGCCTTAATTATGACACCCTCCGGAAGGCCCCTTTACACAGCACAACGGAAAATTTCCCAGATTCTTGTAAATGTTCCTTCGCAAAATATCTCTTACACTAGCTTACACTCATACGCCACCAACAAGACAAAATAAGTGATAAAAGCAAGAAGCGCCGGCAACCTGCAGATAACATTCCTGCCAGACGCCGCTTATAGTGAGTCCCCAGCTATATGAAGACGTTACGCATGCACGTACGGGAGTTGCATAGTTAATTTCATCAAGCGTGACTAACAGCTTCAACATCCAAGCGTAATTCGCGATAAATTCCGCAAAGTTAGTTTTTCTAACAACACTTCTTAACAGAAGTCCTGGGCCAGCACCCGTCCGATCGCATTCGCGATAAATTCGTCTTTAAGGAGAAATTCTTCATTTAAAAACCGTACCTGTAAAGCAGTTCAGTTTCCCCCTCACCTGAAAATCCATTAACTGAACCGTTCCAGAAGGTTTCAACACCTTGTAGGTGTCCTTATTAGCCGCAAAAGTAATACGTATTAATTAATATCCCATGTTAATTATTTAGGATAGGCGTTTAAATCTGTCACCAAAGTTAGAGATCCCTTGTAAGTGATAACTTTAGTTATTACCGTTTGTAAATAATTAGAATAGTTCCGTTACCGTAGTGATAAAATCTCGAATTAAATTAAACGCGAAATCGATTTAATTTTGTAAAAGCGTATTGCATTTCGAAAAAAACGTAAATATTTAAGTTGGTTAAACTACACATTTCTTATTGAATATTACCATTCCTTAACAATTAGAGTATATAGATTAGTAATTAAGCATCCAAAACTCGGTACGAATTAATCAATTATTCAGTACTTCGTTTGTAAATAATAAACCGTACAAGTTATATTTTATATTGTATGAAATATAAAAATCCAGTTCATAGAAACTCGAGGTAGAGGAGTGCATTCATTCTGTATCAAAGCCAACTAACTAACACGTGAATATAAAACTAGCATGCGCATAAGCGTTACTTTAAAGTATTGATTTTCTGATTGACCTTCTAGCAAGCAGCGCGGACGTTACCCCCGACATCAGGTTACGTAATCGTGTGATCTGGTTATAACTGTACCTAGACACCCGAGCCTTCTTCTGTGTACAGGGCCGGCCTAAGAAGTAGTTAAATAATTGTAAAAAGTCATTTTAGTTTTGTCATAATACACCACATGGGTCCCAAATAGGTCAATTAATGGTAATATTAAATTCCGGTAACGATATTTTTACAGAAACGGCCGAGAATCCAGAAACCAGGAAGTCCAGTATCCAGAACCAATCCAGGACAGGTTAGTTAGCTAAAAATTCCATACCTTAAGTTGAAATATTTAGCGATGTAAAGTAATAGGAAAATACAGTGTGGGCTAATTTTATAAAGCGAACAAACCGACATAATCAGAGCGAACCACCCCTTCTTCTTGCAAGTACAAGAACCGATTGAGCTAGTTCCGAAGCAAAATGAAGTAATCTCAATTTCTTCCAAAGAAAGTGCTCTTATGAGTATTTCAAAGAAGAAACCCGCATTGAAGAATTTCCAACGTTGCTAAGCAAGAAGAATGTGTCCTTTAGTAGTTTAGGGGCGGCTGGACAAACCACAAACATAACGTTTTGTTTTTAATGGTAGTGATACAGCTCCACCATACGTAAATAATCATTTCTTAAACAGTGTTTACTCATAGTGCAATTGTGTAAGCAAGTAAGGTCGATATTTAGGTATAATGCAAACAGCATTTCCAGAACGATCCAAACACAGAAGTTCACCATTACATATGAATACCTTTCACAGTTGTAGTAACAATATGAATAATAATTTAAGATTGTGTTCTTGGTGCTGTCAAAACGGTGATGGTAGTGGTAGTAATAAAATAAAGAGAAACAAGATGAAGGTTATTCTTCTAGCACAGACTGATCATTATTTCAACAGAAAGATGATTTATCAGGAGTATACAAACAAGCAGCTAAGGAAAACTTAATTGATTGTGCTTATTATAAGCTGTTGAATGATACTCATTATTGTAAAGACATTGAAAATGTCATAAATGCACCCTTCTTGTCTTATAGCATTCACTAAATATTATGTTAATAAAGAAATATTAATACCTATAATTTGTTTTATTTTTTCTTAGAAATCTAAAAATAGAATTTTCAAGGTCAAAGTTTATTAGGATCTGGCTTGTCTCAGGATGAGGTAGTTGTTTCCCCCAAGAACTGGTACCAGTATCCCAAATACAGATTATCGTTTCCCAAGAATACGTTTCCCAAAGACAGATAGCCGTTGACGACGAAGTGCAGGATCGATATTGAAATAGTTAAGCTTTATACCCTGCTTCATGGGATTCAGATCGAACTTCTAGCTTCGTTGGTTTTTCTGCTTTTCTTCGGACTGTTCTTGTATTGACTAAATGAATGAGCCAAGGTTGTCTAAATGTCTTAGCTGTAAAATATTTCTTACCCACGTGTTTTTGCTTAAGGTTAGTAGTTTCAGGAGCAAAATAAGTATTCCTTGTAGGTTAAATTCTTGGAAATAGCAAAATAAGCATCCTTTTACTGACTTTGTGCATGCTCGGTATTGCTCAGTTCTAAAAATAAAATCAGTTCATGGAAACATGAAGAATGAGGGGTTGTTGTCTATGTTAAAAAGTATGTCAAGGCTAGATGCTTCCTGTATCGGCTACATTGTTGTTTGTAATGTTAAAAGATTATAGTTACAGTATGTGGGATATTATTTACTTTATCTTTTATATAATACTCTGCATCTAAGTGTTGGCGTACTGAAATAGCTTCATGAGGGGGTGTTCCACAATGTATAAAATACATTTCATGCCTCTGAGGGGGACATCTTCTAAAAGCACGGGAATACATTTTTCAAAAACTTTAAGTAGATTGGTCCATTTAACCACCGAAATAGCTGATAGGCTCCTACTAAAGAATTTTCAAATAAACCAGACCACACGTTGAAAAAAAATTTGTACTCACAACTTTTACATGTCTCGCAATAGAATTTTCTTGAACCCATCCATAATTGTTGTGAAAGTTCCAAAATCTTATAAATTGGGGTATTCAGGTTCAATTGAGCTGGTTCAGGTGTTGAAATACTCGCTGTGGTATGCAAAAACAAAATTTGAGTATTATTGCACAAACTTATGAGAATTATAATTCTTTATACTAACATTTTATTTCATGTTAAGGGTTAAATTTACTAACAATTAATTTAAGTGTTTTTAAAAATAGTTCCGTTAGGTAAACTGTAATTCAGAGTGATTTTACAGCAAAACTTTATTTAGAAATTGTGTCATACTACATTCATGAATTTCAGACATGTAATAGAACTATATCACCCAAAAGCTAAATATTCAGATTTCAAAACAGAATGAATGAATTTGAATGATTTCAATTTTTATTTTTTAAAAGATCTTTTCATCACATGAGTTAAAAGTTCGGAAAATCTTTTCAATTCTATAAATTCGGGTATTCATGTTCAATTGGGCTGATTGAGGTGGGTTCATGGATAACGTTAATGTAAAGTAAAATTTGTGTAATAGAGATTGAAGACCTTCACATCTGGTCTCACATCACGCTTACGTTACTTCCTTTTGATTAACTGCGGATATTTTGAAACTTTTATAAATGGCACCATTCCAGAAGCGCTACTGCTGATTTACCTGGTTGGATGCCATAAAAAGTAAACAAGTTTTTGATTGTTTTTGAAAATTGCTGTGGAGTACAAGCGTTTATTTATATGCTAATTTGATTAATTTGTGCCCTTCGATTTCTGTCTCCGTTGTTTGATTTATGGGATTATAATCACCCTGCACGCAAAACAACACCATACCTACTCCCGACCACTGAGCTGTCGGTTTACTTCGCTTAACTGTTACATCAATCATACTTTCATTTTTACCCGAAACAAAATTAATGGTGGTACTGCAATGTACAATATATCTGGCCATCAATTTGAAACTACTGCGAAATCAAGCCTTTGCCCCTCGAGATATATTGTGAAATATTATGTTCACCAGTTCTAGAAATTGTAATCTTTGTGTGTTTGTAGATTACTTTATTCTTCTACTCCTACCAGAATAGATAACTGCTTAGATAATATCTTTATCAAAATAAAAATGGGGACAATCGGGTTTCGTTCGCTGATCGGCAGACTGTAAAAGTGGCTGCAATTGTTTAGGGCATTTTACGCCACGCCTATAAATACCGTGTACTTTTCCTGGTTTATCGTTGACATTATTCTCATTGTAATCAAATATATTTTGTGGAAATGTCCTTCAATGTGCCACTTAATTTATTGGAATACTGGTTGATTGTGCCGCTGCTAGCACTTGCCCACGATTTGTTTATGTTCGGCGATACACGCTGTGCGACTACATCTTTGTGGCACTTCAATAGACTTCTATATAAGTCCTTCCGCGGGGATTTGTTTTGAAAACGTTGAACATTTCGCCCAGCCTGATCCAAATAGGCTGTTGCAAACTTTCTTAGTTCCAACGTAAAATGCGGAAAACGCCAATCGGCGTATTTTGTATTTTGTAAAAGTGCTAACTCTTCGCTTTCGAAGAATGCCATTTGCCTTATAACAATTTTAATGTTGCGTCCATGGAATTTCTTATTAAGCAATCGAAAGGTATTTTGTATTGTTCGGATGCAACCCTCATGGACAAGCTTTCTTCAATCACCTTCTCTAGAGCTTCCTCTAATTGCTCCTGGATATACCTTTTGCAATTTCTGGTACCAGGAATCTTTTATGGTCTCGTACAGCTTGAAACAACACATTTTTCATCAGTGCCTTTGATCATCCAACCAATCTTGCCCCCCCTTATTAATCAATGTTTTTATTAGAGATAAAAACTTGCAAACCTGCCCAATATTGCTACATGAAGCGGAAGATAAATTTTGTAAATAGTCACACACACCGTTGTGCACAGAAGGTTTTTCAGCGGTTGAAAATGCACTAAAGATGCATGTGAAACGAAACGAAGGCCCCACACAGAAGTAGATTTGTCGATATCAACGAAATCCACCAACAGTAATAGTTCGATTCGCCAATATTCATCTCTCGTGTAATTTGACGCCGCAAAAGCATTAAAATACAGTAAAGACAGAGATGCATATGGTCATATGGGCTTTGTAATCACTAAATGTATTGCCTATATTATCATCTCCCCATTATTTTCTTTATTAAATTAGGGTCTTCAGTGTAGTGCCTTTCCAGACATGTTACAAATTACTTGTTCTACCTGTTCACTAAAACTGCGATCAATATCTATACTGTCAAAATGTTTCAAGTTACTTTAAAAAGCAGAATCTTATTTTGGTACTAACCAGATTTGCACATCGTTATTTTTCGACTAAACAAAAGTCTTTGACTTGGTGTGTCCTTTACACAAACTATAACTTTATAATTTCACCTGTATAACAATATCCATTTAAAATGTTTACCCATGACATTGGATTGTCCGCAAGGTTCCATAATTAGGCCTATACCTTTTTTAATGTATAACGATGACATCTGGAAATCTGACCCGAATAGTATTTCTACATCGTACACTGATGACGTTACTGTCACAAGTATCTGCAGAAATTTTAATTAATCGAAGTTTTTAACGCAGTAAAGAAGTAACAAGATGGTTTACTTTTAACATATTGGCTTTTACCGATAGAAAAAGGAAAAAAAAGTTAATGGGATCCAACATGTAATTAAAGTATGTGAAACGCTATCTGGTGTTGCCTATAAGGTACTAAAGTGTATTTGCCATAGTCATGCACACTCTATTATTATCTATGCAACCATTGCAGGGGGCCTCTCTGCAGTCATGAAACGTATATTTACAATGTAAAGAAGCTGCGTGCGCAATATAGCAAATATTGGTTACAGAACTGGCGCCCTGTTTACAAGTTACTGAGAATTCTCGCAGTACCATCACAATCATCGCATCACCGCAAAATTAATGAATAAACCTGGAATAATTAATTCTTGTCATGTGTTTGTAATGATAGTTTTATTGTATTGACGCGTGAAAACGTTATCCATAACGTAGTAAGACAAAAATAATAAATAGAAACGGAATTACACTTATTTGGCAATTTCTATTTTTCCAAAGAGCTACGTACTCGTGGGTGTCGTAAACATTTCGCCGAATAACAATTGACCGAAAGACAAGTAACCGAAATAACAATTCATCGAATTGTTAAATTATAATATTGTGTATATTTCGATCTTTCCTTCACACTTTGTTCAGGCTTAGGACTGGTAGAAATATTCTGGCCTGTTTAAAAGTTGAAAGTTGACCATTCCTTGTAATTTTTTTTTTTAGTTTTTAATTTTGTTTTTCGTTTTTTCATTCCCTTACATCGTCTTTTATTCATATATCCATTTATTCAAAAAATTAACTTATGTGCGACGTCATTCATGTTGTAGTTATTAACTTCCCGCGTTATTCTAATTGCACAGTCTCTGTATCTTTACGCATCGGTGGACCTTCTTCACCACTAATGTACTGCTCTATTTGAACTTCATTCAAAATTTGTTCTCTCTGGATGGCTTCGATGGATCTCCATATGTTCGGATGATCCGCTCCAGTTTGTGTTTCAAATACACGATGTCACCCTTCAATGGAATTATTAGTTTTCGGTAGCCCTTGCTGTACTCCCTCGAAGCAATTCCACATTGCATGAGAAAATTGAGGTAGACGGTGACCTTGACGGCGGTTAGGGCCCAATCCATACATCCTCAAAATAGTCTACAATACGTTGTACTTCTGGATGTAATACATTTTCGTCACATAGTGTTTCAAATGCGTCTACTACATTTTCGAAGTTAACAAATGCCATCGCTGGTAATAAACAAAGCTTTAGAGCAAAATCGGCATCGGTTTCTTACCTTTGTTTAAGACCTTGTGATTGAATTTGTTCAAATATACATTGGGTGAAATGGAAAAACATCTACGATGATGACTCTGCGAGAATTATTCTGTAGTAGCTCTCATCATTGCTGATTCACGATCGGTTAGTATTGTAACTGATTAGTCCTGGTTGAAGTTCTTCAAGTTCCTGAAGGAATCGCACGTGCGTCTCTTTGTTTTATTTGGTAGCAATGCGAATACTAAGCGAATTGCGATGTCAGCACGTAAACCGTGCACCGTGCAGATATGGGACACTTTTAAACGTGCCGTCTGCGTATCAATTAGCTGATCTGACTAAAAGTTGAAGGTTCCATCTAGCACAAAAAATTAAAATTCGGTTTTCATTGTGTCCAGAATCGTACACAATGAATAGGTAAAGGTGGAATACCTTCGTGCCTTGTTCGTATATTTCGAATTGTTCTTTTAATTGCACTTACTTTTGACAGCTTCGCTGCTGCAGCCTACATAATCTCAACCGTTGCGTTTGATACGATGTAATGCGGCGCTTTTTGAGTATCTGTGGTATTAGCGCGAATACTGTTCATAACTTGAGTAGCTTCTACATGTGATGCATCAGCTACATGATTATGTCGTTTCTTTTTACGATGTTACAATCCACTGTTGCCCAGCGCGCCCAACATTTCAGTTTCTGGTATTCTTCACAGCAACAATATATTCGAATTTCAACTTTTTTTGTCTTGAAAAATACATGGCCATCAATCGCATATTTGCGTTTTCCTTTTTCACTAATGATCAACTGAACAGCCATTTCAATGTTCACTGTGGCACAAGTAGTTTTAAAATAAAACTTGCCAAATGTAATACTGAATTTATACCTTTTTTGGTCATTAAGATAAGTAGCGGTAATTAGTAATTAGTGAACAGTCCCTAATTTATTTCTTACCGATTTATTTTACTTTAAATATGTGGACAAGTGTAAGAAGATAATGGAAACCATACTTTCAACTGCAAAATAATGTTAAAAGTATTTGTAATGCTGCAAAATGGTGACATGATGCATTTCCAACTCTTCATTGCAACGTTCGGCAAAATGGTTATCGGTGAATTGTGCTCCGATGAATTGTTGATTCGTTTAATTGTGTAAATTGTTTTCGGTGAACTTATCTAGACCCCGTATCCGTACTACAACTTGGATCGTGTTTGCAATGAAAGTTAAGTAATACAAATTTGTTGTGGCGTTCATGTGTTAAAATAAAGCGCATGATAATAATTGTGGTGATTTTCGTTTTAATTGTGTTATTCTTGGAGATAGACTACCATACAACTGAGTTAATTGACATGCCTTATGCGATGTGGGATGTTGAAACAATTTTCTGTGAGCTCAATTAACGTATAAAATGAAGGTTTCTGACCGAATAGCCCCTGTTAACGGTTTTCAAATCTGATGAAGAGATTCAATTTTAGTGGAAGTGTCAGATACTCGAAATGTAATGTAAACTAAATTGTAGCGATTGAAGCAAAATATTGGAGATGGTAAATATTTAACAAAAAGAGAAGTAGAGCGCTAGAAACTTTATGTAGCATGCTCATATAAAGAGTCAATCGGACATGAGTAATGGGGCTCTACATCTGAATAACACGCTTCACTATACAACTGAAAATCCTCTTTGGCTACGCGAAGGTTAAAGTCACGGGCATTGAAACAAAGAATCCACATCCAGTGGAATAAAACTAATATCCGATACCATACAGACAGTAAAAGGAGTTCGCTACAAGAAGAAGTTTATAGGGTAAGTTAAAGCGAAAATAATTCAATGGAGTATGTCTGAGTTGAATTGCACCTACGGTAATGGTAACAAAACATATAACAAACATCTATTGTGCATCGATGTCTAAACAAAGTCACAAAGCAGAAAATACCGAGGTTAACGGAATCAAAAGATTACCACGGGAATTTAACACTCAACGTCACAAATGAGTACCACCGGATTAATTTAACATCAAAATCAATAGGAAAGACACCATTTACGGGATTGGAAAATCGGTTCTAGCACAAAAAAATGCCATTTGGTCTAGCGAACGCCACGAGAACGTTCTAGAAATTCATTATTACTATCCTAGCTGGCTACAGAATATATAGGGTTATTTACAAATGATGTTCATGATTTCAAGTGAACATAAATTTGGTTTTATTTACCATACAAAGAAATAAAATTGTTACATTTCAAGACAAACTCAAAAAGTTTCATTCCAGGTGCCAAAAATTATGAATGCTCGATATGGGAGTCCTTGTGATACGACAGATGTCAAGACTGTAATCAAAATCTTCCTATATTTTGTTGAGTGTCTCGGTTGATTTTTTCGATGGCTCTGGTAATCCTTCGTTGGATTTCAGGTATGCTGTCTGGGAATGGTAGTGTATACACTTTATCTTTGATGTATCCCACAAGAAAAAATCACAGGGGGTGATGGCCGGCGATCCTGGAGATCAGTTCAAGAGTGCACCATCATTCGGACTAGCACGACCGATCCATCCGTCAGCTACCCGATTTCGAAGTTCAGCTCTACAATCCAAGTGGTAGTGTGGAGACGCGCCGTCGAATTGCAGAATGAAATTTGGGGATTCTTGTTCTAATTGTGGTAGAAGCCATTCCGTCATCATGTCCAAGAAAATTATTCCATTTATTGCTTGCCCAAGTGTTTGTTAAGAACGAATGAGTTCAAAAGTAAATACGTAATTAAAAATTATTAATTTTATTAAGTACATAAATAAAAAGTTTACCTCGAGTAGGATTTGAACCTACGACCTGTACTTTGCTAGAGTATTGCGCTAACCAACTGCGCCAACAAGGTTCAAGCCCCAATCGATGTAAATTTTGCCTTTATGTATGTAGAACTAATTTTGTCTGTATGTATGTAGAACTAATGTTCTACATACATAAAGACAATTTACATCGATTGGGGCTTGAACTTTATGAGTTCTTCTTTCCACTGTTACCAACCGAAATGGTCTTAAAACAGAATAATCCAGTAATATTTATAATTGAAACAAAAACGCTATTCGTCGCTGAAGACGAGGTTATTCCATTGAAGGTCCCTGTCCCCCCGCTGTTGACACCAAGCCAATCTAGAAGTCTTATGCTCTTGAGTTAACTGGGGTCGTCGGTACGAACGGTACGAATGTAAGCCAAAAGACTGAATTCTCCTGTAGATTGTTGACATTGATAGGTAACGACCAATAGATCCTATCCAATTCCCCCAACAGACCTTGTTGACTGAAACCGATCTCTTGTGGCCATCCGTCTAAGAAGTCGTTCTTCACGATCATTGGTGCTGCGCGGTGGTTTCCTACTGGGACGAGGTCGTTGAATGCCTTTTTCAGACCAAGAAGACCAAATGCAAGTCACCGTTGTGTGGTCTCGATTAACTCTTCTGCCGATTTCTCGAAATGACAAAGCTGCTTCTTTCATGCCGATAATTCTACCCCTGTCAAAATCTGAAACTTGGGCAAAGTTTCGACGTCTTACTGGGGGCATTTTTCAGAATAAATGTGCCAGTTAAACAACAAAAAATTGACACTAAGCGACTAGATTTCTTAAAATGTATAAATAAAAATTGTTGATAATTGATGTTAACAGTGGTGAAAAGTACATAATGACGTGTTCTTTTCATTGAAACTTCCATCGTTTTCTATATGATACTGAAACATTATTTTGCCAAAATTTCAAAATCATAGCATTATTATTTCTAAGTGGTACATTTCATTTGAAACGTGTAATTGCATCTAATTAATAACCCATTTCAATCGTTACCATAAGGTCCATAGGAAAGAAAAGAACCACATTGTCCCTGTCATACTCCTTTGGTAGGCACAGATACTACATCTTAATAAATTTTAATGTATTTTTATATGAATAAATCCATTACCGAGTATGATAAAGAAATATCCAAGTACAAACACTTTTTCGTGGCAACTTCTTACGAGCTTCAACACGGCATAGTCAGTTTTTCAATCGGACGTTTCTTAGTTTTTATAGCCGACATCAATTTACTTATTTTAAATACTTTGAAACTGATTTTGAAAGGTATTTTTTATCACAAATTCAGAAATGTATCACATTTGATGGTGTAATCGCGTTTTGAACCTTTTATGGACCATCAGCATGAAATTTTTAAACACCGACTTGCATTTTCAAGAAATTGATGAAGTAACTTTCGCGTATCATTATTACACACAAAAATATAGTTCCTTAACATTAGAAGTGAACATTAACAAACAAATTGACGGTAAAAGGAACAACTACTAATTTCATTTGTTTTTAGTATAAATTAAAAAATTAAAGTAAGAATTACTGACTTATAGTTTTATAATAGTTGTTCAAAATATTCTTCATTATTTTCCAAACACAAATAACACCGTCTTACAGTTGAATTCAAATGCTTCGAGAACTAAGTTCTGCAATTGATTCTCATTTTCAATATTGTGTCGGTAAATATAACTTTTGACATATCCCCAGAGAAAAAAGTTAAGAGGTGGTATGTCGGGGAAATTCTGGCCACCTTACCCTCGAATATGTTCCAATCCATCTTACTGGAAACCTTGCCGATAAATACTCCTGGACGGCTGTGGACTTATGTGCCGGAGCGCCGTCTTTTAAAAACGAATAATCTTCAATATCATCTTGAAGTAAATCAGATAAAGCTGCTTCTACTTCATCTCATAATAAATTTCGATAGCGTTCAGAATTTAAAGACAATACGTTACAAAAAAATGGACCTATTGTTCGCATTCTGCTGTTGAAAATGCCATTATTGGTCACCTGACCTTCATCCGACCAAATGATTTTATATGGAATTGCTCATTATCTGCACATTGCCTGGCATACCATTCACAGAATCTCTGTGCCTCGTTGAATCCTCTGGCCGAAGTCCTTGCCAAATTCTAAATTTAAATAGGCGTATTTTTTCTTTTGGTAAAGTAAAATGAGCAGTAGAATGGGCCACTCCAATTGTTTGTTCAATGTATCTTGTAGAAATTTTCCGTAACAGCTAATAAAACATTATTTTCTTTTTCTTCATTGCAAGGTTTTTAACGGGTATTTACAGACTTTTTAAGTGCACCATGTTCTCTTAAATTGACTGACAAGTTCCTAAATGTGGTTTTATGAGGTTGCTGTCTCTCTGGATATTTGTTTAAATACATGCCTTCCGCTTGTTTGAAATTTCGTTGACATAGTATGTAACACAATAGCATATCATATTTTTCAGGATGCGGTAAACAGAGGAAGATAGAGGAACTTAGGATGTGGTGATGTCATAGGATGTGGTGCCGATACGCTAGCGAGTATCTATTTTAGATGAGATAAACAGAACTACTGTAACCCAATAAAAGTAGATTAGATAAACAAAACTACTGTAACCTAACAAAAGTAGATTAGATAAACAAAACTACAGTAACTTAAAAAAAATTAAATAGACCCGGATTCGAACCCGCACCAACAGCGTGGAAGACTCCTACCACTACACCGCCAGCGCTCTAACAGTTTGACATTGAAAGTCATATTTAAACCATTTATAAAAATATCTATTTATATCATTTATGTCATCGGAACCACATCATATGTCTTCCTATGTTCCTCTGCTTACCGACTCATTATTTTTTACATTTAACAATTGCGCCATAATTTTTGATAATAATTACGAGAAATTGACTAATTCGGAATTAAATATTAGTACCAGCCAAATACGAAATTATGACAAATACTGAATTCCTTCAAAGCCGTCTATTTTTATTTTTATGCATCGTTGTTATGATTGCGCAAATAGAACTGTTAAGATATTATTTATCTTTGGAGATTCATGAAAAACTCTTCATCAGCTTGGAAAAATCAATTTTTTGTTTGGAAATTATACCTATGTATTTTAGCAATTTTTGAGAATGATCATTTAAATAGGTAACCTTAATGTTAATTTTACATTCATTCAGTTTTTTATGTTAAGGGGCTTCACTACTTCCTAGAGACACTTATTTTACAACAGATGGAAACAAAGTAGTAAAATTTCAGTTTACTTTAAGCTCCTCCTTTTATTTCATGTAAACAAGTTCTTTACGAAATGTGGTCTATTTTAACGCCTGAAGAAGGATTAGGGTCAGGTACCTGACATTCTTTTCACTAAATTTATATTATTGTAATATACTATTGTTAGTAATCGTTCGGACCGTAAAAAAATGATATATTTATGTTTGCTTCAAAAGGTTACATCAATAATTAGTTCAATTATTATCAAATTAAATATGGTTATAATATTTATTGACTAACAGAATAATTCCACTTACAGGACAATACATAAAATAAAATTATTACAAAGTATGTACGTAAGTATTAATTTCTATTTAACGGAAATCTAATGAGTTGAAATTACACTATTAACTATAGAAAAAAAATATAATATACATAAAAAATGTATGAAAAAGTGCAATATCGAGCAGCAATTGAATTTATATTGTATTTAATACCCATTTGGGATCTCGTATTCGCATATTTCTACAGATTCTTGGGTCAATTATTTCCGGTAGAATGCAATCCATATAAAATCTGTTTAATTTTGGTAGCATGGTCTTATTCCATAACTCTTCATCCCTGTAAATTCTTTCAATAGAAAAGTCTGTTTCGCAATATATGATACAGTCGCAGAAATTTCTTCTGCTTATATTTAGTTGACCCTGAACTTGGTAAAAATAGTTGTGGTTTCTTTTTAATTTGAAACAAACATTGTATTACCGCCGCATAGAAATAAATATTCTTACCTAGTTTTTCCATCAACTATTTCATAACATAGTTTATTCGTCAGTGATCTATTTTGTTCCAAATATGGGTCCAACAATTTTTTCCCCTTCATACTGTGCAAACACTTAATTTCTACAATGCCATCGTCACCAATTAACCCATGGGGACTTGCTCCTAAAAAGTAATGTTCTGTGTCTAGAAACAATCTGCACTCTAATATGTCTGTTCCCATCTTTGAGATATATAACTCCTTAGCTAAACGCTCATTTGTTAGACAGTATAAAATAGATGACGTATTTACGTCTCTTCCATATGGCAAATTTCGAATAAAATTATGACACGACGTTGAATCGCGTCTCTTGATAACTGTACCAAAATTAGATGCAGTAAGGTACTCTTTCCTGATGGACCTCCAATTTTCATTTTCATGTTGGCCACGTGTTATTTTCTGTATTTCATTAACCTTATCTATTGTATTTACCCTTTCTCTTAAGGTTTTTAAATAATGATTCTTTTTTTCACTGAATAGGTCTTCATCCATATCGGGTTGAGATGCATCTGGGCCGTAATTGCAGTCTGCTTCCGACTGTTGCGCACAAAATTTTCGGCGAATGACTCCTTTTCTTCGCTCCAAGGCACATTGTCTCTTATTCAATATCCTTTCTCTCATTTGGCCATTTCTTTGATTTTTCAAGTGGCGAATATGCCATGTAGGACCCCCCATATACGATAATGCGGCAGCATGAACTCTTGCTGTATGTGATAAGCGTTTAGTATAATTAATGCGTTTACGTCCCACACATTTGGAAACCAGCGACATAAATCTAAAACAACATATTTTTATGTTATTCAGGGTTCTGCGTATACATATGTTTACGTACCTTTCAGCCGCGTTTGTAGTTTTATTGAGTACTAACATGTCACTTTTTTGTACCATTGGTTCCAAGAATTTTTGAATTTCACGTAATACTCCACTTGATTGAGCTATACTTAATATGCTTTAATTTTCCACCTTTTTCTTACAAAAAGATGTACTGCAATAAAAATAAATATTAAACTACACATACTGCGGTAGCAACTTGTAGATATATTCTAACCTGCATTTTGTGTGACACCCAAAAACATGGTGCATTTAATAAGTTTTCACGCAAATGTAAAGAGCCCTGCTCAATATTATTTTTTATCGCAGTCCGAACACCAATCGCTCAATCCTTGTGAAACCGTCAAATTTTTCTAGTAAGATTTTACGTCCTTCTAATGAGAAGCTGGTGTTTTTTGATAGCCTGTGCAACTTTTCCCTCAAGCAACGTGTCATATGGTTTGCACATTCTATTTTACTGACATAACGACCATATGAAACCTTCTTTTTTATTTTTGCAAAGACATTTGAGTCACCATCGCCTGGAATAAAATGTTTATATTATTATACATATATTATGTACGTACAGTAGATATATCCGTACATACCTATAAAGTATTTATAAATTAATCCATGTTGTTCTTGACTGTTTGAGAATCCTTCCGTAATTATAGCACTTTCCATGACCGTTGAAGGACCAGAGAAATTGAGTACACATTCGTGTTTCTTTGGGGTCTCTTTGCGCATTTTATAGAATTGACATTTCGAGCACATCTTATTTTTTACACCGGCATATAATATTTTATTTGTAGCTGCTCCAATAATGACTTCCTAGAAATAATCATTATTTACATTGAAATATACATTATTTTATAGTGTAGCTTACAACCCCAGAAGATGCATTATAGCCATGACCGTAACTTAGTTTGGACCAACCTCCATCCACAATTACAGTAATATATGGGATTTTCTCACCATTTAGTTCAAACCATTGGTTAGAATCTATAGCGAGCCGCTTTTCCTCCTCGCCTGCCAGGCGCATTTCTTCAAACAATTGTGATTCCCAAATCTAACAAAAATATTAATTGAGCTCAATTTTGATATAACTAACGATTTCTCACCTTCTTCACCGATGGAAAGTTTCGTATCTCATAAATAGTAAATTTAGTACGCCAAATAATTCTTCACATTGTGAATGACCAATTCCCGTACTTAGGTAGCCCCAAACCAACTCTTTGTTGACATCTTTTACATGATCTGGGTGTTCTGAATGAATAACAATCGTTTTGTCACAATTGTCACATTGAAAATGCCAAGCGTGGTGGAGTCCTAGTTTCACTTCCTTTTGAATTTTCATTGATCCCATTGTACATTTGTACTTATGATTAGCAACATTTTCATATTGGAGAAGTACATATGCCAAATCAACTATTCTTCTCCCTTGTATTATGTCATTAAGAGTTAACGGTGGATTTGCATCAACTTGCATCTCAAGGGGTGGTAAATACTCGATACTGAAAAGTAGGGAGTTTAGTATGCACAGCATTATAATAACAATAAATCACTTACTGAACCAAGCTACTATCGTTGTCGCTGTTAGCAATTTGAGGCTCAATATCGTGTTCCCTGTAATGAATAAGGAATATATTTAGGAAATTGTAAGAGAATAAAATTTTTTTAACATATGATCTACAAACAATACAAAAGCTCTATTTTTTTCTATTATAATAAAATAAAATTACTCACTCAACAATGCCATTAACGTCATTCTCAACACTTCTTGTTGCATCAGATCCAACATAGTTTTTGCTATAACAAAACAAAGTATGTTTAGGAAAACAACTTCTACAATAGACGAATATCTTAATTTTTTAAAGAATAATAGGATAAAAAATCAGTATCTATACTTACGATTTATTACACAAGTTTTTTATTATGCTAGATCTGCTTGTTCGCTTACGGCGTCTTGACAAAGACGGTTTTGCTTTAGGCATCTTGAATACTATGAAACTCTAGGAACGAGTACACACTACACACTGATGATACAGAATAAACATAAATCCAAAAAGAAGGACCATAAATAAGTCAATTCAAAGTATACCTCTTTCTAAATTACTAATGGGTTTACGCAAAACAATAAACCGGTAATGAATACATTTTAATCCTTTGTACTTAAGAACTTAATCTTACAGTGCAGCGGATGTCATTTAATGAGGAATTTCCGTTAACTATAAGTTTAATTAACAAATTTTTTAAATAGCCGTTTGCTATTTTTCTTTGAGTACATCGATTGCATTTTATACAGATGAGTCATTCTTGTACATTTTAAAATTGTCAAATCGAGCGTCATTAGGGCTGCTTACTATATAATGCACATTTATCTTGTATAGGTACCTTAATTCCTATTGGTTATTGCCGGAATTGTTAGGCGTGAACCTGTGAAGGGCGTATTTGTTAATACAATTACTTTCCCATCTTAATTATCCATATATTTTTTTGATTGTTTAGTCATTTTATATTATTCATTATTGTAATGTAGTGACTAGAAATGAGCTTGGCAACGAGTGAGTTTTTTAGAGGGTTGGCAATTATATTTTAATAATGTATTGTTTTGGTTAAATAAAACGTTCAGATTATTTCCACAATCATCTCATTTTATTTATAAACGTGGGTAGATATTACATAAAGTGGCGACGAGAAAAAGGTTATTTCGTTTTAAAAAAGACTATATTTATTGAGAACATTTCAAGATGACGGACGAAGAGCATTCCACGGGGTCGACTTCAACGATTAACCTTATTACGGTTGTAAATTATGGCAATTCAGCTAATTTAAACCAGTTTAATATAGGAAATGATATTGAAATATTTTTAGAAAGACTGGAACAATATTTTAATGCTAATAGGGTAGAAGTGGCTCGCCAAGGTGCTGTTTTATTAACGTTAATCAGCGAAGATGTTTATAAAATGTTAAAAAATATTTGCTTCCCGAAGTTGCCAAAAGAGAAGACTTTTCAAGAATTAGCGAAGTTATTAATTAATCAATTCAAGCCCCGATTGTCAGTTTTTAGAAGGCGAATTTTATTCGACAATTTAAAGCAAAAGGAGGAGTCTGTTAATGAATGGTATGTAAATGTAAAAAAAGTAGCAGCCGAATGTGATTTTGGAGAACAATTATTAGAACGAGTGAAGGATAAATTTGTGGTCGGTCTTAAGACAGGATCCATACAGGACAGGGTTTGTGAAGAAAGTCACAAGAAGTCGTTGGAAGAAATTTTAGAAATTGCTTTAAATAAAGAAGCGGCCATGAAAGAAAAATTGGAACCGACAAGTATTAACCGTCTTAAGCAAGTGGCGAAGTTTGCGAAAAGCAGAAATAAAAATGAAAAGTTAAAAGTTCCCGAGGGTTCAGTAGACTCGAAAGAATTAAAGTGTTTTCATTGTAATGGAAGGGCTCACAATTTTAGCAGGTGCAAATACAGGTTTTCTATATGCAACAATTGTAAAAAGAAAGGACATTTGGCAGCTGCGTGCAGGGTGAAAAACCAAAATTATGTAGAAGATGTCGAGGAGGAAGAAGTGCCTATGTTCAATTGTGAGGTAATTATGTTTTGAAACCAATTGAAGTATATGGGTTTATAAATGATGTGCGCGTATATTTTGAAGTTGACACAGGCGCAGGGTTATCTTGTATGCCGTTGTCATTGTATAAGCAAAAATTTGCACATTTAGAGCTTAAGGAAACAAATACAAAATTAAAAACTTATAATGGGCAAATAATTAAGCCGATAGGTGAAATATGTGTTAAATTAAGGATTAACGATGAATTAAAAGAATGTACATTTTTAGTAGTAGAGAAGGCCAGCAGATTATTGTTAGGTAGGGATTTATTAAATCATTTTAAACTCAAGATTGTAAGCAAAAAGGCTGAGGACACTATAAATATTGTAGAAGTAATGTCAGATGTAGAGTTGCTAAAAGTAGAGTTTAAAGAATTATTTGATGAGAACTTAGGTCGGTATAACCCAGAAGAAATAAATTTAGAATTGAAAGATCAAGTTACGCCTAAGTTCTGTAAGCCCGCATCGGTACCATTTTCAATGAAAAGTAAGGTTGAGGATGAGTTAAGCAGGTTAGAATCAGTAGGTGTTATAACAAAAATTGATAACTCTAAATGGGGTACGCCTCTCGTACCAGTACTAAAGGCATCAGGTAGTATTAGACTGTGTGCCAATTACAAAATTACGGTTAATCCATATTTAAGAGAGGTAAATCATCCTTTACCGAGGATTGAAGATATTTTTAATGCACTTCAAGGGGATGATAAATTTAGTAAATTAGATTTAAGCAATGCATATAATCAACTAGTTCTCAATGCGGAGACTAGTGAATTATTAGCTTGGAGCACACATATGGGAATTTATAAAGTAAATAGGTTGCCATATGGGACAAAGCCAGCATGCTCGATATTTCAGAATATAGTAGAGAAGACGTTGCAAGGGATCAAAAACACAGTTGCGTTTATTGACGATATTGTGGTAACAGGTAAGGGACCGACAGAACATTTAAACAATTTGAGACAGGTATTTACCAGATTAAGAGAGGTTGGTTTTAAGCTTAATTTTCGTAAATGTGAATTTTTTAAAGATACAATCTCTTACCTGGGACACATAATATCGAAAGAAGGATTAAAAAAAGATGACAGTAAAATTAGAGCAATTGTAGATGCGCCTAAACCGACAAATGTAAATGAATTGCGATCATTCTTAGGTACAATTAATTATTACTCCAAATTCATTCCAAATTTTGCGATTAAATTGAAACCTTTGTATAAGTTGTTAGAAAAAGGTGAAAAATTTGAATGGGGGAAAAAAAGTATAGATGCGTTTGATTTAGCAAAAAAGGAGATTGTTTCAGACAAGGTGTTAATTCATTACGACCAAAATAAAAGATTAAGGTTATGTTGTGACGCCAGTGAATGGGGAATAGGTGCAGTTTTAAGTCACGTAATGGATGACGGATATGAAAGGCTTATTTGTTTTATATCACGAGTTTTAAATAAAAACGAACGTAATTACTCCATGATACACAAGGAGGCATTGAGTATTTACTGGTAGGTGCAAAACCTTTATCAGTATTTAATAGGACGGAAGTTTTAGTTGGTATCGGACCACAAGCCCTTACAGGCGTTATTTGGGGAAAATAGGGGAATGGCTGCGGGGAGACTGCAGAGGTGGTCACTCTTTTTAGCCGGTTTTCATTATTCGTTCAAACACATACGTGGTGTGGATAATATAAAAGCAGATTTGCTTTCGAGATTACCGATAAATAACGAAGAAGAAAAATTTTCGCGAGAGTTTGAATATATAAATTTTGTAGAAAATTCAACTACTATAGATTTTAATTTAATTCGTTCAGAAACGCGAAGAGATCCGGTTTTAGGTCTTGTTTATACTTTCATAAAGTATGGGTTCCCGGAAGATCCTAAGCTAATTGATGATTTATATAAACCATTCTACGTTAGGAAAGACGAACTATCAGTAGAAACAGGAACAATAATGTGGGGTTACCGTGTAGTTATACCGGTAAAGTTAAGACAAAAGATTTTAACAGAGTTACATGCCGTGCACGTGGGCATGATAAAAATGAAGAGTACTGCCAGATCATATTTGTGGTGGCCTAATCTGGATAAGGAAATAGAGGCTTTTGTACATAATTGTGAAATTTGCAATTTATCGAGACCAAACCCACCTAAAGCGAGGTTAGTTAAATGGGAAAATCGTTAGTTTTTTTGAAAGGGTTCATGCAGATTTCTTGGGACCAATAAAGGGTAAAATGCTTTTATTGATAATCGATAGCTTTTCGAAATGGCCTGAAATCTATGTAATGAACAATATTAGCTCTAAAGCTACGGTTGACTGTTTCCGTGATTGTTTTGCTAGGTTTGGGTTGCCTAGAATAGTCGTTACAGATAATGGTAGACAATTTACGTCGGAAGAGTTTACTGAATTTCTTACTAAAAATAGAATCAAATTTTATACGTCACCTCCGTACCACCCATCAACTAATGGGTTGGCTGAGAATAATGTCAAAAATTTCAAAAATAGCATATATAAATTATTAAAAGATGAGAAAAATAGAAATGTCGGATTGGAAACATTAATTAATAGGTATTTATTTGCGTATAGGAACTCTATACACTGTACAACAGGAGTTAAACCTTCGGATTTAGTATTCAAAAACAATGTAAGAACTAGATTTGATTTAATGGTATCAGAGAATAAAGATAAAGAGGAAAATCAAATTAGGTATTACAAAGGAAACAGAAAAGATAGTTTCCAGTTAGGGGAGAAAATTTTAGTAGGGGATTTTAGGAACCCAAACAGAAAAAGTTGGGTAAAGGGAGAGATAGATGAAGTTTTAGGTCAGAGAACTTATTTGTGTAAAGTTCTAGAGGGTGAGATTTGGAAACGACATCTCGATCAATTAATGAAATGTAAGGAAAATGATAATAATGAGATGTTACATAGCGATAGGGTGCCAGATAATAATATTAAGGATTTAGTAAACACCTAATGTTAGTAAAATAGAAAATGTTACAATAAATGTTAGTAATGACGTAGTATTAGAAGCTAGGATAAGTTCAGATGTTAATAATGAAAATGTTCAAGTTCCTAGTAATGTTGGTAGTGTAACTACGAGGATTGAAAATGAAGTTTTAGTTGAGAATAATACCGAGGCAAAGGGTCCCGATAAACCAAATGATACTACCAGCATTAGGAGGCCGAAAAGGAAAATTAAACCACCTGTACGTTTAGATCTGTAGAGGAGGATATGTAATGTAGTGACTAGAAATGAGGTTGGCAACGAGTGAGTTTTTTAGAGGGTTGGCAATTATATTTTAATAATGTATTGTTTTGGTTAAATAAAACGTTCAGATTATTTCCACAATCTTATTTATAAACGTGGGTAGATATTACAATTATAATACCTGTATCCTGTTCTCCAGAATACTTATAATTTTTTTAAAGGGGCTACAATAGCACGCTTCGAAGTACTTCGTATTTTACAAATGTTATAACACTTTTAACAATAACATTTTTTAAAATATAAAACCAACAGGACGTAGTGAACTGCATATTGTTTCAGTATTATCAATTTCATAGCTGTTGATGCAAAAGAAAACATGTTGTGAATGTAGAAAATATCTTGATTTTCAACGTTTATCCAACTACTCTGAAGTTCCTGTAATCAAAATAATTTTATAATTATTTTTTTAGGGAACCCTCAAACACGTAATTCTATACTCCCAAATATTTTATACTAAAAATAATTTTTTGTTTTCATGTTTTAAGGTAGTGTAGCTCCTTAAGTTACATAATTAACAATATTTTATTTTTTATTTTATTAACTAAGAAACTTTTTTGAAAATGCAGGTCTATATTCAAAAATTTCGTGATGATGGTCCATAAAAGAGTCAAAACGCGATCAGACCATCAAATGTGATACATTGCTGAGTTTGTAATAAAGAACCTTTCAAAATCAGTTTTCAAAATATCTGGACCGTATTTAAAAGAAACGTAAGTTGATGATGGCCATAAACATAGAAAGCGTCTGATTGATGCCATGTTAAAGCCCAAAATAAGTTGCCATGAAGAAGTGTTTGTATTTTTGCTCCAACATTTATAATAACGTCAGAAAAAAATAAAATCATACCATCGCCTTGTTTGTGTCATTTTATTGGTTTATATTCTGTACTCAATTTAAAAACATTATAGTAAAAATTAATTCAGTGTAAAAAACATACTTAATTATAATTTTATTATTGTTTTTTGTAGAAAACATTCCAGGTGAAAAATGTTATTTTCGATATTTACCATTTCAAGTATAACGCGTTTATTGCAGAAAAATCAGCGGAAGTTACTGCAATAGTCATTACAATACAAAAGTTAAAGCATGCAATTTAGCCGCAAGGAAGCAAAAGGCATTTACGACACGAAAACTATTCTGAGATATGAAGTTCGGACATGAACGCTTGTTACGTAATGGACTTTAGTATAATGCACTTAATTTTCACAATCATTATTTCAGAAATAATAGCGTTAGAGATTATGTTATTAGAGACATTAAAACAACGTGAACCCTTGCGTGTTCACATATACTTAAATTGCAATAACAGCAAATCTCTCTTACAGCTCATAAAAAACAAAAAGCCAAAAACGTTTTGAAAAAATGATTTACGCCTACTTCAATTAACAGAAAAATCCTCGGAAAGAAAAAGAAATAACTTCCATTAATTCAACAAAAAGCATCATAGATGGAGAAATTATAAGAAATAAAAAGTCACATGTTCACTGAATGTTGTAACACTTGTGATGAAAAGTGTTCGCATTTGCTACCAACTGTGCGAAAACAAACCCTGCTGCGACGTCAACGTGTTGATATAATGGCATTTTTCATTAAGGGGGACACATATGAGAGATTTTCTGCCGAACAACTCCACTCAAGTAGATATTTGTTTTAAGATGGATAATTGTAGACCAAGAAAACAATTTGTGGTGAATAATACAATATTATGTAACTTCTATTGTTTATGTTTTAGAATTAATACCACTGAGAGCTTCTGCTCTTGATTTTACATCAAAAACGATGTTAATGAAATAAGCGTACTCCTTCATGAATTTTAGTTGTACTTATTTCATGTTCCATACATAGATGCCTTGCATACGCTCAATTAAAATTTTATTTACTTCAACAGCATAACGCTACTTTAACTTACAAACTAGTTATAATGATTGACTTATTTTACATTTTCGTTGCACTTACCTTTAAACTTTTAGAAACGTGTTATGCATCGGTTTTAGTTTATTTTATTTTTTGTTAGACAAATATACAGAGCGACTTTTTTTTATGTCCGTTATGGGCATCTCGGAAACTAGAGCCGATAGAAAAAAATAGGAAAGTATTTGCAGTTTTATGAAGCCAATTCAGTGCACCTTTTGTTTTCTTTAAAAGGTACAAGACTAATTAGATACTTCAAAAAAACAATTTTTCTGTAATTTCTTTAAATGCTTTGCATTTTAAGAAAAAAAAGTGCAAATGAGAGTGTACATAGCTATGTTCTTCATAAGGCAAATAAGTTGATTTTTTGATGTAAGCTTTTGTTTTTTAGTTATAACGTAAACATATTGTTGTGAATTTATATTTTTAGTTTTTTACATTTTTCATTATTTTAGAGTTCGTGTACATATATATACCTAACTTAGTTAAGAAATTTAGCATTAATTGTTTTCAATAATTTGGGTGGGAATTACCGGTTAGAGTTCCCCTCCACTTGCCACCCTAAAAGAAAAAAGAGGAAACGCTTCACTTTACTTTCGGTTTTTTTACTTGCAAGACGTGTAACTTTCAAATGGTTTTATAGCTTTAGTTTTAAGTTATACATGTATATATGTCTCTTTTGTTAAAGTATGTGTTATTAATAAATAGTGTAAAATAATTGAATGGTGTTACAATCTCCACATAAGTGTATATTACAAATACATGAGTGGAAAAAGAAAGAAGTAGCTCGAGCCAGCTACAGTGAGCTATCGAAGTTCAATCATTTTTATTACACGCTCCATATCAACAAACATGGCCCTTCGATGCCGGATTTCAAGAAATTGCAGATCATAAACGTTACATTGCACAAATTCGAATTCTCATAATTGTACAAAGAATGCGGTTACAACATGCAAAACTCAAAATGGTCAATCAACCGAGTAACCGTACTTTTAAAAGCGTTCCATTCAAAATTGAAATTCTATTTTTAAAGTTTACAGTTAAATCGTATTTAGTTAATTTAGTTACATGTTTTTAAAGGCTATTCAGCTTTAAAAATTACAGTACCTAATATTTTCTTTATTAAGAATTACTTGCAGATATCTTTATTGCAGAATTTTATTACCATTTAAAACAAATTTACCATGATAAAAATTTGAAGTTATGTTTAAAAAGAAAGAATTTGATTTCGCAAACTTTCGCAAATGTTTAAGTAAAAACATTTGAACTTACAGATACATTTCTATATTCGGTTAACAGCTTTGTTACGGGTATACATTTCATTATTTATTTCCATTTTATTTTTAATTTACTAATTCAAAATGGCCAATAGCAAAGACAAGGATGCCAAACGTTTAGCTGCTAAGCTTGAATTGTTATTGGGCGAATTAGACGATTTCACTCAATTTACAAAGGTCGTTAAACCAGAAGAAACGGACCCATTTATGTGGGAACAATTAGCGTTCAGGTTGGATCAAATTAAACTGATCCCCAATGAATATCGTGCATTATCTGCAGATGCTACACTAACATCTTTAAACAATGAAAATATACTATCATTTTCAGATTTTCAGTCAAATTACTTTCGTGCAGTTGCACAAGCTTCATTGTTATTAAAGAATAAAGATATTAAAGAACAGCAAAATATCGCTGACCCATCAGGTAACGGTCTTAATCCCAATTTTGTCAATAATAATTCCAATGCAAAACTTCCTGTATTGAATATTCCTGTATTTTCGGGCCACTACACGGATTGGTGTAGTTTTTATGAATCATTTTCAGCCTTAGTAGACAACAATCCCAAGTTATCCGAGGTAGAAAAATTCTATTATTTACAAAACTCTCTAAAAAATTCTGCCAAGGATATCGTTCAAGAGTTAGGTGCTACTGCGGCTAATTATCAAATAGCCTTAAATATGCTAAAAGAACGTTATCACAACGAAAAATTAATAATATTCTCTCATTTGGAAGCTATTTTCGAGACTCAAAAAATAAACAAAGAATCTCCCATTGAACTAAGAAAATTGCATGATAACATTACCCGTCACCTTCGCGCGTTAGATAATTTCAAATTAAGTGACCAGCAATTCAAAGCTGCAGTTATCGCTTACATAATTCGAGCCAAGGTTGACCCACTTACAGCATCTGAATACAGTAAATTCAAAATCAAAAATATCCCTACCATTGGAGAAACGCACAAATTTCTTACTTCCAGGTGCGAAATCTTGGAGGATGTTTTACAGAATTCCTCTAAGGTTCACACAAATCAGGTCGGAAATCCGAATAATAGCAGAAACAAGTTGCAAGGCAATAAAGGTAATATCAGGCAAGCATTCATAAGTGCAAACAATGCTAATTATTCGTGTGCTTTATGCAAGGAAAATCATTTGCTTTATGCATGCCCTAAATTTTTATCATTCACGTTGCAGCAACGGTTTGATAAAGCGAATGAATTAAAAATTTGCAAAAATTGCTTAAAACATACCAGCCAGTCCAAGTGTACCTCAAAATTCAAATGTAAATATTGTCAAAGGGCACATAATAGTCTCTTATGCTTTGCAAAACGTTCCAATCAAGATCCTACGTCAAATAGTAATGAGGTTTATCCAAATGCTTACAGTTCTCCTTCTGCTTCACAAGATACTAACTCGTCAAATGTTTCACACGCTGAAACTACCTTAACATGTGCAAGTGTGCACACAAATCAAGTTTTACTCTCCACAGCGGTTGTTAAGGTGAAAACCAACGGAAATAAATGGATTTATGCTAGATGTCTTTTGGATTCCGGATCACAATCCAATTTCATCTCCGGCGATCTCTTATCTAAGCTGCAATGTACTCCCACTCCAGTAAATATATCAGTCATAGGTATAAATGCGAGCGCTTCTCAATTAACAGGCGCAGTAAGAATTAAAATTGCATCCATGCATAACAACTTTGAAACAGAACTCTCTTGTTTAGTTATTAAAAAAATTACGGAGAATCTGCCAGTAAGGAGTTTCAACAATTCAAACATTGTCATCCCATCCAATATCAAATTAGCTGATGACAAATTTTATAAATCTGCCCCAGTGGATGTTCTAATTGGCGCAAGTCATTTTTACACATTAATGTGCATTGGTCAAGTTTCATTAGGTAAACATAAACCAATATTGCAGAAAACGCTTCTTGGCTGGGTAGTATCTGGTACTGTTATTTCTGTTAGTTCAAATTCTAACGTAGTTTATACAAACTGCGCTACTAGCGATTCTTCTCTAAACTCTGAGGACCAGCTGCATGATTCGATTTCCAGGTTTTGGCAGACTGAAAATGTCGAACCTAAGAGTAAATTCTCCTTATTGTCTAGAGAAGAGAAATTTTGCGAAACGCATTTTGCTGAGACGATCTCTCAAGACCAAGATGGAAAACTCGTAGTGTCCATTCCTTTCAATTCCAAGCTGTCGCAATTAGGCGACTCCAAACAGCGAGCCTTAGATCGCTTCTACAATCTAGAGCAAAAACTATCTAAGGATGATTTCCTTCACAAAGAATATTCTAAATTCATACACGATTATATTAAATTAGGTCATGCCACGAAAATTTCCAGCGAAGACGAAGATGGCTCCTCAAATAAAGGCAGAGTCGTTATTTCTACACTTGATGGCAACTTGTGCATTGACTCCATACCAAGATTTTATCTCCCACATCATGCCGTTATTAAGTCAAATTCCCTTACTACAAAATTACGGGTAGTATTTGATGGCAGCGCCAAATCTGACACAAATATGTCCATAAACGATACCCAACTTGTTGGCCCAATTCTTCAAGATGATCTTTTTTCCATTCTGCTACGGTTCCGCCAGCACAAAATTGCACTCACTGGCGACTGCGAAAAAATGTACCGGATGATAAATGTTCAACCACAATTAAAGAAATTCCAATGTATTTTTTGGCGTGATCAACCAAATGATCCCCTCGACACTTATCAATTAAATACCGTTACATACGGTACGGCTTCTGCCAGTTATCTAGCCATTAAAAGTCTACAATATGTAGCCAATCAATATCACGAAAGATTTCCAAAAGCTTCCCACGTTCTTAGATCTTGTTTCTATATGGACGATTTACTTTACACTGCGGAAACTGTCCAAGAAGTTCTGCAGGTAAAGGACGAATTAACCCAAATCCTTTCATCCGTCGGAATACCCTTAAGGAAATTTTTGTCGAATGCTCCAGAAATCTTGGAAATTTCCTCCCATTCCGACACTTCTCTGTTAAGTGTTCCCCTTGGCGAACGATCCAATGCGAAGGCGCTGGGTCTTTCCTGGAATGCCCTATCAGACACCATTCATTACTCTATTACATTTAAAAACACTGGTCCTTCAAATTCCAAGAGAACTATACTTTCCATGGTATCTCAATGCTTTGACCCGCTTGGGCTCCTATCTCCTGTTATAATCACAGGAAAAATTCTGATTCAAAGGTTATGGGGACTTAAGCTTACATGGGATGAATCCGTACCCCACGTAATCAACTCAGAATGGAATCAGTTTCAAAATCAGTTAACTCTCTTGCATGATTTACAAATTCCTCGATGTGTTATTCCAATTTCATCTAATCAAGTAGAACTTCATGGTTTTTCGGACAGTAGTTCCAATGCTTATGGCGCCTGCATTTATGTAAGGTGTCGGAATGGTATCCAATGCACCTCTCCTCTTATGCTCCAAGTCGCGAGTAGCCCCTTTACGAATTATATCGATCCCACGCTTGGAGTTATGTGCTGCAGTTCTTTTGGCAGAACTAATGCAAAAGGTAACAACCTCTTTAGCCGTTGATACCAGCCAGGTATTTCTCTGGACAGATTCAACTGTGGTTTTAAACTGGCTAAACGCTGCAGCTAACAAATATAAAACCTTCATTGCTAATCGCATAGCGGCGGTACAAGAAATCTATGATCGACGATTCTGGCACCACGTTAAATCCGAGGAAAATCCTGCCGACCTCGTTTCAAGAGGTATCTCGGCGTCTAACATTTTAGTTAATCATTTATGGTGGAACGGGCCTGAATTCTTATCTTCTACAGACGAATTTTGGCAAAGTACTCATTTTTTCCCTAATCCGGAAACTTTAGAATGTAAGTCGAGTTTTATGGCAACCATACAGCCAAATACAAGTACGGAAAAATTTGATTTATTTGTAAAATTTTCCTCGTTTTCCAAACTACAAAGAGTTGTAGCTTACGTGAATAGATTTATCTCCAATTGTAAGGTTTCGGGCGCTTTCCGCATTTCCGGCTCCTTAACAACTGGCGAGCTAAAGCACTCATCAAATATGTTGGTAAAAATCTGCCAGCGCGAGTCTTTTCCGAACGAAATTAAGCAATTGCTTGCAAAGAGTAAATTAAAGGCAAAATCAAGTATATTGTCTTTAAATCCGTTTTAGATGAATTTCAGTTATTAAGAGTTGGAGGCCGAATTAGAAATTCTGAATATCAGTTTGAGAAAAAACACCCCTTGTTGCTTCCTAGCAGTCATGCACTAACACAATTAATTATGAAACATTATCATATCACCTTATTACACTGTGGCCCTCAACAATTATTGGCCTGCGTTCGTGAGATATATTGGCCTATCTCAGGTAAAGGCTGCGCCAAGCTTACAATCAGAAACTGCTTAAGATGTTTCAAAGTTAACCCCGTATCCAATAATCCCTTAATGGGAGACCTACCAGCTGAACGTTTGGCAGCAAACGCACCAGTATTTCACAATACGGGCCTTGACTATGCTGGTCCAATACTCATTAAAGATAAGAAAACGCGAGGTTACAAGCTTATTAAGGCATACATATGTCTATTTGTTTGCCTAGTGTCTAAGGCTGTTCACTTAGAACTTGTTACAGAGTTGTCAACTGATGCCTTTCTGGCCACCCTAAAACGTTTCATAGGACGTAGAGGCAAGCCCCACATCTTGTATAGTGATAATGCAAGGAATTTTGTGGGAGCAAATAACCAACTTAAGGATTGGTACAAATTTTTGCAATACCCTGATACTCAAAATTCCATAATTTCAAATTTAAGTCATCAAGGTATAATATGGAAATTTATTACCCCCAGAGCACCTCATCAAGGTGGCCTGTGGGAAAGCGGCATTAAATCCACAAAACTGCATTTAAAAAAGATATTAGGTAATAGCAATTTAACTTATGAGGATTTCATTACAATTTTAATTCAGATAGAATCAGTTTTAAATTCCCGACCATTGTCGCCAATGTCCTTAGATCCAAACGATCTAAATCCTTTGACTCCTGGTCACTTCCTAATTGGTAGATCCTTCCAAGCCATACCAGAACCCTGTCTTTTGGACTTAAAGGAAAACCGAATGTCCTTGTATCAACGTGCTCAATGCCTGGTTCAACATTTTTGGAAGCGTTGGAGTGTAGAAGTTGTGCCGGACTTACAGAAAAGAACCAAGTGGTTTCAAAATATGCCAGATCTGCTCAAAATCGACTCCGTAGTACTTCTCCAGGACGACAACTTACCTCCCCTAGCTTGGAGCCTTGGTAGGGTGGTCGAGATACATAGAGCTTCCGATGGCATCATAAGATCAGCAACGGTGAGAGTTTCCGGTGGAAATACGTTGAAGCGCGTAGTGCATAAATTGTGCGTGTTACCAATTAGTTAACGTGCAGTGAAAATAACACTTAAGGATTTTTTTTTGTTCCCTGTTGTTAGGGGTGAAATAAAGCGGTCCATATGCTATGTTATCCTGTTGAAAAATACAGTTTTTCAAGGCCGCCGGTTATGTTGTGAATTTATATTTTTAGTTTTTTACATTTTTCATTATTTTAGAGTTCGTGTACATATATATACCTAACTTAGTTAAGAAATTTAGCATTAATTGTTTTCAATAATTTGGGTGGGAATTACCGGTTAGAGTTCCCCTCCACTTGCCACCCTAAAAGAAAAAAGAGGAAACGCTTCACTTTACTTTCGGTTTTTTTACTTGCAAGACGTGTAACTTTCAAATGGTTTTATAGCTTTAGTTTTAAGTTATGTCTCTTTTGTTAAAGTATGTGTTATTAATAAATAGTGTAAAATAATTGAATGGTGTTACAATCTCCACATAAGTGTATATTACAAATACATGAGTGGAAAAAGAAAGAAGTAGCTCGAGCCAGCTACAGTGAGCTATCGAAGTTCAATCATTTTTATTACACGCTCCATATCAACAAACACATATATTTTTTTAAATGGATACAACAGTTGGATATGACGTTCCAACTTTTCTTGTGGACTTTCTACTGACATAAATATGACAGTTTTTTTGAAAAACTAAAGAGATACGGCCGTTTTTTCGATTTAATTTCAGAATTATTAGTATAGTAGGCCATGGAAGCCGTTGTTGATTGACAAATGTAAGTCGTAATTATTAATATTGTTACGGTCGAAAATAAAATTAACACGGAAAGCAACAGATAATTAAAGTGCACCGGACTAACTCGGTGGAACAGAGGGTCGTGGGCGTGTTGTTGAATTTAAAAATACCGAAGGTGGTTAGCCGTATTGTCGAAAGTCGCAAATAATGGTGCGTCATAATTATAATAAAGTCAAGTAATGGGCGCCAGACTGTTGTTAAAACAAAATCGGTAAGAATACACCTGGGCGCACGTAAATAAATCAGCCTCCAGGTGTACGTCGGAGATGCTTCGAAACTTTAGCTCTAGAACAAATATCAAAATATCCTCACGCTCAAATACTAAGTATGCAAATAAGCTGTTGAGGTTCAATGATTTCATTAACCTTATCGTTACGTTACGTTACCCACAACGCTTGTAAACAAAATATCCTCAACAAGACAAAAAAAAAAAAATGAACAACGCTAAATGTTTCGCTCAATTATCACAAAGTCAAATTCAAATACGAATCATCTCCAAAGCCCTGTCATCAATTGAACTCAAAATAAAATAATTAGACATAAACCAGATAAACTTAATTTAAAATTTCTCTAATTTATAATGTTAAACAAAAAAACTATTTAATAAAAAACTATATCGAAGAACTAAAAGAAAATAAAGGCATTAATTTTAGAAAATTACCACTGGCTACTTTCAAAGCAAATCAATGAAATTTTAAATCAATAAAATTAGCTTTTAATCAAATCTTTTACGGTATTATCAGTGTTTTGTAACTGTGGTTTCATATTAGTTGAGTTGATCGACCTATTTCCACAGTTTTTGCTTTTGAGCGCGACGTTTCAGAAGCGGACTCTGCTGCCGTCATCAGGCTTAGTACTGAAAAGGACTGATTTCGCACTTGAGACGAATTCATATGTTGTATAATTTTTTCCCAAGCTCTTGACTACTCTCAGATTCGAACTAGGTACCTTTCACTTACGAGTCTGACACCTTTACCGCTGAGCCACTGAGTAATCCAATATGTACTTAATTTTTTCTTAAGCACTTGGCTACTCTTAGACTCGATCTTGGTATCTATACAACAATACATACAATATATATTGAATTACTCAGTGATTCAACGGTAAAGGTGTCAGACTAATAAGAGAAAGGTACCAAGCTCGAGTCTGAGATTCAAGTGCTTGGGAAAAAATATGTAACACATGAATTCGACTCAAGTGGAAAAACAGTCCTTCTCAGGACTAAGCCTGATGACGGAAGTAGAGTGCAGTTCCGAAACGTCGCGCTTAAAAAGCAAGAACTGTGGAAATAGGCCGATCAACTCAACTAACAAATCCTTTAGTTTTTATTCTTTAAATCACCACTTTTCGTAAATTATTGCTTTCACTGGTCGGGAGGAGATCACAAATAACGCAATTGAATCCAATTAATTGTTCATCTATTTTCTAAACTTCAGTCAAATAAAAAAACACACAACAACGATACATATGTTAATACTAATTTATTGTCGATTATCTTAAAATTTACAATAGGGGAGAAAGTACCACCTCTCTTCCTCACTCTGGTCTTACTTGCAAGTTATCTTTCGTCTTAGGTTAAAGTGTAGAACATAAAACTATCTAGATACGATTGAAATTCAGAACATTTACGTAGTCAAATGGTCACTCAAAATCAATTTTACTATGCGACATTTTTATACACATAAACCTGTAGTACATTTAATTAAACATTAAAAAAAATAGCAAATAAAAGCAGTTCGTCATCCTTAATTTTAAATAATGTAAATCAACCAACAATTGAACTGTATACGATTACGTTTATTCGCTTTATCACCAAATAATTTTACCAAAATGCAAACAATCGTATGACAACACAATCACAATAAACGTACAATGTTAAATTACCTTCTGCGAAATTCTTGGGTACTTCTACAGGTGATGGCGGAAGAAATCTAAACGTAATCGCCTTTAGGATACCTGCTGAATGATTTCCAAACGGCAAACCCATGGAGTAATTTCCATATAACAATTTTAATATCGTTACGATTTATTTGACTGACCCGGGCGTCTGTTTCGGCTGTATGTTAGGACTGATGAAGAAAGGTGTGCCTTTGCAACAATTTTTATTCGACAATGTTAATCCGCGTACTTGCGTTTAATATTTCACTATTAAGATGCACTTAGTAATACACATCCCTCTATGAAAGGTTCGTTAGCATACACTAAGTGTCCGAAACTTTACAGGAATGAACCAGGAGGGATGAACTTCAATTTATCCATCTGAACGGTGCTTCAGGTTGGTCCCAACGGGTACGATATGTAAGGTCATGCAGGTTATTCGAAAAGGAAACCACCAACAACAACTCACAACCGACAATCAGATCAAGAATCGCCGCTCAATTAACCTTCCTCAACGAAACTTTCGCACGAAAAAACTACTAACGCTGGAGCGCGTTTATAACTCGCGCTATCAATTCTGAGGGCGTGAATACTGAACGTTTACTGAGTACAAATGGTAGTCCAAATAATTATTACATTAATAGCAACGGTGATTAATTAACACCAACGGATTGAAGTAGTAAATCCCGACAGAAACACGGCGTCAACCTCTAAAACGCGATAAGTAAAACTACATCAACAGCACCTGATTTAAACAAGCAACTCAAAGAGTGAATTTAAATTCGAACTTTTCTTATCAACAACTACGTTTTATTTTTAAATCTTTTTAATAAAAATTTACGGGAAAAATAATTTTGGCTCAAGTTTCAATTTTCCTATTTCCACTTAATTACTCCAAGAAAAATATAAATGCCACTTTCAGACATCCATTTATTTATTGCAATAGGAAAATTTTAATTCGAAAACCACTACAAAGCTTAGGGAAATCAATCAATCTAATGTTAATTTTACTTGTTTATGAGTTTAGTTAGCATTAAAGCGAGAATTGAGTAAAGAGCAAAAAAAAGAGAACGAAAAAGATACGTATGTATACAGGGCGTTCAAACGCACATTACAATATGACGAACTATGGAAATAAAGTGGCACCACTACGCTTTGGATTATTTTTTACACGTTGAGTGGGATCGAAAACGTATTCACACCAACGTTAGAGGTCCTAACAAGTCCTCTCTCGCTTTGATATAATATTCTTTGAGATATATTGGTGTCGGAGCAACAGAAATCGGAGCGACAGCGATAGTGTGAATTCAGTTGTTGTTTCTCATGTAAAAATATTTTATCGTATTGAGAGCGAACTGAAAGCGTATCGATATCGGCAACATAGTTTGTATCATCACTTACCATTCTCCAAACACTGAAATCCAAGACTGATCGGGTGATCGAGATGGTCATGCAATTGGTGCATTCATTCCTATCCACAAGTCGGGAAAAGTTGTATGTAAATAATTTCGCACTCCTGATTGATTATGGACCGGTGCATCATCTTGCTGAAACCACTCCAGCATGGTGCTAAATTTACCTAATCTTCGAACCCATTTTATACAAAATGAAAGTAACGCTCACCGTTTAAACATCAAAAACGTTTGGACCAAATGTGGACTAACATATAACTTCAGTTAGGATCACACGTTAATTTGGTCAGTCACTAGAATCCGTATTAGTACAGGCTGAATAGTTTTTAATTTTATGTCATGTATTAGATAATATCGTCTCTAGGACAACTTTTCAGACTAATCAGTGTTGGATTCGTTTCCTGAATAAGGCTTTCAAGAGATTAATAGGTATGTCATATGGTAGGATAATAGCTGAGATGTAAACTCTCACTTTAACCAACAACATCCATTCCAGTAAATTATAACTTATTCGAAATGAAATCATGTCTTCACTTTACTTCAGAAGCGAAAGCTACCTTAATCTAGATCAATCCCTCATTTTAGGTAATTTTCGGTTGTCACCTTTGCTCGTGGATAAAAAATTGCGAGTTGGGCATTTCTCCTTTTTAACTAGCACGTTTTACCTATTTGGTGTTTGTTTGTCTACGACGTCATATACATGAATTTATTTTTTCCGACAGTTTATAATTTGCAAGCTGTCTGGACATCAGTGATACATTTCTGAGATTCTTTAGAAAATCCCGATTTCATGAATTGTTCAGATCTTAGATTTGTTTCTTGGGTAAGATCTTGAAGAGATTGATGAGTCACTGAAGTCAGCTTTTTCTTTAGCTACGATACATACCGCCATTTTAGCCAAGACCAACTCATTAGCACAGTTGCACCTCTTTTATCTATAAAACTCATCGTAGCCAAGATGTCTACTACCCTTTTGTAGTGGAGTCACACTTCTACCTTTGCTGGGAAGCAAACCTTCACTTTAGTCAAGATTGGAACAGCCTTTTAGTGGAGTTGCACTTATCCAAGATAAGAACTACTTTTGTCATAGAAGAGAATTCGTACTTTAACTGCAATCGACGGAAACAAATCTTAACCAAGATTGGCATCATTGTACATAACATAATAAATTTTCTATTACTAAGATCTAAAATACACACCACAGTCCCAAAGGTCAAAATTTGCTACATATTGACTTGTGGCAATGATGTCAACAAATCTGGATGTTCAAGTGCCACCACCATGAAATCAACTAAGAATGATTTCGGTATCATTACTTTATAAATTGATGAATTGACTATTAATTAAGTTTTGTAGATTCTACTAGTTTAAGTGCAAAAAAAAAAAAATATTGTCATTACACATTTAATTGTAGATCAATGCTAATTATTTACAAGCTCACCCATGTTAATTGAATAGGTTTTTTGAGTACTAGCCAGAAGCCATAAAATCCGGGAATAGACGTGTTTATAAAATAAAATAGTTGAACACAAACTTATGATGGCACGCGTCATCTCCACCAACCAATACAGAAACCTACAAGAAGCCGATATGCAGAAAATTAAACTAATACTTTGAGTCAGCAGTGAATAAGTACATCGAAGTATATAAAATGTGTGAAGAAATCCAAAATAATCCAAACATTTTAAAGATTCATGTTAAATAACCAGAATAAAGAGAATGTTCCTACTTTTTTGACAAATCAGAAAACGAATTCAAAATTAATTTCTGAAAAGATTCGTACTGTGTCATAGGTTTTCACTAGTAACTTATCGGACATTGATTTACATCAATTTACTTTAAATCATTTTTACATGATTTCAATAAGTATATGTCTTTCTTAAGGCTAGATGTACAGGGTTTCCCAACGATCAGAAAACCGAAAAATATTTCTAAATTCGCCGAGAACCGTCGATTTTTGTTCTTGGGGGGAGCTTTTTGTACAGTCAAGCCAACTCGATACATTCATCCCCACGCCCCCAGCAACTCCAATTTTAAAATTTCAAATGCAACTACCCAACCATTTTAAACCCTTTTCATTGCGAATACAGTGATGCATCGTTTTTAGAAACCAGTTGAGATTTGACATTTGACGAAAAACGGAAAGGTCATAAACCAATGCCATGTTTCTTTTAAGTTTTTTATGACTACACACGACTTCATCACCTATTTTTAATGATGTGTCGATCAATTTACAAAAACTTAAAAAACGTTCAGCAAATAATAAATAGGATCTATTTAATCTATTGCTCAAAATGACCACCGTTAACTTCCATACAATAATGCAGCCTGTTTTCAACTTCTGTTCGAACATTACTTAAGACATACGCTGTTATTAATCGGTATTCTTCCACAATTCTCTGATCTAGTGTTTCAGACTGCGTGGCGTACACTCGTGATTTTAAATGGTTCCATACGAGAAAGTCCAAAGGGGACACGGTCATCCAAAAATTACCGCACAGCAACAGCCTAGTGAGGGGGGGCTCCATCTTACCGTAACTTTCCAACAACTCTGTTACCATAGGATTAATTGTACCATCCAATAATTCTAAACAGGTGTTTCCATTGAGATTACCTTCAATGAAAAATGGTCCAAAATATGGTCGCCCAAAATTCCTGCCCAAACATTCAATTTTTCAGGAGTCTAAGTATGAAATTCCCTGATCAAATGAGGATTATTATCACTCCAGTAACGACAATTTTGTCTATTCACTTCGCCATTCAACATAAATGTGCACTCGCCAGAGAAATATGTATTGTATAGAAGATTTCGATTCAATAGAAGTTGTTCACTAAATTATTCGCAAAATTGGTTACGGCGATCAAAGTCATGTTCCTGTAGCTCTTGAACCAGCATTATCTTAAATGGATGAATCTTTTATTTTTTCAAAATTCGATGAACACTGGAACGGATACGCCAGAAGCTTGAGACACAGCTTTAATCGACTGCTGTATGTGACCCAAAACTGCCACTTCAACTACTTCATTTCGAACTGGGCCAATTACTCCACATTCCTCGTTTAAGACCGAACGCATTGCAACGAACTTGTCCATCAGTTGTTTAACGTACTGTTGGCTTACGTTCTTTCCTGGATGATTCGGATTGAAAATTCGTGCTGTAGCGTTAGCGCAATTATGATTTCGATAATAAATTGCAACAATACACTTTCCGCGACAGAATAAACAATTTCAAAATACGTTTACACATTCAACAACAGGCTGAAACTAACGGTGCCATGGTCTTTTATAAGTCCAATCCGCACTAGGTGTCGTGTATGCTTACATCAGTAAGCGGGTTGTCAAGCCAGCCACAGTGGAAAGGGGCGGGGTTGGGATAAGGAGTAAAATGATTGAATAACAAGCTCAAACACCTTATACTTACCATAAATTCATAACTTATACAGCTCAGTCCGGGAAAGATGTCTCTTGGAGCCACCACAACCTTATATTTTGCTAAAATAAATCGTCTTAGGCGAGATGGTAAATTAATCCTATCTGATTGTAGAAGACAGGATTGCAGCTTACTCAGTAAATTTATACACTAACTTCTCAAAGTCAAACACACTTCCAAACAAATCGACTCAAAACTTCAGATACACGTGTCATTATAACTTGCTGAACACACCCTGTATAAATAGAAACTCCAATTCATAAAAATAAGACGTTAACTTATGTAGTTCTTAAAATGTCCCTCGTATATCTACAAATTTATATTTCTAACTGTTATAAAACTTTGAATTAAATAAATGTTCCCAATTTAGAGCATTATAAACAAAGTAAACGAAATCGGTTTAACAATGAATTGTTATCTTAAAAAAAAATGTTCGTTAATTGCTGAATAATACAACGTTAGAACGATTAGTGCTGGTATTATCAATAAAATCGTTATATTTATTAATACTTTATCTTTAAAATCGTATTTAGACATTCATAAATAAGTTTAAGCTTTAATACTTCAAAACGGTACTGTAGGCTGAATAGTGAAAGAAAAGTTTTGTTTGTTAGTAGTGTTCTGCTTTAATATTTCAAAGCTAAAATGAAATTTTGTAATCGATCTGGCTCATTACGCTATTTCCAATCGATTCTTAAATTCTAAAATATGCAAAGACTAATTTCGCTTATCAGAAGGTGTAACCAGGTAGGCACACGATTGACACAAATAAACGACGAAGTAAATTAAACAGAGGATGTATATTGACAAATTCTGCATGTAAATTAAATACAATGGCGTAGTTAACAAAATCCACACATAAATGCCTTACGATTAAAATTTTCCCTTTCTTAAAACTAAACACAATAAAATAATTAACATTCGATTACCTTTTGAATGAATGAGCCGTACTTAATGCAACAATAACAGTAAAGAAAAAAAAATTATACTTAAAAGATAACCGTACTTGTTTTGGTTTAGTAAAATTCTTAAATCTAATCCTTGTTTATCACATTAATTAATCCTTTTTCGGTGCTGTTGTAGTATATATGGTCTGCTTCCAGTAATCTTTTTAAAAATCATTATATACACTAAGCACAAACGCGAGAGGTAGCCGTATTCGCTCTCCTCGCTCGGCTAAAGTACTCACTAACGCAATGTCTATGGTTTGTTCACTCGCATCCGCGTATAGCGGCTCTTTAGTCTAACAACACATCACTTTATACTGCGATGTTTGCCATTCAAAACGTTTACCACAATAAAATATATGCTCTATTAACTTCTAATCTGTCTAAGCACTTTTTGTTTCTTGAAGAAAATCACTAATGTTTTCCTTCTACTCATGATGTATTACATTAGTTATTTGTGAGTGTCTATACGATTTATCCCCTTAAGGGTTAATGCAGTGGCTAAACAAGCCTTGATAAACTATAATTTTCACAAAAAAAACTCCAATAACTAACCATTCTAATGGTTATTACGTGCGCAACCCGTACTCAAAATCCCTAACCGTCATGCTTTGCTTACTACCTTTAACTCCATTTCCTCCAATTTTTTTTTTGCTAGTATGCTCATGCTTATGGATATATTTACTTATTTATAGCTTACATACCTTATTCGTGGACTGTTCAGGAGTCCTTCTCCTCTTTAGCCCTGCTCAATCCATGTTTGTTGGTGTTGCGATGTTTTGTTGTTATTGTATAGTTCACAATCATGGGATGTGCTTATTTTTGGAGTAAAAAAGAAAAGAAAAAAGGTTTATTTATTTAATATTTCATAGTGAGTTAATTGGCTTAAATGCGTGTATTGTCAAGTGGGGGTGTAGTGTGCTTAGTGTGATTATTAGATTCGTCGTCCGGTTTCTTGCTGGGTCGTCACCGAATAGACGGGGGTATGCGGAGGGCATATGGGATGTTGTCCAGGGGGAGGTCGTCGAGTAGTTGTGTAAGGATTGCGGGGGGGGGTTGAATTTTAATTTGGGTTTTCTTCGTGGGAATTGGGGAGAACGGTAGTTGTAGGGCGTGTTAAGGATCTCTTTGGTAGGGATAGTGTCGCCGAAGATTCTTTTATGTGCAAAGTTTTTCTGTAGTGTTTAGATTGTGTATGATGGTTGGTATGTTTTCGTGTTGTGTTGTGAGGTCGCTAGGGCACCTGAAAGGTAACCTGTGTATGCGTCTAAGGATTTGACGTTCACTAGAGGCGGTAGAGGAAATGTGATTGGGGTTTATATTGGTGTATATTGATGATCGGAAATCCATAACAGGGCGGATGTATGTTTTATAAGTGTGTAGAAGTGTTTTGGGGTGGAAATCTCTGATTCTACCCCGGAGCGCGCCCAGTAGGTTTGCGCGGTTCGTAATCCCATTGAGTGTCTTTAAACTTCGGGGAGCCAATTGAGGGTTCTAGTAAAGAGGATTCCTGGGTAGTTGATTTCATCTTGGAGTGGGAGTCTTTCTTGATTTAGGGCGAGGGAATCATTTCTGGAGGCCAGCTTTGGGACCTTATCCTCAGTGTAATTAGGATGGCGGAAGAGGATTGTTTGGGTTTTGGTGTTATCCTTTCCTCCAATTCGGGAACTCGCTTATATACCTTCTGCCCTCCACATTGCCAACACGTCACAATAAATTCGCGCTAAGATCAAAATTCACCAATCACAACTGAGTAATTCGTGCGTTTCTATATCTCGTCACAATGTCCAACATGGACTCAATCACGCTACCCTTATACGACACTCACCGCCATCTTTATTTTACGTGAACATTTATAAAATCTTCTCGAAGAAATCATCTATCCTCACCATATTCATTCAGTATATTCACCAGATTATATCTCAACTCACTCACTCATACGTCTACAATCATTTCTTTCACTCCACGTCCTCCATACACAGTAGCATAAGACCAGTAGTTTTACCAGTATCGTATCAATAAAAATTTACCCAAAACATTATTTCTTAATCAAATTTAAGGCTTTAACGCGAAAATCCTTCTATAACATTCAAATATTCCTTCATACGATAACTAAGGTTTCATTATAAATCTAGTGGCGTATCATTTACACAATCACTTCAGCTCCACTCAAAACACGTTACATACGTTATCAAAATCCTGCATATGCACGGTACGTCAAAATACCCTTACAGGTCACAAGCAAAAGACATTGACTTCTTTGTGACAGTGACGTTTTGTTATTTCAATAATAATTTAAAATGCAAGTAAAATTAAATTTTATTTTAAAAATACGTTTACACCTTTTTTTATAAAATTAATCCTTATTCACATAATGAAAAAACTTAAATTCTTAAATTTTTTTGGCGCTAAATTCGCCTCATATCAAGAAATTGTATAGAAAATAATTTAATCGATATGTTTAAGGTCTATATCCAGGTATTTTTATATCTTTGAAATATGCAGCTGTCTCAGAAATATTTGATAAAAACCAAAAACTGCCCCTAATAAAACTTCCTCACGGCTGCTGGATTTCTCCCAAAATCTCAGCTCTAAGCCAAAAGAGAACAAGCTTAAATACAAAACTTTAAGTACGTAGGTATTTTCGTTCTGGAGTTATAGTGGATACTAACATACATCCACACACATTTAGCGAGAGTGGAAAAAAAGTCGATTGTGTAACCTATACCTACGTATGTAGATTGGAACGTAATAGGTAATGAGATCGTGTGTAGTACATAAAAAACTTAAAAGAAACAGGGCATTTGTGTATAAATTACAACGCGTAGGTACGTTGGTTTGTGAACTTTTCGTTTTTTGCCAATAATTCTGTCAAACCACCACCGGTTTCTAAAAACGATGCATCAACGTATTCGCAATGAAAATGGCTTTAAAACAATGCGTCAGAAATGGGGTAGTTGCATTTGAAATTTTAAAGTTGGGATGGCTAGGGGGATGGACGTATCGAGTTGGCTTGACTACAAAAAGCTCCCTCCCCCTAAGAACAAAAATCGACGAGATCTCGGCGAATTTAGAAATATTTTTCGGTTTTCTGATTGTAGGGGGGGGGGGGTCAATATTTCGTTGGGAAACGAATTTACTGCACTAGTTAGAAGTAAGCTTAGTTGCCTATACGCCTGTTGTAATAAGTCTTATTTTTAAAATACTCACGTTTCCAGCAGGAATGGAATGAATGCAACGTGTTTTACTCCCACCCCAAGGGGTAGGACGGTTTGCTCGGGCTTTCCACACTCCTTCAGCCTCAGCGATGGATTCCCAGCATACTTATAAGCATTATTGGAATATGCATGATGGAATTAAAGGTGGGTGTGGTCAGGATAAGATCGAAAGGAATGGAGTTAGAGATCTGAGGGGTAAAATACTACCGAAATCGCCGCACATGATGTGCGTATCATGCCGCTATATGTGAATGAGGAAAATCCTCTGAAAAAACCTCATTCAAGTTAGATGGTAACGGAGATCAAACCCATTTCCTCCCGAAAGCTAAGGATATTGAGTTACCACAAATCCAACTAGCTTAGTTTCTAGCAGGAAAAAATAATATAACGAAGTAAATTATACACGTTATACACCCTTGTACATCTTAATGACGAGAGACAGAAATAAAAATACAGCCATGAACTTTCGAACTTGTGAACGATAACGTAATAATTCAATTGTGTTGTGAGATTTCAGAATTTTTTAGATTTCTTTAACAAATGATTATATTTAAGTACAAAGTCAAAAAACTGGTGATAATAAATAGTAAAACTGGTGCCCTTTACGCTGCATTCAATAAATAAACTCACAAACTGACATTGATCTGCCAGAACAAAAATTACACATAATGACCACCGCCATTCTTTTTTTAATGCTCTCGAAGAAGAGGTAACAGATTATTCGGTATAAGTATTAGTTTCATAACTCCTTTTTCATTACATTTTTAATACAAAATTCCTTATACTTTAAAAGTTTAATATCAAAAATATTTGAAAGTTTTTTGTATACTGTATATACGTTAGAATAAGCAGTAAGTGGCAGTAACTTCTCTTAAAGAGTTTGTAAAACTAGTTCAAGCGAGTCCCATAGAATTTTCGGTTGGTTAATTCCTTATTAAACGCCAGAGTAGGTGGTTAATTCTTTTACTTTTACATAAGACAAAACAATAGTTTCTGTATATAAAGTTTAATATAATTTTCAGCTTCAGTTAGTACCTACTAAGCAATTATCTAGCTGATTTTCATAATGTTAACATTTTTCAAATACGCAATGCTGTGATTAGGTCTATTCTGTACATTATCAAGACACTTTTCTAATTATTAACTAATTTTTAATATTGCACATAAATTAATCATTGATAGACGAATTACTTTGTAAGTAAACTATATGAAGGAATGGGGTACATCGAAACTGATATGCAGTCATCGCCACGAAAGATGACGTCTCGTCATCAATTTACTGAACCACAGTATCGGGAAGAAACAGTACGAGCTCTTTCCGCAATTACCATCGATTTCCGTGGGACATGAACCATTGCTCAACGTCAAAATATAAAAATGCTAGTATTTGACGTTTAAAATGTTAACAGGTTAGGTTAGTGTCAAGGCGACAAATTATCAAAAAGCTGATATTTGACGTTTTAAAATGTAAGTAAGGAGTAGAAGGAGGGCACTTAAGAGCCTGACGTCATAACTAATTAAAAATGGTGGGGGATGGAGTGGGGTTAATTAAAATTTGAATTTGTAATATAATAGAGGGCCCTAATGCTAACTTATAAGGCAGGTGTAGGGCTTGGCAACCTGATTACTCTCGGGGCTTCGCTCCCTAGTCGTGGCCCCTTGACCCAAAGTTTGAATTTGTATTCTAATAAAGGGCTTGGTCTCGGACCCTCGCCCGCTTGCCGTGGCCCCCTTGGCGGAAAATTTGAATTTGTATTTAAGTCTCTGCATTCTGATTGGTCATTGGTGGCAAATTAATTTGAATTAAGAGAGAGAGAGAGAGAGAGAGAGAGAGAGAGAGAGAGAGAGAGAGAGGGAGAGAGAGAGAGAGAGAGAGAGAGAGAGAGAGAGAGAGAGAGAGAGAGAGGGAGAGAGGGAGAGAGGAGAGAGGAGGAGGAGAGGGAGAGAGGGAGAGAGGGAGAGAGGAGAGAGGGAGAGAGGGAGAGAGGGAGAGAGGGGAGAGAGGGAGAGAGGGAGAGAGAGAGAGAGGGGAGAGAGGGAGAGAGGGAGAGGGAGAGAGGAGAGGAGAGGGAGAGGGAGAGAGGGAGAGAGGGGAGAGAGGGAGAGAGGAGAGAGGGAGAGAGAGAGAGAGAGGGAGAGGGAGAGAGAGAGAGGGAGAGAGGAGAGGGAGAGGGAGAGAGGGAGAGAGAGAGGGAGAGAGGGAGAGAGGGAGAGAGGGAGAGAGGGAGAGAGGGAGAGAGGGAGAGAGGGAGAGAGGGAGAGAGGGAGAGAGGGAGAGAGGGAGAGAGGGAGAGAGGGAGAGAGGGAGAGAGGGAGAGAGGGAGAGAGGAGAGGAGAGAGGAGAGAGGAGAGAGGAGAGAGGAGAGAGGGAGAGAGGGAGAGAGGAGAGAGAGGAGAGAGGGAGAGGAGAGAGAGGGGAGAGGGAGAGAGAGGGGAGAGAGGGAGAGAGAGAGAGAGAGAGAGAGAGAGAGAGAGAGAGAGAGAGAGAGAGAGAGGAGAGGAGGAGAGAGGAGAGAGGGAGAGGGAGAGGGAGTGGGAGAGAGGAGAGGGAGAGGGAGAGGGAGAGGGAGAGAGAGAGAGAGGGAGAGGGAGAGGGAGAGGAGAGGAGAGGGAGAGGAGAGGGAGAGGGAGAGGGAGAGGGAGAGGAGAGGGAGAGAGGAGAGGGAGAGGGAGAGGGAGAGGAGAGGGAGGAGAGGGAGAGGGAGAGGAGAGGGAGAGGGGAGAGGGAGAGGGAGAGGGAGAGAGGAGAGGAGAGGGAGAGGAGAGGAGAGGGAGAGGGAGAGGGAGAGGAGAGGGAGGAGAGGAGAGGGAGAGGGAGAGGAGAGAGAGGAGAGGGAGAGGAGGAGGGAGAGGGAGAGAGGAGAGGAGAGGGAGAGGAGAGGGAGAGGAGAGGGAGAGGGAGGAGGGAGAGGAGAGAGGAGAGGAGAGGGAGAGGGAGAGGGAGAGGAGAGGGGAGAGGAGAGGAGAGGGAGAGGGAGAGGAGAGGGAGAGGAGAGGGAGAGGGAGAGGAGAGGGAGAGGGAGAGGAGAGGGAGAGGGAGAGAGGGAGAGGGAGAGGAGAGAGGGAGAGGGAGAGGGAGAGGGAGAGGGAGAGAGGAGAGGGAGAGGAGAGGGAGAGGAGAGGAGAGGAGAGGGAGAGGGAGAGAGGGAGAGGGAGGAGAGGAGAGGGAGAGGGAGAGGGAGAGGAGAGGGAGAGGGAGAGGAGAGGAGAGGGAGAGGAGAGGGAGAGGGAGAGGAGAGGAGAGGGAGAGGAGAGGAGAGGAGAGGAGAGGGAGGGAGAGGAGAGAGGGAGAGGAGAGGAGAGGGAGAGGAGAGAGGAGAGAGGGAGAGGGAGAGGAGAGGGAGAGGAGAGGGAGAGGAGAGGGAGAGGGAGAGGAGAGAGAGGAAAGGGAGAGGGAGAGGGAGAGGGAGAGGGAGAGGGAGAGAGAGGAAAGGGAGAGGGAGGAAAGGGAGAGGGAGAAAGAGAGCCATCAACCACCAACTACTTTCATTCCTCGAGTCCAATAAACTCTTAAACAGTAACCAGTATGGGTTCAGACAGAGCCGTTTAACGGGTGACCTTTTTCATACGTTACCGACTTTGGAATAAAACATTAGAGAGGTCTGGTTAAACAGTCGTGGTAGCTTTAGATATTTAAAAAGATTTTGTCCAGGTTTGGCACAACCTAACGAAGTCAGCTTGGCAAGTAGCCAAGCTGACTTCGTTAGGTTTATGCGATACGCTCATCAGTTGGATGATCAGCTTTCTTGATAAAAGACGTATACGCGTTATTGTCGACGACTTCTTTTCGAAAAAGCTACAATTAATGCGGGAGTACCCTAAAGATCAATGATAGCTCCCACAACTTTCCTGATGTATTGTGGGCGCTAAATTAAAGGAACAAATTATAGGAGGTAAAGTCAAGAGTACGTACATCGGGTTGTTATTTTCGCTTCAGGTTTCAGTGATTGCAAGGACTTGTATTTGATTAGGTGGATAATAGATTCTTAATGATTGGGCGCTTCCGGCGGACACCCCCGCATTAATTGTAGCTATTGTGAGATTCAATGTACCTAGGGTGATTGGTTCAGGTGTAATATAAGGATCGGATGTTGTGGGTAGTGATAGCTATACCATTACAAACAAAGTTGACCCTGGTACGGCGTTTCAAATACTCCCTGGACGTAATGTCGACAGCTTTCGCTATGTCAGCCAGGAAACGGTTGCATTAGGGCTAGGGTAAGGGAGCCGATGAAGTCGGAAATGTAAAGAGGTGGTTTGGGTTTGTCGTAATCCTCGGTGATTATCGTGGTAGGAGGGAGCGGTTTGGGAACGGCAGTAGCGGCCGCGGTGATAAGAGTCGTTCAGGAAAAGGGGCAGGTAGCGTGAGGTCCACCGCAGTTGTTACACTTTGGTGTATTCAGGCGGGTACAGGATTCTGTGGTTTTCACCACAGGAACGGCAATGGAGTTCTTTATCCATAAATATCTCGTTATCTGTTATGGTTCCTTGCTGCTGTTCCTGTTACTCTCTTGGTGTCCTTCTTGATGGTTTGACTCCTGGATGGTTATAGTGCTTCTGTCCTAAACGGGATCCGCTTCTTTGTGTCGACTGTATGCGGATGCGGATAGGTGACAATCCTAACGTCGACGGCAAAGTTAAGTTCTTTTTTGTAAGTTGCCTTGGAGTGCAATAGAAATCGCAAAGGCTCTAACTATGGGAAAGGGCTTACGTTCGATACCGAAATTCGGACTGCCCTGTGTGTTTGATCGCCATCCTCCATGATTTTTGAGCCCCCAGATATCCGCTCGACACTCAGCAAGAACAGTAGTTGACGTTCGACGTAGATAGTGTCCAGTGTAACCGTTTGGGTTGGGTAACTCCAAATAATGGGCAATTTCCTTCGGCATCTTGTAGAAACTGTGGATTCCAACAGGTTGCACTGTACATTTATTGTTCAAATAAAATATGAACAACCTTGAGTGATTGATATGTTTTGGACGCAAGCTTACGTATCTCCTGTACAACTCAATCTCATTAATTCTTAGTGTCATGGAGGCTGACAACCAACATAGAGCCGGTATCATCGAAATCCTTCACATTTAACTTTCTTAGCTCCTCAACACATGCCCCATAGAGACCGAAAATTAACACCACTTTAATCATATGCAAAGTATCGCCAGATGCTTCTGTCAAAAATTTTGACACATCACCCTGCAATAGATTTTTTTATTTTTGTGCTTCATATTCCTCACCCTGGCGTTTTAAATATAACTTTAACTTCCCATAATTCGATATATCGACGTTTTCTTTCAATCTCAACATATTTTTCAACATGGAATATATCGACCACAACGTGGAAGATTTCAGTCTTTCAGCCTGTAATCAAATATAAAGATAAAACTTAAAATAAATAAATAAATGTATTGCGGAAAAGTAACTTTTTCATGAAAAAATGCAAGCATACCTTTTTCGTCGATATCCATTACATTCTTTGCGGTCCTCCAAGAATTGAATATATTGTAGGTCTTCTCGTATTTATCTCGTGATTTCAAGGGTAATAAACCAGCAACAGATTCAAACGCTAATGCTGATATTTTAGGATGGTTTTCATCGTTTATTTCCATTTTCAAGCGATAACACTTGACAAAAGTTCTGTTTACCCATTTTTGTTTAGTTGCTGCAGTGATGGAAACGGCAATTTGATTCTCGCGCTTGTCATCTATTTTTTAAATAATTTCTTATACAATGTAATCCATTTCCATTTAGTGTCCGAAAAAATGTTATGTATTATTCCCAAAGAAAAGTAGGTTCTTCTTTACTCATCGCGTTTCTAGTCTCGGCTGCGCCTCGATTAGAAAAATCGCGATTCGTAAAGAAAAACAATACTTTTCTTTACTTATAATCCTAATAACTGTTATGTGATTGACTATAAATCTTGCCGCTTCAAATATTTCAAATAAAATTCTGTTTTCTGACTTTGCTTGCTTGCTTGTTTGTTTCGGTGAGCTGTACTTTCGTATTTAAAATGTCGTAGCTAAATCTGGGGTAGCTTCATAATTCTGAATTACGATTAGGTTCATGAATTATTTCAATAAAATGAAGCAATATTCAGCAATAATGGATGGTTAGCTCCAAAGCCGTACCCAAGGGGTGGGGGTGTATGGGCGTTTAAACCCCCTCCAAAATTTACAGGAAACCAAATACTAATACAACAAAATGAATATTCACCTGGCCTCAACGTTAGACACATTCTGTGGTAGATGGCGCCAGTATGTTAGGAACACATTATCGTATTTGAAACATGACCATTGTCTCCTTATGCCATTGGTCCCGCTCTCTCATGTAAAAACCATTTAAACGTTTTTCCAAACGATGACAATTACCTTCCGCAGATTGTAACAGGCAACAAAATGTAGGTATTCCAGTGGAACTATCACACCAAACAGAAATTAATGCAGTAGGTCCTATGAAGGCCCCACATCCCCAAAAAAGGTTTGTTTGAGACGGTGGTGGCATTTTGCTTATTGAATACTTTGTAAAAGAAACCACAATTAACAGTGCGGCTTATGGAAGTACGATTTAATTTTTGAAACTACGCAACTACAACGTAGTCGGGCTCACAAGGGCACCATGTGCAAGCTATTATTGTAAATTGTAGATTTACCGAATTACCGCATCCACTCTATACCCTCGGTTTAGCAACACGCAACTTCTCCTTGTTCTAATATTTAAACACTGCAGGAGCGGAAAATCTTCTTCAGATGAAATATGTGAAATGATTAAAAGTACTTTAGCACGTGATCTTGTTATCCATGAAAATAAAGAAATAGTAAACATTGATATGGTTGATAGGAAACAGAAGATGCATTGAAAAAGTACCGAAATGTGTGAATTTAGTCATTTGTTTGAACTAAGAAGAAGACAGAGAGAGAGAGAGAGAGAGAGAGAGAGATGTTACGGTCGAAAATGACAGTAGAACTGTAGTAATAGATGAAATGTGGGTTGTCGGTAGCTCAGTGGTTCTAAGGGGGTGGGTGTGTTGCTAATTTTTCACTTTTAAGTTATATTATCATACGTGAGACACGTTAGGGGGTTGTCATAAACAGATTGGGTGCCAGGGTGTTTATAAATATCCAAATAGGGGATGAAATATCTAATTTCTAAGATTCACAGCTAGTCTAAGCAACCAAAACCACGCTTACCTTTATCGCAATTACAGGTAGATCCATGAATCACCGCAGGTTCGTTGATACCTGTAAATCTTCAAAAGTATTCGCGAAATTTCGCAAACAAGCGCTTGTAATGCTATGACGTGCTATAAAGGCGACAGCTGATTATTCATCGATCTATTTACGTTATAATTTAAAATTCATAACGAAATGAAATGATATCAAGGAACTAAAGCACTTATAAAAAACCCTTTCCCAAATTGTTACGTTAAAATTGTGTTGAAATATTTAAAAGTCGTCGAATGTCGTCAACGTAAAATTGTGTAAATCAACAATAACCGAGAACAAATAATTTACTCGAAAACTTGAAGGTAAACAGACTATCTCATCTTTTCACATTTCGTTCAAACGTAAGTAATAACGCAGTAGGAAGAAATGAGGTCACAGTTTTCTTATGTACCATAAAGAAAATACTTCCAGCTCATTAACCTATGCATATATTGTAATCAGTGGAACATAATGCAATAATAAAGATGGTACACAAAAAATACATCATTAATTTCGTAAAATTCTATTGTTTGAATAAGATTCACGCTAGCTAGTTCAATTCCTCTAAAATAATCTATTAATTTTACACCAAAAATAAATATTGAAACCGTCGAACATTCAAATCTAACAACCTTTGCAATACAAAATTTTACATAGCGAAATCAGGATAGAACAAACATTGCATAATATAACTGACTGCGGATGGATATGCTTTTTAAACCGAATTGATATCTGGAGGTTACTTAAATAAACTTAAACAAAACGCCTATTCATCATTTCGATAGATACAATATAAACATTCACACTTTATTAGGATTGTCAACTACACAACAAAATGATTGTACGGAAGTGATTACCTTAATTTTGATCAAGCCGTCACTTCAATTGGCTTCCTAAATTTCCCATTTTCTTTGTACAGCAATAGGTGTATACTCTGAGGATGAACTCCAGCAAGCAATACAGGATAGGATAGCCCACCTGTAATTTTTAAGATCAACCGAACGTCGCATCTTACAATGTAAGCTTGTCAATTGATAACACGAATCGTATGAATTAGTAAAATATTTAATTTCAAAACTACAACTCTATTATACTTATCGAAATTGTTTACGACACATGAACTTCTTATATTGTCACTTGCTTAATTAACCTAACTTTTACGTGGCAAATAATTTCTTTCAGTAAATTAAAGGTTCATAAAATCAAACTTACTGTTCTAAAATTTCAAACAAGATACTATTTAGAGCTAAATGTCAAAACTGTGATACCTGTTACATAAACTAAAAAAATTAACCAAACATACGTACAATATATATTTCTAGCATAAGAATAAACATGTCACAATGACAGACATAATTTACATAAAATTACATCGAGTATGTTGAAATTTAAACTCCAAATACCACTTTGAAATTCATTACCAACGTAAAATTCATTCAAGACTCGAACGTAATTTAATTTTTAAAACTATTAATTCAATCTATAAACAAATGACAAACAACCAAACCAAAAATAATCGGGCTTAAATGAGTTCTAAAATTCCTAAATCTAATTTCTTACTTAAAATTGTCCATTAATCCTTGGATTTCTTTCTTCTTTCTTCCGTAAATCAATTATTTGTAGTCCATTTGTAATCCTTAAATTGCATGAAGCCACATAACCAGTGCCCCACAATTTCACAAACACTTATTCCTTTCTGTACTCACAAATAGTCTAATAACACGTAATAGTCTGTATACGTTTGGTTGCCTCCTAAAATTTCTAGCAACCTTTACACCAATTTAGTCCCTTATATAAATAAACTTTCAATGTCATATAACGTTACTTAAACATTGGCTTAATATACAACGAACACTTCGTTCACTTAAAAGGTGGTCCATAAATACGTTTAACTGAATGTCGGTACAAGAACACGCGCTAACCTTGACGCTACTAACGTTACAACTGTTATCTTTATTCAAATTTGTTTACGCACTTATTATTTTCTTGAAGAAAAACACAAACTAATTTTATCTTCAATCTCAATTTTATTATCGTTTTATTTATGAATGTCTTTTACGATTCATCCCCGGTTCGGGTTACGCAGTTGTTTAAACAATTACTGCCTTATTAAAATTCACAAATATAACTCCAACTTAACCCATTCTAAACCACACTACCTCGCGCGCGCGTCTCTCACCAAAAGCCAAAAGCTAACCCACCCGTCAATCCCTGACTTTCCTATTTATACCTTCAGTCATCCATCTTGAAACATGTCTTCCTTCCGCGTTATATTCTCCAATAGTATTCATTTAAAATTTCATAGTTCCAATAGATGATACCCTCTATACAAGCACTCGTGTAATTACAATACATCTCCATATTTGTTCTTACTTACAAATTTTACAATTACTTCATGAAGAAATCATTTTTCGTCACCAAATTCATTCAGTAGCCACTCTGGACCATTACACAACTTTTAACCTTTATCTCCAACCTGCTCTCGATCTCCTCCCGCAACATTTGCAAAAATAAGCACCGTCTAAGGTCTCAAATCCCATATACATACATATATTCTCAAAACAATTGCACAACATTACAAAACTTCGAAATTAACACTTAAACATACCCAATCTTTCTCTACATATTTTCTAAAACATTTTACACTTATTCTTCACATTTTCTGACCAAGATTACTCATCTATCTTCAAACATTCCATTTCTTACAGCAGCAAAACAGTAGCAATACATTATCGTCCCATCGACAAATTTCTCTTCACATTTACATTCATCAGAATCTACTTATTCCAACACTAAAGTCTCTATAACATTCAAATACACGTATCTACATACTGAATTATATTTCTCCTAAATTTCCAGTGGCGTATCATACACCCACATACATTATGCATATACACAAAAAAAATTTTTTTTTTCGTTCAATCTCAATACACTCGCACTCAAAACACGACATACACGTCATTATAACATCCTACATACAGGGTGCGTCAACGCAACCTGACAACCTGTATATATTTTCAAGACCAGGGTCCGACGTCGCATCCACAATCGAATGATTGTGAATTGATAAACACCGTAATGAATTATGAAAGTTATTTTCTTCAGAACACAATGCTTTAATACTTTTTCATTTGGTTATACTGCACATGAACACTTATATTTACACTTCTCTCATTATCCTCCAACTATTTACATACAAATTTCTGGAGCGAAAGTTATAGTTACATAAAACTCAATCAGGTGTTCTATTTACAGCGGTTTCCTATTTATAGAGATAGCCGTGAACCTGACGATACTAAAAGAATTCAACCAAGGGCAAGGGTAGCACTAATCCCTCTTCTAACGATGCTTAAACGATGTCACTATGGACAGACGACATTTTACGATAATATATTACCGAGGTAGTTACAAATCTACTTCAAATATCCCCCTAAGGGTTGATAGGGAAACATTCCAAACGAAAATTCATTCACCACGGTACCGAACCGTAATTTAATTTTTAAAATAAACTTCAATTTATAAATGACAAACAACCAAAACAAAAACATTGCATATCATTCACTGGATTGGGATTCTAAATTTTAATTTGTAGCAAACCCAGATATCTTCAAACACGTGTAACTAAATCAAATCTTCCAAAATGTGTACTCTAAAATGTCCAATTTTAATAATCTATACTCGATTCACGATGCTGGATACTAACGAAAATCCTAAAATTCGATGAAACAACGAATCTTCGGTAGATTTTGAACACACGTGTAAAAGGTAATGTTCTGTTGATAATTTTCTATCTAATTAATGTTTTACTTAATTTAACAACCAAGCAAACATTAAAACTGATGGTACTAAAACCATCTTTGGATCTTAAAGGAAATAACAAAGTTGGTATCATATTGTTTAAACCGGAAGTTAAATGAAATTAAAATTCACTGCGAGGAATTCGCAGAATATTAAAATATTTGTGGAAATTTTTCTTTTAATCACTGTAGTATATATAATATACTAATAAAGGATACTTCCTGTGTTTCATTCTTTGCCCACTCCTGTATGTGATCAATAATACTACCCTGTATTCATACATGGAAACAATTAATTGTGTTAGATATACTTCTAATATATTGCAAACAAATTTAAATTATTACTATGTTGAAGGCTTAAAATATTACAACTCTATCTCAGCGCACAACAAAGGAGTAAACCATCGCAAAAACCTTTTGCAACAATTCCATTTACACAAGTGTAAGACCAACAGTAGGTACCACCAATTTCTAAACCACGAAGGTTTGTGCAGCGATATCCTTCACCTATAAAAAAACGTTCTTAAATCAGAAAATAATACACAAGCATTAGTTATTGTAAAGATACCTTGCAATTGCCTTAAGTTTTAAAGTAACAATTAAAAGTATCATCATTTACGGACAACGATAACCATAATTGTTGCCGAAACGTATATATATATATATATATATATATATATATATATATATATATATATATATAATGTCATGAAATACATGATTTAAAAATATAAAAATAAAGATATTTAATTAACTAAGAATTGCCCAGAATTTGTCAAAAAATGTAAATAACTTACCTTGTGCTTCTGAAACCTGTACCATCCCTATAATCACTACTATGATTAAAAGTATGCACAATAATGGAAACTTCATTATAAATTGCAATGTATAACACAAATCGTTCTAAATACGCTTAAACATTTCTTTTATAAAAGAAAGATCAGGATGATACAAGGTATTGTAAATAACAAGGCAAGTTTGTGAAAGAATAAATAAGATTTAGGATTTAAACGCTTATCAAAATGTATACAGTATTATCAAAAACGTTCCAGATTGATAAACTAACTGTTTAATTCTCTTACTAATACATTTCTTTGAACCAGTACTTAAGTCTGTATTAAATATAGTTAGAGTTTTGTTTGCTACTGTACAGATTTCTAGTTTTTAAAAATTATTTAAAAAGATTACAGAAATAAATTCTAAAGATAAACACTGCTCTTTTACCAACGTGGAATACCTGTATATGGAATATTATTGATTTATATATATATATATATATATATATATATATATATATAGAGGTAGCGCTTATTAGATACGATACGATTGGATCTCGATTTAACTTAACAAACGGCCGTTGGTCGCTGCGTGAGTTTACGCGGCGGGTTTGGTATGTACGGGAAAAGTCGAGTTTGGCCACCCCGCCCCCACTTTTGTGGGTTACGTTTTCGATGTTTCGAGGGGCCGAGAAAAGAATTCTCAGAGGGCGCGTCGTATGGATCGTGAATTTGCGACCGGCGGCGAAGGAGAGGGGATGGCCGAGGGCGGCGCGACGTTACTATCTCTTTTGGGTTGATAGAATACACACATGTGATGGTGGGGGGTGATGTTTTATTTTTTTCTGTCCGCGAGTATAGATTCTGAGGAAAGTCGACTTCGCGCATCTCTTAATAACTTCGTTATTTACCCACCGATTTTTTCAAAACTGCAACATTGTAGATTGGGACCAAGTGCTAACGCGTGATTTTCAACTCTTTTGGATCCCCTCCACTTTTCGAGATATAGAGTCATCTTCTTTATTTCGCGCATCCAGACATTGGGACATCTAGATAAAGAATCCGCCAAACAATGCAAGTCGATTTTTTTTGAGCCAAAACTTCGAACCTCGAATGGGGTGAATGTACAAACTCAGGTTAAGTGGGTTCTACTATAATCCTGAAACACAATCCAACTTGAAAACTGACCCAAAATTAAAACCGAGCTATACAATGAGCGAAAAACGTGACCACTCCCAAATCGATCCAAAATACTCTTAAAATTATTTTTAGGCCTTTTACAAACATTTTGGGTTTTAACCAAATTTGGTCCATCTGACATCAACCCCTTCCCAATTGTTAAAATTTTATGTACACCCATAGTTATTTCCGCTCAAATTCCGTAGAAATGGTTATAATTGTAATTATGTTATTTTTTAAACAAATTTTATTTATAATATAGAAAATGTTTCATATTATATTTAAAATTCTCAATTTCTTAATTTCATTGGAACTACAACATTTACATTTGCGCTACTATAAACGTTACCACTAATTAAGAATTTCGAGGAAAACCTTACGTTTTCAGTATGAATGTTACATTTGTTATTTTTACAAACATAACCAATGTAGAAATTAGTTAGAATTTAATAAAAAATTGTTATGATTTCTCTTTAGATTATTTGAAAACCTGCAAGGATTTAAAATACAATACAAGAACTTCGACTACTTAGTATTATTTTAAAGCTGTTTTAAGTTTTGATATATAAACATCCTTCAATAAAATCGTGAGACAGCTTTAACATTGAGTACTTTTGTAACTGCTTCGACGCAAGTTTTCATATTATTCTGTATCAATATTGATTGTATCCGTATTAAAATATTTTTATATATGCAATCAAAAGTGGTATCTATTGATTAATTATCGATGTGCATCAAACGGAAAGGTTAATAATAAAATCAAACTTAAGTTAAAATAAACATAATAGGTTCGCGTTTGATATGCACATCTTAAATTCTTTTTTATTGAACAAATATATTATTTTATGTGTGCATCATACAATTGAAGTATATTGTTAAAACAACATGATGTATTAATGAAAATCGATATCAAATCATTACAAAGTTGTCAACTAACGGTAAGTACGTTACGATGAAGTAGATTTAAACTTTATGTATGTGTGTTTACAATTAAATGTATGTACTATGTGTTAATATCTCTCAAACTTACTATTAAAGATATTATTTCCAATTAATGCATATGGTTGAAAATAATCGTATTATCATACACGATTTCCTTCATAAAATTATTTATGTTCAATAAATTTATTTATGTTGGTAGAAATGTATCTGAATGCTATCCTAATTCATACAAAAGTATGCTTCTAACATTGTTATTGAAATATTTTTTACTACACAGATACTCCATACTACATAACTAGAAATAAAACTGACACTGTTTCTAAATTTTCACTGTATTGTTTTAAATGATAATTGTATCGACAACAATGAGTCTTCCTCAGATTGAGTATTTCAACCAAATTTATTTTTAACCACACAAGACTAATGATAAAGTTGCACTATTATCACACATAATTAAAGCACTTTTAAGTTTTTACATAAATTTAAACGTTTCAATATTTTCATACTTCATAAACTTACTTTAACATCTAAAACAATCTTAATTATATTACCATTTACTGAAGACCTCATATGCATCATTTAATCAAACCTTTGCACTGTTTTTATTTTATATTTAACTTTTACTGTATAAAAAAGAAGTAAAACTTTGTTTGACAAAACTTTTTATACTTTATGCTTTGTTGAGTATAGAATGTTTTGATCATAATTAATCATAATCTTCATATATTGTAAATTAAACATACTACTCATTACTACAACAAATGTCAATTTATTTCGATTCATAAATTAATTACATAGATGTTTTTGCTTATGTTACATTTTGTCATAACCATTGGCACATCACATTGTTCTTTTTTGATTAATATATTTTAATGCCAACTTCTTACTTTCATAAATATTACTTTGACTTGAATGTATCCAAAATTTGGTGAAATAAATAAAATATTTATGACTATTTTCCAAAATTTAAGTTGGTTATTGTTAAATGCCTAAATGATATTTTGAGGGTCAACCATTTAATTTAATTGTTACGTATCAGAATTTACTTTCAGAAAATATTATTTTGGTAGCATTGTATGTCAAGATGACATTTCATTCTACAATAGTTGAATACTTCCCAATATGTCATTTGGCAACAAGGTTTCAACCTTCATAACATTTTTACTTTTATAAATATTTTTTTGGTATGTTAAAAAGACAGTATATGTAAATGTAATTTGGCAACAGATAATATTCGTCAACACAGTTGTTCAGTCCAATATTGAGGTTAATAATGTTACCTTTTAATATGTTTTAATTGGTACACTCATAAATATTATTTTGGTAACATTGCATATCAGAAAGTTGGATACTTCCAAACATTTAATTTGGCAACATTTAAAATTCCGAATGACAATTGTTAAAACCAAACATTTAGGTTAAAACGTTACCTGCTTAAATGTATAAGTTGGTACTTATACATTAATATTTATTGGTAACATTGTATGTCAAAAGGTTGGATGCTTTCAAAAATACAAACATTTAAATGTTTTATTGACAATTGGTAAAGTCAGATACTGAGATTAATCATTTTACTTATTAAGATGTTTAAGTTGGCACTTACTTTAATGTCATTTTGGTAACGTTGCAGGTCAAAAAATTTAATGCTTCCAAAATATAGTTTCGCAACATATAAAGTTTTGAATGAGAGTTAGTAAAGTCAGGCGTTGAGGTTAAAACTGTTAATTATTAAAATGTTTAGGTTGGTACTGTCGTAAATGTTAGTTTGGTAGTATTCAACGTGAAAATGTCAATTCCTTTTACCATTATTTAAAATTTACAAAATTAAACACTTCCCGCAAGTGAATTTCTTGTTTTTTGTAATTTTCATATTTTTCAATATTACATATTAAATACATCCATATCGAATATACAATGAAAACAAAAACGTAGCGACGCCGGGTAGAAGCGTCGGTATGGACGACGAGTGGGAGAAGTTGGGGGCAGAACGGACGTGAGCTCATAATGCTTCTCGTTGATTTACTCGGAAACGTGAACCCAACTTTTGATGGGAGTTGCGGTATGGCAGAGGTTAACCGAGACGTACCTTCCCCATAAAGCGTGATCTTCCAACTTCGTTTTGTTTCGGGGGAAGGGGGAAAAGGATGTTTTTCGTAAATTTCGTGTGGCTCGGCTGAATGAACGGTTATAGGGTTCGGTTTTTTGCGTTCGTCTCGCATGTCCTGTGCGCATCTTACGTGAATGGCGAAAGTTAGGTAGAAATCACGAGAGGGGTGGGGGAAGCGGTCGAAAAACTTACGAGATAGAGGTCCGGCCGGGGTCGATGGACAGCCGACCTCGGGACGGTACGTACGTCGACAGTAGCCTCAAGAACGTCGGAGGCCGTCTTCGTGAAGATATAAATATGACCGAAGTGTTTTTTTTTGCGATATTCCGTACATTACGAATCGCATCATAGCCTTATTTGGCACGTGGACGTGCTAAGGCGAGACGTTTCGTTGTAATGAAACGTTTTGTCACTCGAGCATGACTTCAAGTGCGTATGACAATTTCCGCCTACTCTTTCAAAAAAAGATAATACATTTTTTCGGTGACAATAATTTTCTTTTATACAAATTTGACTTTTAAATAAATATCATAAACGGTTATCGGGGTGTGTTGTGACCATAGCGCGTAGCGAATAACCATGTTAGTTGATTACTATATTTAAAACCAACAAATTTCATAAAGAATAACTAGATGTTTGAGAAATTAAATATTATTAAACTGTTTTAAAGATAACAAATCAAAGATTGGCTAACGGACGATGGTTAACACTAAAAAATTACATAATCAAATAACAAAATTGAATAGATTTTAATCAATTAAGTGTAGAGTTGTAAAAATCTTAAATTTAAAGTTGTTAATAGAACACTTACACTTGACCTTTCAGTTTTGCACCGTAACTGCCTTCTTCCCACAATGCCTTAGTTTTCTCAATGTAATTGTCCAAATGACTATTAGGATTTCCCCTAAGGAATTTTTGGAATAACCCATATTGGGTTTTTTAATTCGCGACTTAGTGCTAAATATTGTCCGATCTACTTGAAGCTTGTTTATATATCTTAATAAAATTAATGCAGTAGGATTCTCAAATTGATCTTTTTCGAGGGTTGCATTTGTATGTAGGTGCTTTTGACTGATGAAAGTTTCAGTGGAGGTTGCATACATATGGCCCCTTTGACAGGAACAGCCTACGGTTTGAAATCTCTGGTGTGCACCGCTGTCTATATCTACGATTCATTTGGTGTGTATTGCATCTTGTTCTCGTATATAAGTTTTTTTGATAGAGGTTGTTGAAGAGCATTATCAAAGTTGCAATTGAAGGCGAACTGCATACTGAATCTTGCATCTATATCTAAGCTTCTTTTGGTAGAAGTTGCTTCAGCACCTTGAAATAAAAGTGATTGATTGGTTCGACCCGTTTCTAATATGTGGTTTCATTTATAGAAAAGGAATCTAGGGTGTACACCTTGAGCTTTGTTTTTACATCCTTTTGAGGAAAGCTGATTTCACGCTGAAACTAACATCTTGAAATAAAGTCGTTTGACAAGTTCTGTTACGGCCTTTCAGTGCCTTTATGGGTGAATTCGACACCTAGATCCAACATCCTAAATCTTGTTTCTGTATCTAAGGATTTTTTGACAGAACGCGTAATCTGATTTATGGGACATTTTGACTTATACTCTTGTAGCTTGCTTTAATATCTTGAAAAAAGGGATGCATAGTCAAATAGGTTTTAACATCGATGGTTGTCCATCACTATCACTACCTCTTGAGGGTCAATTGACTAACTCTTGGATTATAAGTAAACGCGGGGCTCTCCTGTGCATAAATTGATTTAAGTAAGACCTTTCGACTAGATTGATTCTAGAGTCTCAGCCCCATTCCACGGCCACCATGTGGGGTCCGCTTTCGACATTTGGGACTTGAACATGATGCTTGTTCCTAACAGATGAGACTCGGCTAATAATAGATATTCCCGGTTTCTAACAGCAACAGCTCCGCATGTCCTCTTTTACACCAGTTGTTATGGCTAGAAAACATAAGAATTAAAGAGAATTCGGAAACTAGGGCCCCATACCACCTCATAGAACTGCTTTAAGTCTCCACAAGTTTTCTCAGCCCCATTATAGGAAACTGTTATGCTGCCAAAATGAAATATTTTTAATATCACACATTTCAAAGGATAGCGGTTATCTCACCCCCATTAGAGGATCTCTTCTTTGATCGTGTTGTAATCTTATGGTGCACTTTAAAAGCGACTGGAATGTTTCTGTAATCGATCTATCACCCGCATCCCCGACTTGTTTTCGTATGCTTCACTGCTTTTTATTCTAGAGTTCCCTTTTTTAGCAGCCGAATCTCCGTCTTGGGCCCCACATTAAAATTAAACTAGAATTCTAGTATGTTTTGATTGTTGGGCTGCCACCTTGTGATCTATTTTAAAAACTAATGGTAGTTTCCTGTAATTCGCTCAGCATGTAGTGAGCTCCACCTGAAAGCTGGGACTCCGTTAGGGCGCCTCTTTCCAGTACCTGAGACTCTAACAGTTAGGGCCTCTACTCTATTTCCTTATGCCTTTTTGACTTTCCGCCTGTGGCTTTACAATGGACTCATTCTGGAAATTAGGGCCCCGCCAAGTCTGTTTAACGGTCTATACGATTTCTATGTGACCCGTCAACAGAAAAAATCGTTAAGGGATCAAGTAAGCTCCCAAACAGCTTTCACATGATGTGAGCATAAAATCGTTGTAGTTTAAAGGACCTGCACTAAATATGCGAAAAACAGTGTCCAATACAGTAACTACACAAATAGAGTAATTACAGTGAAAGGCAAAAGTGTTATAATTTACGGTGTTTAAACAGTATTGTGATAAACGGTTTGAACAAGCACAACCCCAGAAAATCAAGAGATTGATGTAAGTAATGAAATAAAATAAGTAGTTGTAGTACAAACACTTTAAAACCTATAAATTAAGAAACAGTTGCTTTGGAGGAAAGGTTTTAAATTTGCAGTGGCCCTTTATTATCCGTTGAGGCTTTAAATTACCGTGGGTGTTCTTTTGACATAAAGACATAAGCGTTAATTGTCGCAAGTAAAACTAGATGTACAATATAACCGCATAAAATACAATGCGTAGGATGTTAATTAAAGTCACTACCTTTGACTAATTGTTTATCAAATCTTTCATGTGGCCCATCAGCCAAAACGTGGTTGGTAATTTCTTATTTCCAGTTTAAAACGACGATTAGTCTTTATAACCATTAGAAAAATGCCTCGCTGGTGCACTTTTTCTCGGATAGGGAGTAAAACTGTAGGTCCCGTGGCTGACACGTTAAGGATCCTTTTAGTAGGGCAAAATTCTAGTGACGGGTAGTGCTAGTAACCATTAGTAGTTATTGATGCGCATAAAGATGCCTGAAAATTCCGTTTACGTCTAGATCTTGGCCCCGAAAGTAGGTAAGTTTGGAGACTTCTGGCACACACCACAATTCCAAGGCACCACAATTCTAAGGTTGCCACAATACCAAGGTCACCACCGTACCAAGGTCAAAAAAGCGCAATGTTTGACCTAATTACATATCATTACCACAAAGTCAAGGTCACAAACCCCGCTTTTCTGTTCCACAATTACAAGGCCATCCGTGTGACCTATCGCGCGATCATGTTTCACAATTGCAAGGTCATCCCACGTCACAAACAACGCATTCATGTTCCACAATTACAAGGCCATCCGTGTGAGCTAGTTATCCTTAACCACCTGGTTGCTACTCTAGCCCAAGGCCACCTCACTTGTATGTTTTTTGCCCACTTGTATGTTTTTTGCTCACCAACACTTTTTACCAAAATAAAAGAAAACGTTATGTTAATATATTTAATTCATGTAGAAATGAAGACATGTACAAATGCAATCAGATATATGATTTTCTTTAGGAATAAAACAGTTTGATTTAGTACAAGTGCAGAAGGTCCTCTCCACTTCCGTTTCATTACATCTGCGTGGACGTGGTGCGAGGAGCTGAGCATACATGCAGTGTGGTGCCCATCGTAGATGTTCCTGTAAAGGATTGTCAGCTGGCTGCCATCGGTTTATTCTAACCCCACACATGAAACATTCAACCATGTCGTTGAGAGATGTGGAAAGGAGCCTTGCTGCAGAAGGTGTGTAGGAACTGCAAAAGAAATAAAAAAAGATTAGATGTATATGATAAGTGAATGTGGTAGAAAGATTGTTGATTTACTATTCAGGAAATAGCAATAAATAATAAAAATTCTGAGATCGAGCAAGTTTTGAAAACTATTATTTCTTTATAACATGTAAAAAGTTTTAATAAAAAAAAACGGGATAAAAACTAGTATTTAAGTTAGAATAATTAATAATGTGTCTGTGAGAAAAAAAAAGCTTAATATGTAGATAACATTACATTAAAACGTGTTTTGTTTGAAATCTAAAAAACACTTGCACGAAATTATAGTATGAACCGGTCAGTGATGTTTATAAGAAAAAAAAAATGAATAATAAGATGTTTAGCTACTCCCTTTAGCAATAAAAAATAGAGTTCGACCTCCTCCTGCATTCCTAGATGGGATGATCTGTAAAAGAAAGAAACAATTATTCATAATGATTAAACTATCTACGCAATAATAGAAAAGGTTTATGGAGGCATTAGCGTTTAAATAATACACATAAAACGTTTTTCTACTAAATTTCCTTTTCTTTAAGATGCAAGTGAAAGTATAAATAATTAACCAAACGAGTTTTTTTCATTAAAAAGAATATTAATAGGTTATAGCAAAAAACAGTTTGTTATTAGACAAGACCGATAACCAGACGTTATATATGAAAAAAAACGAGTTCTGGGTGTAATACATGTTAAACAGATTTAAATAAAAAAAAGTACGTATACTTACGTAAGAAATAAATGGTGTTCCAACATGAAAAATATTAGAAAAAAACCCATTAGAGCACTTAATACACGAATTTTTAACATACAATGGTAAATTTGCTCACAATTTACAAATTTGCTCGCGTAATGAAAACTAAATACAAGTAGGTCACGCAAAGTGTATTTATAAGACCGCATGTCTTTGTATACGTTCTGCGTTAGTTAATTAGCATAATGCAAAGTAAATACAAAGTAACACTAGCCTTCACTAAGACCTTACCACATATGGGAATGTACCACATTTTTTTCCAATTTATGCATTCTTAACCTTAACATTGAGTATAAAAGCAGATGCATTTTGCTATGAAGATATAGTATTTGAAAAAAAAAGTGTTCAATATGCAATATATCGAGAGGGTAAGAACTTTTTTTATATTATTATTTGTAACATATTAGTGATATATTATTTTTTATTGTAATATGAACTTACTATATATGCACATGTATTATTTTTTAATTGAAAAAGTTCTGTGATATAGGCCTGAATAACAGTACGTGAATACCGGTCAAATCAACTGCCCTTGCAGAAGCGGTAAGACGAGTTTTACATATTTAATATTCAGATAGAATTGCATTGTGATCAGATGCTTTTTAAAATAATTCGATACTAGTTATTTTTTTTTTCTGATCACAGTTACATTCATTTAAATTAAGTAATTGAAATTCATGTATGACGAGACAGATTATTCATTAAATAAATTTACTTTAGCGTCTACCTATTTTTTGTAGAAAAGAAACATATATAATTTGAAAATTATTAGCATTAAACTTTATATAACCAGTTTGTTTGAGACAAGTTATTTTTTTAAATAGATTTTCATTATGATCTGTTATATACTGGTTAATATTCAGACAAATACATTGTAAAATTTGTAAAGTGTTATATATAAATTTTAAATTTGAAGTCCTATATAAATGAAATGTTAATTTTCTTATGTAGTTGAATTAGTATTTCTAAATTTCACATTGTAAGACGGATCGTAAAGCAGCTATACAGATTTATTTCTAAGTTCTCTAATTACTTATTTTCATTAAAGTAGTGCATGATAAACGTATATAGTTACAGTTTTTTTCAAAAAAAGTTTGCAATTTAAGCGAATTGGCTTTTTTTATAGTTGTAATCCTTGTTACATGCGATAATTTTTTATACTTAGATTGTTCAAAATTTCGCATTCTAAACGAAGCGACTTTTTTTTTATCTTGTGTAGGTAAATATTTTTTCTAAACTTTAAAGTTTAACAAAATTAAGTTAATTTTTTTTAGTTGCAATCCCAATTTAAAGTTGAAAAAAAAATAACATATAATTGGTTCTATCCGAGTCAATATACATGGTATCATGTAATTTAGTTTATTAAAAAGGTATGCTTTGTTATACATTGCGGTATATATATTTTATGTATAAAAAAAGAATCATTGCGTTTCAACGTAATAATGATTGAACCAGAGTGATATATTGCTTTTAATATGTAATGAGATAGTGTATATTTACTCTGTTTAAGTGGAAATGGGTTGCAAATATTTTGATCGAATATTCAATCCCTCTGAAGTGTCTCGGTAATGAATTAGGGGGTTTGTTACAGACGCTATTTTTGTTTGGGGTGGGGGTAAAAAGAATTATTAATATTACGCGCGGTATGTGTGTGTGCGCGCGCGCGTGTGTGCAGGTGTGATTATGCACACTGAACACAATACGTTTTTTTATTTTTATTTTTATTTTTTTTTATTTATTTTTTTTTTAATTTTTTTTCGCGCATGCAGGTGTGCTTATGCACACGTTTACGTTTCCAATATGGTTATATACAGAATGTATAAGGTTGAATAAACATAGTTTTAAACATAAGAACCTCCCAAAACAATGCATATATATATATATATATATATATATATATATATATATATATATATATATATATATATATATGTAATGTTAAAATAATTCAAATGGGGATAGGGTTCATTTTGAGGGAAATTAAAATTAAATGTAATTATACACCGTACTAGCTCAAATCTCAAATGGGGATAGAGTTCATTTAATTGGGAAATATACATAAAGACTTACTAAAGTTTGTACAATGACGCATGCGTTGCGTATTAATTGAAATCAAATACCAAAATGTCAACTTTGTTAAATGGTAACTTCCTAAAAATGTGATCTTAATAATGTCATTGAAATTGAAATTTGGAAAGAAGACTAAATTTTTAATTGTTTTACAGATGTTTACACAGCTATTGCATAAAAATTTACACCTATACATAAAGTATAAATGCAGAAAATCACACAAATAATGAATACAAGTTGAAGGGTTATGATTAAAAATTGACTCACATGTGCATCGGCAATCTTCAAAAGGATGTGTTCATACAGCTGGTTCCATTTCCAAACGTAGGCTCCTTCCAATCGGTGATCGATGTTATTGATCCGCTCTACTTGCTGCTGCAGTACTTCCAATAATTCAACAACGTCCTTCGGATAAATGGTTGCTTTTCTTGTGGTAAACGTATTTATAATTGCTTAAATGTTTTCACTCAAGCACTTAATTGTTTAATTATTATATTTATTTAATTGTCGTATTAAATTGCTTCAATTATTTTCGGTTTAAATATTGTTTTAAAGTTGTAAAATTTTTAAATTAACTTTACTTTTCTTTTTAGCATCCGATATGGAATATTATTTATTAATATGTCGCAGCAGGAAATAAACATCAATTGGAAAAATTGAATAAATTTTATTTATGATAACGTAACCAAAAATAAATTACAACAACCGGACTGTTCAAAACGTCAAACATAAATCGTAACAACTTGTTAAATTTAAATCGTAATAAACTTTACGAACATGGAAATTTATCGGTAACCTAACTTTGTTTTAGATTGTAGGTTAAAAACAATTGTTTCTGAACACTCATCTCTTCAACAAACTCGTATCAACTTTTGCGATAAAAAAACGTGGTTTTAAACTTACGTGTTAACACAAAACACAACACTTTGATCTTTGTCATAAAAATTTAAACTTTGAAAAACAAATATAAGAGAGAGAAACTGATCAGGAACAATTCCTTGTATACCCTCCTGTTAGCTACAGAAGTTTAAATTTTTTTTTAAAAATATAGACAAGGTAACTAAGTCTGTGATTGGTTAATATAAATTTGAAAACCTATCCAAAATATAAATTATGCTGTAACTTTCTTAATAAGCTATTGATTTAAATTTTAAAAACAGAAATAAAATCTGTGCAAGATTCCGCACAAAATGATACCTCATTTGATATACTTCTGTCAAAAAATGTACGATTTGACTTATCCTAAATTAAATTTGCTTATATCTAAAAAATCTTACTTTCTACGCTTAAACTAAATACATATTCGTGATCTGCATGAAAATTTGAATTAGAAAATATTTATTTCAGCTCCATAATTTTAAATTTAGAGGAAAATTCTTTTTTTCATAGGAAATTTGTATAGTTAACCCTATTTTATTAAATTTTTGTTCAAATGACTTGTACAAATTAAATTATTGCTTGAAAATGAGGAAAACCTCCTATTAATTATATTAACAACTTATTCTAAGCTGAACTTACTCTATAAAACTATGAATTTGCAAAAAAAACCTTAAATTTAAAACAACCTAACTTAATTTAAATGTTCATACAATTTGCGTAATTAACGTCCAAATCAATCAAAATGTTACTTTCACAACTTATAAAATCCGTCTTTAATTTTCTCAATGTTCATTTTTATTGTAGTGTTTAAATTTTAGTTACTTTAACGATCCATATTGTTAAACACATTTCTTTAAAAATCTAACACAAAAATGTATCTGCATGTAAATATCCATATATTAAATTGTTGTGTAAATTGTGCTTAATGTTTACTATGCATTACTTTGTCGGTCGCACTTATACTTTCACTACCATTGTGAGTAATAATTAAATCATATTCGTACTGTAACCCTTTCTCAAATTTTTAAAACTTTCCTGCATTTTACCTTACTTATAATATGTCCCTAATATAAACATAACTCTAGACTGTGTGCTAAACATCTGTAAAATACCCAAATGCCAAAATACTTTATGTGAAATGTAAATTTAATGAAACAATATCTACGAACTTAATCATACTTACAATTTAACCTTCCTGACATGTTTCTTATGTAGCACAATGCTTTTTATGACTGAACCAACTTGTACAAATCTTATTAAGCCCGTTTCATCAAAACAAATCACTTTCTTTCAGTCGTTTACCAAAATACTTCAAATAAATGTAGTGTAAATATACTATAATTGATCTCAAATCGTTCTACATAGAAATTACAAGCTTAAACTCTCAAATCCCTGTCTTAATCTTATATCTAACCATTTCAATATATATATATATATATATATATATATATATATATATATATATATATAACCGTAATAGTTCTAGTGCTACCAGTTAGTCTCTAACTTTGTAATTGCACGCTTTCAGAGTTCTACTACTTCAAACCATCAAACCAACTTGTCTACAATGCAGAGTAAGTAGATTTTCTCTCCCGGTACAAATTCAATTGAATATTTTATCTTAAACTAATGAAGGTGTAATGATATACAATTCTTTTTAGGTGAAAGTAACCGTTTCCAATGTGAATATCTCAAGAAATTTTCTCGAAAGGATTCCCTACTTCGACATCAAAAAACTGCGTGCTGGATAAGGATGTCAGTATCTACCCCACATTCTGGCATGCAGGGGGTTTCGTTGCAAAACCAAACCACAGGGAGCAATGTGGAGCAAGGAATCACTTCCGACGATAACAAAGTACATAGACATGTTACTGATTCCTTTGCGCAACCAGGACCATCTGGGGAAACTATGCGAAGGATAATGCAAAACCCGGACCATCAGGGTTGAGCAACTCAAGGAAGCGGAAGTCTGACCAATGCGATGAACCAGTACATAAGAAAAATAGTAGAAGTGTTCAGAGTGTACTGCACGGATTGCTCAATGGATGTACCTCGGTATGCGTTACAAGGACACCTCAGGAGCAATAGGCATAAAGGAAATGTATGTTTGCTTGTCGATACTGGGGTTGAAGTGGTTCAAAATGCGTTTAAACAACGCATTGTGTCGTACCGACTGTCACCATGCAATACGCATACTGCTGTGTCCACCTTTATGGCAGACGTTAAAGGGAACGTATTGAAGGCAGTACAAAATCAGTTGCAGAAACACTACTCTTTAAAATGTAATGTTGAGCTGTTTGGTTTATACCTTTTGAACAGTAGGGAAAGCACAGAACTGAAATCCTTTCAGACTAAGTATGATATTCTAAGTGAAGGGACGGTGTTAGAAGACTATTTCCAAAGAATAAGTGAAATATTGGATGCAAAGCAATCCGAATTTCAGCATAAAGATTCTGGTAAGTGTGTTATGACTATTGGTGTAATCGATTAGCAACAACTGTTTTAGGGTGGTCCCTGGTGCAAAAAAAAGACATAACCGGGGAATTCTACGCGGAAAATATACTCGCGTTTCGGAACTATCAGAAACAAATGGTTCTACCATTCGTAATACATGCAGATTTTGAAGCGCTCTTAGTACCGTTAGATACGGCTGAACCAGATCCCTAAAAACCGTTCACGATAAAAACGTGTAAACACGAACAATACTCGTTCAGTTATTATATTAAGTGTAGTGTAAACGATGCGTGGTCTAAGTTAGAGCTGTGTAGGGGGAGTAATGCAGGGGAGATATTTATAAGACGACTGGAAAGTGATGTAAAACGGATATATAATGAATATTTCAAAGCTATTGTTCCAATGACACCATTAACGGATGAACAACAGGTTACGTATGAATGCAGTGTGTGTTGTTACAAATGTGGCAAGCACTTTACGCGCGATCCGACAAATCCGAAAGTACGAGATCACTGTCACGTTACTGGTAAGTATCGTGGTGCAGCACATTCAACGTGTAACTTAAACTATCAGGTACCTACATTTCTCCCCGTTTTTCTACATAATCTCAGTGGTTATGATGTTCACCTGTTCATTAAACAGATGCGAGCGAAATGAAAGAAATTACCGTACTTCCTGTTAACAGTGAAAAATATATAACGTTTGGTAAGCACATTTTTGTTGATGAATATGTAAACAGTCGTGGTATCAGGGAAAAGAAATACATTAATTTACGTTTCGTCGATAGTTGTAGATTCATAGCTGCATCCTTAGATACTCTATATCAGAATTTATCTGATGATCACTGTATGGAGGTACGGAAATATTTTAGTAATGATGGCGACTTCAACTTAGTGAGAAAGAAAGGTAGTTTCCTTTATGCGTACGTAGACAGCTTTAGTAAATTGAACGACGTCACGGTGCTATCATATGAAAAATTCTACGTAAAATGCGTGATGCAAATATTTCCAATGACGAATACTGTCGAGTTCTACTGGTATGGGATCACTTTAAGTGTAATACACTAGGTGATTTATGCTGATATTTATTTAAAATCAGATTTGTTGTTATTGACTGACGTGTTTGAAAACTTTAGGCGGTTATGTATGGGTGCCTATGGGTTAGAACCTGCACAGTATGTCACTTTGCCTGGATTGGCGTGGGATGCCATGTTGAAATGTACGAAAGTAGAGCTAGAATTACTCACGGATATGGATATGTATCACTTTTTTGAACAAGGTATTCGGGGTGGAGTTTGTTCCGAACCATGATCCTAAACAACCTAAAGTGTTTTTACAGTATTTGGACGATACGAACTTATATGGCTGGAGTATGCGGCAATACCTACAGCACGGCGGGTTTATGTGGTTACCTCAAGAGGGAATAGATCACTTTGACGTATTGAAGATTGATGATGACGCCGAAGTTGGATTTGTGTTGGAGGTTGATATACATTATCCCCACGAGCTGCATGACGAACACAACGATTATTGGTTTTGTCCTGAAATGATCTGCGCACCACATTCCCAGGAGGAGAAGTTAATCCCTAACCTGTGTGATAGGACCAACTATGTCATACATTACCGCTATTTAAAACAATGTATAGAGCATGGCTTAATTGTTACTCGTATTCATAGAGTTTTACGCTTTCGCCAGAGTCCGTGGCTAATACCATACGTAGACCTTAATACAGCTCTCCGCAGCACAGCACAGAACAAGTGCGAAAATGATTTCTATAAGATTATGAATAATGGCGTGTTTGGTAAAACAATGGAAAATGTCGATAAACGAAGAGTTATTAAACTGTTAACACATTGGGAAAATAATGGTCGTCGGGTAGGTCTAGCACGGTACGTTGCAAAACCGCTATTTAAAAATTTTATTCAATTCACTGACAGATTGTTTGCGACGGAATTGTCGAAACAGGTAGTTACGTATGACAAACCCGTCTATGTCGGATTCAGTATTTTAGATCTTTCCAAAATTATAGTGTATCGGTTTTTTTATATCTTACGAGCTCATTATGGCAAGAATATCACGTTGCTCTATACTGACACGGATTCTTTGATTTGTTGAGATAGTAACTGATGACATGTATGCACACACGCGAAATAATTTAGACGAATATGATACTTCCATCTATCAATGAGTTGCATGGTATTCCTACGAATGCTTCCCGTCGTTGGACGAATGGAAGATGAGTACGCAGGGAAAGCGATTCAATATTTTTATGGTGCAGGATCAAAGTCATACTGTCTGAAGCTTGCTGATAATGAAGTTGTTATTCAGAAAGTGTTGACGGAAGTAGACTACAAAGCGGTTGCGGAGGGGTCTGATAAAACAGTAATGTGTAAAATGCTTGTGTTTCGATCAACCTTACATGATATATATACCAAAATGTTAAACAAAATTGCCTTCAGGTCCCAGGATGACAAACGGTATCGACTACGTGATACGTGTTCCACATTGGCGTGGGGGCATTGACGAATACCGGAATTGGAGAATGCTGATCCTTTGAGCGAACTGTTGCAGGTTGCTAAGCAAATGAATTTATATTAACCGAAAGGAAAGGAGAATAGTTTGGGTACTGACACTTGCTAGTTTCTTTACTATATTCTTTACATAATGAAACTAATATTAATACTAATTTGTATTGTTCCTTTAGTTGTTTAGTATATACTAATATTATGTACTAATTCGTTATTAAGAGAATATATGCTATACAAATACTGTGTAATATAAATAAAAAAAATACGAGAATGATTATTTACTATTTTTTATTAAAAAAAGTGTGTACAAGACTTATTGCATTATATATGTATCTAGCAAATAGTAAACAGAAGACAACCCACAGTGACATAATGATTCACAATGAAAGTAACAAACGGGTTGCAAGTTCAATAACAGGCTGAGCCACAAATTTTCTGATGCTATCTGCTTTCTCTCAGCCCTTGACATAGACAGAATCTGTTGGCTGAATCAATCTCTCGAGCATTCTTCGAAAGTGGTGTGGTGGTGTATACCCTTCTTCCCATTTAATACAGTGCTGGTTATGCATTAACCAAGTAGCTTGACGACGATTCTCTGCATCTAACGTATGCCAGGGATACGGTGATTTAAAAGTAAAATGGGCAATTTGTTTCCCATTATAAATGACGAGTTCTTTTGGTATAAAAGCTTACGAAATTTTAAACCCTTGTGCATCGACTATGACGGACATTGCATTACAACTGTCGTACTGCTTTGGTTAACGCGTTGTATGTAACTAAACGATCGTGGAGTATAGCACAGTATGGTGTCGTATTGGCAGCTATGTTTGGCGCTGTCTCAAACTCCACATGAAGAACTACTGCTTTAGAGTGCAATGCTTCTTTTTGATTTGAGCAATCTACAATCAACGGTGCAGCTGTGGTAAATTGCGTAGGGGTGAGTAATGGTTCCCCATCTCTTTGGTAATACGACATTTGGAATTTAGCAAACATTTCATACAACGTAGCAAAGCAATTGTTATCATAATTAACGTTGAGCTTTGTCATACGGATAACGATCCGTGTTCAGGAACACGCGAATATTATTTAGTGCACATTTATCGAATCTGCTCGTATCTTGCATAACATTATTCTCTCGACCAGTTTGAAATCCCATAATAATGTGTCTAGGTGTTTCTATACCAGTAGATGTTTTGATTGCCCATATATGCTTGCCTGTTGCTGGAACGACGGGATATATGTGGGTTTCGCAACTTCTAAATGCTACTGGCGTATTTACATTTTTATCAACTCCTCTGCTAATGCTGGAATGATGTGTGGAACTTTCCAATATATCTTATCTATGTTAACTTTTAATGCTTCTTCTACAGTTGAAATTACTGCGTCGGTATCAATGTTACTACGAATTAATACCAGTTCTTGTCTAATGTTCAAAACCACTTTATTGTAATCTTCGGCAAAGCCAAGTAGCATTCGCAAAGGTATACAAACATTAAAGTATCCTTGAGCATTTCTTAGTGTACTGTTTGATGTAGGAAACCAACCTGCATTTTCATGACAGGCGAGATCATTGGACGTTAATGATACCAATCCTTTCATTGTCGACGTTAATCCTACCTTCGTTACGGAATCTACCACTATTCCATTTATTTCATATCTAATTTCACTGAATAAAAATGCGATACCGTTATTAACGAACCTTGCGATGTTAGAGACAGTACCATCCTGACGTAATAATCGTCCCTCTACGTAGACATAACTTTCGGATGGCAGAGTGTACATGTTTTCCTGAATGGGTAACCTGATTTCATCATTGTTTCCAAATCTGGTAGTATATGGCTGATGGGTGTGCAGTTCGGAATTAACGATAGCGTAATCAGCGACAGATTTTTCATTAACGTTTAATATACTCATTGTAGTATTGTAAAGCCGAGACTTTCCAATAATGCTTTGTTCCGCGGTGTCAATGCTTTGGGCGCTGAACGCTTACTGACTCACCTTTCCACACTTTGATCTTTTATAGTTTGATTTGCTCTGGTTACATACACATGTGTTATAGCGCGTCACCATATTTCCATTAAATGTAGTCCTATCGTTATGACTTCCCCGTTAAAATTGACGAGATCTCCGTCTTGGTCTACTGTTTTAAGTGTTATTGTCGAAATGGTAGATGTATTGATAGGTAGATAGATGACATGTTGAGGGACTCTATTATTTTATACCCCGCTGGTACACTGGGAAAGAACTGATGAATTATGTGTGATGTTTCACCATTCTTAAAGCTACCACTTGTTATATTGCACTCGATAGTTAATGAGTTAATTTTGATAATGTTAATAGGATTATCAAAGGTATGCACTTTCTGAGCCTGGTAAACAGTTTTATTAAATCCCAGCATAGGTCCTATCGAATTTTCCACATTGAAGTTAATGTCATGGGTTGCTTTCATACTTGCTTTCATAGTATTATTATTCGCTTGTAAATGCACAAATGCTCTCGATCCCTTCACTGACTCATTAATATATATATATTCACATTCTTTGAAGTAACATTCTGTATAGTATTGAAAGATTCAAAACTAGTCAACCCCATTACGTATTCCGACTCATTCTCAAGAAAAATCGGTGGATTAAAGGTTGCTTGCAAGATACAGTTTTTACCGGTAAATGTAAATGTGTACGACATTACGATCACGTAACGACTACTGAAAATCAGTACGAGCAGTCATATAAATATTGTAAGACTAAATGACCGCAGTTGTATGTATCAAAATCTTGAACTTTGGTAAAATTATACTCAATTGTGTTTCTGCTACAATCACTTTTAAAATAGTGGAGTAATTCAAAGGGTGGTTTAATATGTCCTATGCTATCAAAATATATAATATGCCTGTTACGCTTAATGTAAGCTGTCCAGTGTGTACCCTTGTTATTTTGAGCATTCAGATTCACAATACCACATTAATTCGCATGGATTTGTGTAGGTAAGTTATCTCGCATATATATCCCTCTAAAATAGAGAATCTGTAATTGCGCTACAAATTTTGATAGCTCAACATTACTTAAGGCGTGACGTGGTAGCTTCAGTGGGAGTTTTTTAATACGGTTGTAAATATATACCTAACCTTCGTTTATATGGCTTTATGTATAAACCTTTTCCTAATGTAGCTGCTTCCATTGCTTGGTAGTGTCGTTTGGTTTCTTCTAACGTTTTTGTCGCAGCTTTTGCGTCAGTTACCGCTTTTGCGACTGCCGCAGCACCGCCACCTAGAGACCCTAAAGCTCCTAATGCTGCAAAGAGGGGAATAAGAGGTATGAATCCCCCACGTTTTGGTATTGGTGATATTATGCTCTTGGGTGACATAATTTTTTTGTGTTTTAGAGCGCTCAAGGCTTGCTGTATTGTCGATTTTAAAGATGATCGAAGTTTACCACCAACACGACGTCAGGCTAGAAGGACTGCTTTGTTAAACGAAATTGCTCTGCGAGAATGCTTCCTTCGTCGTGATTTGTTTCCCATTCCAAATTTCTTTTGTCCTTTCCGTGATTTTCCACCCATTCCCATTGTCCGTTTTCCTTTCATTATAACAGCTATGGTTAACGCAGCTGTCCTTTCTCCAAAGGCAGCGTCGGTAGAACGAAATATATTCCAAGCTTTTTGTTGTAAAGTCTTATCGGCTATGTGTCGTTGTCGTAGATCGTTTGACTGGGAGTATGCAATATCGTGTTCTTTACACGCTTCGTCCAATGCGTTAATACATTTGTCGCCACGAGCTAATCGTTTCTGTAAACGGGTACCTGGCCCACAATATCGATATCCAGGTATATGCAACTCCACGGGTAACTTATTTATTTATTAAAGTATTAATGAATCCTGAACCTTTTTTTTCCTCTGACGCTGGGATGTATACTTCATACCACACTGACTGATACTTCACTACTAAACTACTTTCAGTCGTAGTTTAGTACCATAATGGGTGACATCCGTTTCATTCCGCAAGATACAGAATTACCTATAAAAAATTATGACATTACTCCTAACAAGGAGCACTACTCTAACACCGTGGTTTATTAAAAGGGGGATGTAAACGAGGTATAATCGTCGGACCATCCGGCCGTGGAAAAACCAATGTTATGATTAGCTTATCAGAACATCCAAATGGCTTATGTTTTGAAAATGTCTATATACACTGTGTCTCTTGAATTTCTGGACATAGGGATTTCCCATGTTAAAATAAACTATTGTAAATATTGGCTCCCCTAATTATTTTACAGTAAAATGTCAAATCTTAAGGAAAAAAGGCTGCTTCTTATGTTACAATTGCATTTACATTTGGTTCATCCATTTTCGAGAAATTTAGGAAAAACTTAAGTGCTTTTTCCTAACCGGTAACGTTAATAAGCCATGTAAGTGTCAGGATAAATACAATAAGGAGCACAAATAAAATAAGTCTGTTATAAACAAGAAGATGATATTCTAAATAAACAAATTAATTATTTGCCGGTTTTGATAACTAGCCGAGTACAAATCTCTGATATTTCTAAGTGAATTGCCAGAGTAATGCCATTCAATAAATTTTACTTTTTCTTCAATGGTGTAATAATTCATTTTTATAAACAAATTTTTCTTTAAAAAGTAATAATCTGTCCCAAATAAGGTTTTAATGATGAATGAATTGTTTTTGAACAATGAATGATTTACAATGACAATTAATAATTATTGTTAGCATTGTCTGTCTAAAGCAAAGCAACCTTGACCGATAATCTTCGCCCTTTCTATGGCTTAATGTAATATGTTATCCATTATATACGATACTGGCTTTACATACATTTCCTCTCTTTATATATGACACTCTCCCCACTATGTGTCCTCCTCAAGGCCACTTACGTGGCCTTCACGATTATACCACACATTGTTTCAGCAACCTTAGCAGTGCCACCTTTTCAAGGTTTTCTTTTCGTTCAAGGCTGTTACTCATTTTGTTTTTTTCCAACCTTGTATTCACCACTACTTCAAGGATTCCTAGGCATACTTATTTCCAAGGTTGTTTCCCGTTCCACTTTGCCACAACGAGGTTACATACCCCTACTCATTTTCTTTCTATATATTTAAAAGGAGGGGGTTTTTACATATGCCATAGTTAACGATCTTCACTATGTCAGTTACTCCAGTGTAAGACGATTGGGAGACACCTGAAGTTTACCAACCACAAACCCTTTTTCAAATTAGTACGCGACGGACATGCCAATTAATTCCGAACTGGGTAAATTTTGAAAAGAAAGGAATAACTAAAGTGCTACGAAATAAATATGAACTGGTTCAGTGGAATTCACCGTGGTTTGCCAAATTGAGCACATTAATACGCGAGCATTTTCGGAAAGCAGTGTAACAGCATACGCCCACATTGTATCAATATATGTTCGCTACCATCTGGTGGACTACATGCATTTGTGTCATTGCTGTTTCGCCCGATCGAAACCATCTCATTACCGGGTAATTGACCATCATCTGCACATGGAACGCTGGACTGTGCGATATCACCTGTCGCATGAATACTACTGGTGTTTCTCGTGTAGGGCACCTCTCACACAGTTATACGATGTGTACAATGATGACTCATGTATACTGTGTAATGAGGTGTGCTACGTAGACGAGTGATCTTTTTTTTACTGTATTTGTTGTATCTATTGTATATATATATTGTATGTATTGTACATATTGTATATATGTTGTATATATTGTATATATTGTATATCTTATAAAATTATAACTTATTTCCTGTCAGTATCATACTGTTTTCGCTAGTGTTAACATATGTGACCCAAATTTTTATTATCCTCGGTATTACAACAGTTTTAATAAACGATTACTAACGTATCGAACATGGTCTGGAGTTCACCCACCCTCATCGCTTAATGCAGCAGGGTTCATTTCCACATCTGCAGACGACACGGTTGAATTTTTCATGTGTGGGGTTAGAATAAACCGATGGCAGCCAGATGTCAATCCGTTACAGGAACATCTACAATGGGCACCACACTGGACGTATGCTCAGCTCCTCGCACCACGTCCACGCAGATGTAATGAAACGGAAGCGGAGAGGTCCTTCTGCACTTGTACTAGATCAAAATGTTTTATTCCTAAAGAAAATCATATATCTGAGTAATACATTTGTACATATTTCTATGAATTAAATATAATTTGTACATGAATTAAATATAATTTGTACGTCTTTATTTCTACATGAATTAAATATGTTAACATATCGTTTTCTTTTATTTTGGTAAAAAGTCTGGGTGATAAAAAAACATACAAGTGGGCAAAAAACATACAAGTGAGGTGGCCTTGGGCTAGAGTAGCAACCAGGTGGTTAAGGATAACGTGGCTCACACGGATGGCCTTGTAATTGAGGAACAGGAAAGCGGGGTTTGTGACATGGGATGACCTTGCAAGTGTGGAACATTAACGCGACATGGGTCACATGGATGGCCTTGTAATTGTGGAACAGGAAAGCGGGGATTGTGACCTTGGCTTTGTGGTAATGATATGTAATTAAGTCAAACATTGCGCTTTTTTGACCTTGGTACGGTGGTGACCTTGGTATTGTGGCAACCTTGGAATTGTGGTGTGTGCCAGAAGTCTCCAATCTTACCTACTCCCGAAATACAAAAAAAAACCATAAAGCAATTGCTGTATTTAGGTAAAGGGTATTACTTTAAAATAACAATCAATTCTTACACGCTCACCAAAATAAGGCATTTGTCTGTTTTAATGAGCGCTTTGTACACCACCGGTGTGCATGTTTTAGATACTAAATCCATACTCATTACATAGCTTCATGGAAAACCCGGTGGAAGACAGAACTGAAGAACCAAATTGTCTCGTGGTTTCTTGTTTGCTTGTTTGTCAGTTACTTTGTTTCTAGTGTTGCATGTTTACATTTTTACGGTTATGTGATGGTGTAAAGGTGGCCCTGAAAGAACCATAACTGTCAGAAATGAGGACTCAGCGGAGCCGCAGGCTGAAAACCAAATAAGGACACAGCAACAAGTCAGAGCTCCCATTTGTTGGAAATAGAACACACAGCAGAACCCCAGTTGCAGGAAAAGGGGTCTCAACTTTGCTAACCCAATTACAGGAAGCTCTAATTAGCATTAAAAATTGACCGCCAGGTGCCAGCATAGCCAGGAAACCAAACAAACTCTATGGTCAGCTCATACCTGAAATAGGTCCTTCAGACGGAGCTCAAACTGCAGAAAAGGGGAATCTCAGGGGAGCTATCGCTTCGGAAATGGATCCGTAACGAAGCTGTAAAAGGCATAGGGAAACAATTCAGGAGTGCTAGATGATGGTGGTCAACCAATTACAGGAATCTTCCAGTAGCTTTTAACATACGCCACAAAATGGCTATACAAACAAAGAGGCCCCGTAAGGACACTGTGAGACCCTGGCACAAGTTGCAAAACATCAGCATCGCTTTATGAGATGATATTGGGCTCTACTTTTGGAACTCTATTTGAAATTTGAAGTATTGCAGACATAATAATCGATGAGAGGAGAAGGGCCTTAGTAGTATAGCTATAGCGGTTCTGAGCCACTTTTGTCACTAGATTTGTCACCAGATCTAGGAAAAAGTCACCAGAAAAGTTACTAGATTTCAAGGTTGGTAACATTGCCTATTTCAAGGGGTAGCTCAAGACCACAGGTGTGTAACTCTCTTCAAGGTTATGTGGTTGGTAAGCCTCTTCGAGGTCCCCCGCTTCAAGGTCATTATAGTCCTGAAGGTCATTGCCCTCGGTCTCAGGCAAGTCTATGCATGTTTCTAGGCCACGCCCTATTCTGAGAAACAAAGGAGGCCCATTGTTTAAAGTCTATGCTTTCAAGGTCACATGAGAGAACAAAGACGATCTATTGTTTTGGCTGAGTCATTCTGAAATTCTAGGAAATCAATAACAAAGACGATGCATTGTTCAAAGTCTATGCTTTCAAGGTCACATGAAAGAACAAAGACTATCTATTGTTCCGTTATTATAAAAATAGGTTGTTATCTCAATTCTAGGAAATCAAGAAACGCTTCAAAGTCTATGCTTATAATTTTCAAGGTAAAAGAAGAAAAGCGATTCATTCTTCTGGTCGAGTTATAAAAATAAATTGTTATCTCAATTCTGAGAAATCATGAATAATGTATTGTTCAAAGTCTATGCTTATAATTTTCAAGGTAAATGAACAAAGACGATCTATTGTTCAGTTAGAAATAGATTGTTATCTAAATACATCTCTTTCAAGAACAAAGGCAATCCATTGTCAACGATTTAAAGTTTATGCTTAGAAGGTCACACCTCTGATAACAAAGACGATCCATTGCTCAGTTAGAAATAGATTGTTATCTCAATTCTAGGAAATCAAGAGCCCTGAGGTGCATGTTTAAAAGCCATGCCCCCTGAAGTGCTCTAAACAGGTGGCCGTTCCCCTAAACAGGTAGCCGTTTCCTAAAAACAGGTAGCCGTTTCCTAAAACAGGGGGTCCGTTTCCCAAAACAGATAGCTGTTTCGCAACCGTTTCCCTCATGAGAGCAAAAGAGATCCATTGTTCAGGTCGAAAATAGATTGTTATCTAAATTCTAGGAAATCAAGAACAAAGACGATGCATTGTTCAAGCCGTCGGTTCAAAGTCTATGCTTACAATTTTCAAGGCCACATGAAAGAACAAAGACAATCCATTGTTCTGGTTGATTTATAAAAATAGATTGTTATCTCAATTCTAGGAAATCAATAATAAAGGCAATCCATTGTCAACGCTTCAAAGTCTATATTTATCATTTTCAAGGTCACATGAGAGAACAAAGACGATTCATTGTTTTAGCTGAGTCTTCTAGGAAATCAAGAATAAAGGGGATCCATTGTTCAAAGTCTATGCTTACAAGGTCATACAAGTGAACAAAGACGATTCATTATTCCGTTAGAAATAGATTGTTATCTCAATTCTAGGAAATCAATAACAAAGGCGATGCATTGTTCAAAGTCTATGCTTACAATTTTCAAGGCCACATGAAAGAACAAAGACTATCTATTGTTCTAGTTGATTTATAAAAATAGATTCTAAATACATCTCTTTCAAGAATAAAGGTGATCCATTGTCAACGATTTAAAGTTTATGCTTATAAGGTCACTCCTCTGAGAACAAAGACGATCCATTGTTCAGTTAGAAATAGATTGTTATCTCAATTCTAGGAAAGCAAGAACAAAGACGATGCATTGTCAACGCTTCAAAGTCTATGTTTACAAGGCCACATGAGAGAACAAAGACGATTCATTGTTTTGGCCGAGTCATAGCTTCTGAAATTCTAGGAAATCAAGAATAAAGGGGGCCCATTGTACAAAGTCTATGCTTACAATTTGCAAGGTAAAAGATCAAAGACGATTCATTGTTTTGGCTCTGTCGTAGTTTCTAAAATTCCGAGAACAAAGACGATGCATTGTTCAGACTGATTAGGACATCTAACAAGTAAAATATTTTTTATAAGACTACCACAATATATAGATAAAAAATCGATTTAAGTATTATGGGAAATAGTCACTTTTGTAATACCTCTGCTGGAGCATATCTATTTACTATTTGTTTTTCACATTCAATTTCCTTCAACTGATTCTCGTTTAATGCGGACCACATAATCTTTCCTAATAGGTCATCGCTTCATTATATTGTATACTAGCCATACATTCAGCTTCCCTTAAAAGTCTTCATAATAGAATCTACTTTGAGACATTGTTCGAGACTACAAACCTACGCAAGCCCTGAGGTGCATGCTCAAGGTAAGCAATGTATCGCCTCCCCAGTGCCCTCAGGTGGTTCCCCAAAAAAGGGGGTCCGTTTTCCAAAACAGATGGCTGTTTCTCAACACAGGTAACCATTTCCCCCTCAAGGTCAAATCTCTTATAATAGAACAAAAGCGTTCTGATTCCTAAAAATAGATTGTTATCCAGCTACCACCCCACCTCAATTCTAGGAAATCAAGAACAAAGGGGGTCCATTCTTCAAAGTCTATGCAAGTGATTGATTGTTCTGGTTGAGTTATAAAAATAGATTGTTATCTAAATACCCTTCGATTCTAAGAAATCAAGAACAAAGGCGATCCATTATTTTAGCCAACGCTTCAAAGTCTATGTTTATAATTTTCAAGGTCACATGAGCGAACAAAGACGATCCATTATTCCGTTATTCTAAAAAATAGATTGTTATCTAAATACATCTCAATTCTGGTAAATCAAGAAACGCTTCAGGGTCTATGCTTATAAGGCCACACCTCTGATAAGAAAGGCGATTCATTGTTTTGGCTGAGTCGTAGCTTCTGAAATTCTGAGAACACAGACGATTCATTGCTCAGACTGATTAGGTCATCTAACAAGTAAAATATTTTTTATAAAACCACAATATTCATCTATATATACAGATAAAATATTGATTTAAGTAAATATACATATTATGGCAAATTTGATGTACTTAACACTTTGTAATACCTTTGCTGGATCATATCTATTTATTATTTGTTTTTCAATTTCCTTCAACTGATTCTCGTTTAATGTGGTCCACAAGACATCATCATCTTTCTTTATAGGTCGTCGCTTCATTATAATGTTTACTAGTCATACATTCAGCTTTCTTTAAAGCCTTCAGGATCTACTTTGAGACATTGTTCGAGACTTATTACAAACCTACGCAAACCCTGAGGTCTATGCACGCTTCAAGGTGATGTTTACTATGGCAACGCCCCCCCCCCCAGTGCTATGAAGTACTCTAAACAGGTGGCCGTTCCCCTAAACAGGTAGCCGTTTCCTAAAACAGGGGGTCCGTTTCCCAAAACAGGGGGTCCGTTTTCCAAAACAGATGGCTGTTTCTTAACACAGGTATCCGTTTCCCCCCCATTGCAAGGTCATATCTCTTATAAAAGAACAAAAGCGATTCATTGTTCTGTCATGATTCCTAAAAATAGCTACTACCCACACCTCAATTCTAGGAAATCAAGAACAAAGGGTGGTCTATTGTTCAAGACGACGCTTCAAAGTCTATGACTACAATTTTCAAAGTCACACGAGAGAACAAAAGCGATTCATTGTTCTAGTCGAGTTACAAAAAATAGATTGTTATCTAACTACACTTCTATTCAAAGAAATCAACTTTCAAGAACAAAGGTGATCCATTATTCTAGCCAACGCTTCAAAGTCTATCCTTGCAAATTTCAAGGTCACGCCTCTGAGAAAAGAACAAAGGCGATCCATTGTTCCGTCATAATTTTAAAGATAGATTATTATCCAGCTACCCCCACTCAATTCTAGGAAATCAAGAACAAAGGAGATCCATTGTTCAAGCCGATGCTTCAAGGATATATAAGTCACAGTGAGATCAGTCGGTTAGTAAGTTGTTAAACATGGAATTAGCAGGGTTAAACCAAAGCACCTATTGCGAACTCTGTAAAAATGCATGTGACCTAGAGATATCGAGAAAATATGAAGTTATTAATGTCACAGTAATCAATACGAAGTATGGTGAACGTATAGTGTTAGAAACAGAGGAGTTTAAATGTGTTTTACCTCAGCGCTTTTACGAGTATTTCAAAGAAGGAGAAAATCGAATTGAGGAATTTGAAACGATGCTAAACACAAAGGATGTATTCATGAGTAGTCTGGGTGCAGTCGGAAAAACGATAAACATAACATTTAGTGCATCCAACCATATGTAAACATGCTCATTTCGAAATTAGTGTTTAGTTGTAGTGAAGTCATGCAAGCAGCAATTAAATCACTCCTGGAACGATGTTTACTGCCGGATACTTAATACCGCTGTAATAACAATATGATTAAAAAATAAATACTGTTGTTAATATGGTGTTCTTTTTCAAGACACGTAGATATCACCAGCCACCATTTGTCAAGGTCACGCCATATTACTATTCAGAGTAATAATTTTCATGGTCCCAATCCTGTTCGATCCATATTTTAACCCCGAATGCAACTGGTGCATCTATATAGGGATGAATAATTTTACGGTAAACCTAAAGTGCCGTGAAGAGCAAGTTATAGATGTATGACACTTGCATAAAAGGGAAATACCTCGAATTGTGCGGTTTAACTACACATGCGCTCTTGTGCATTTAAAATTCTGAAACTGTGCATATGTTTTTCGAGTACTCATAAATAATTACGGGGGTCACGCTACAGAGACGATGATTGTAATAGTTGATGTACAGGGATTCAAAACGGCAAAACATGTATTTACACCCAAAGAGCTAGCAATATACAATGGAAATCAAGCTGCCCATTTTGTGTTCAAACCACCATTTCCTTGGCACCTCTTAGATGTAGAATTTCAACGACAAGCCATCTGGTTAATCAATAATCATCACTGCATCAAATGGGGATCTGGATATACCTCTACACATCTCTTTCCACATATACTTCGTGAACTAATATCGGTAACAGATGATGTGTACGTTAAAGGGCGAGAAAAAGCCGATTACATTCGGAAACTGTTGAGATAGTCAGTTATAGAAATTGAAGAGCAACCATCTTTACCCAAAATGAAAACAACTTGTTTCTTTCATACACAAACCACTTGTAATTTTGCTTTAACGAATGTACACTTTTTATATAATAACTATGTAAGACAATATCAGTAAAAGGTTCATAAAATGTGTGTGCTTACAAGTAAAGGGGGGAAAGTTTGTAATGTTTACAATAAAATGCTATTATTTTAAGTGTATTATTTTATGTAAAAGCCCTCTGATGCAAACTATTTCTCAGGTTATAACCCAGCCTATCCAACTAGGTCAACAAGTCAACTTTTAACATTCCTTGTAGGTAAAATTCTAGGAAACAGCAAATAAGAGTTCCTATTACTGAATTCTAACAATAGAATCAGTTCGTGAAACAAGAGGGTTGTTGTCTATGCTGAATGTTTATCAAGGTTCCTGTATTGGCAACATCTTAAAATATATACATTGCACACGTTATCCAAATACGAATGGGGGGCTCTGTATGAATGCAAGCCTATTGTATCCCCTTTAACACAATAAAAACTATTCATATAAAAACAGTCAGGTCTCCTTATCCTGCAACATTAAAACTATAAATCGATTTTCTTTATCTTTTATATAAAAATTATATCAAATTAACTCCATTTCTATACTGCAAGCTGTCACTGTTTACTCTTTTAAGTCCAAGGGTAGCCAATTTAGGAATAGGGCTGACATTTAATTTTTTAGGTTCTTGCAAAAAAAAAAATCAATTTAAATCTCCCTTGTACAAAGGAAAGTCATTGTATTTTTCATTATAACGCTTTACTAATAAATTTTAGTTCACATATGCATAAACGCCATTTAATGATTAAAAACAATAACGATCTGCATTAAAACCAGTAAATTGTTTTTATTTAGGGATCATTTTACTGCCATTGATCTTTTCCAATAAATCCTCTTTTATACGTTGTATATAGGCCAATTTTACCTCTTTAAAGCCCAACGTACGGCAGGGGTTCCATTTCCTTATGGGAGATTTCGGTAAAGGTGGATATCGAACCGGGCCTAGATATGCAGAGCCAATAAGGAACCATTATGGGAGAAGAGAATACCAAAAACCGTCTCTTTAACTTTTAAAGTCTTTATTTTTAATGATACAGTTACTTAAACCTAATACAATTGTGAGATACTTATAACAACACAAGCAGCGTCTTTTCTTCTTCTTTAAAATAGGTATTTAAACTCATCCTTCCCAAAATTTCATGTTTTACTACACTATTTTACATATTGCTAATACGCAGCTTCATCATTTTTGTTTTCACTATATAACGCTCCAAATCGAGTTTTATTTCTTTTACTTGTTTTATTAATGTCTCCAACCTCTTCTTTCGCTCCTCCACACTTACTGCTTTTTCTGTACTTTCTACCTTACGTACTACTACTTTCGTCATTGCTGCTAATCAAGAGTCTACTGTGCACACAATGATGACTTTTAAACCCTAACAATCATGGTTGCCAACACTACTTTCTATTCTAGCTTTTTCAAAAATAGTCATTCTTCTTCTCAAAAGCGGTGCAGAATTCATCATTTTTCTCGGGGTCAGCATTGCACTCCTAGATGATAAGCCTATTGGAAAAGCTACCCTTTACCCCTAAAAGTGATTAGCTTTTTCTATAATATAAAATTACTTTCAGATTGTACTTGGACCTTCTAACCCCTCATGACCAGATGTTTAAGTTTTGACCTAGATCAGTTTAGCCTGTGTTGAGTGGCGGCTCCCCTGTTTTGGGAAACGGTTATCTGTATTTGGGGGAACATCCTGGCGGACCATAATATAAGCCCACGCTTTTTATTATAATTTAGTCAATAACCTTGTAGCATAGACCCCCTTCTTGTTTCAATGACCCGTTTAGAATTGGTCCTGCAGGTTTCGGCTACATTTCGATCGGATGATGTCGGGTAAGATCGGCCTGTAGGACATATGGTGTTGAAAATTTCTTGGAGACCTTGAGAATTTCCAACAACCAGATACTGTAAGCATAACGTTTAGCCAATACAGGAACCTTGATAAACATTCAGCATCGACAACAACCCTCTTGTTTCCACGAACTGATTCTATTGTTAGAATTCAGTAATAGGAACTCTTATTTGCTGTTTCCCAGAATTTTACCTACAAGGAATGTTAAAAGTTGACTTGTTGACCTAGATGGATAGGCTGGGTTATAACCTGAGAAATAGTTTGCATCAGAGGGCTTTTACATGAAATAATACACTTAAAATAATAGCATTTTATTGTAAATATTACAAACTTTTCCCCCTTTACTTGTAAGCACACACATTTTATGAACGTTTTACTGATATTGTCTTACATAGTTATTATATAAAAAGTGTACATTCGTTAAAGCACTATTACAGGTGGTTTGTGTATGAAAGAAACAAGTTGTTTTCATTTTGGGTAAAGATGGTTGCTCTTCAATTTCTATAACTGACTATCTCAACAGTTTCCGAATGTAATCGGCTTTTTCTCGCCCTTTAACGTACACATCATCTGTTACCGATATTAGTTCACGAAGTATATGTGGAAAGAGATGTGTAGAGGTATATCCAGATCCCCATTTGATGCAGTGATGATTATTGATTAACCAGATGGCTTGTCGTTGAAATTCTACATCTAAGAGGTGCCAAGGAAATGGTGGTTTGAACACAAAATGGGCAGCTTGATTTCCATTGTATATTGCTAGCTCTTTGGGTGTAAATACATGTTTTGCCGTTTTGAATCCCTGTACATCAACTATTACAATCATCGTCTCTGTAGCGTGACCCCCGTAATTATTTATGAGTACTCGAAAAACATATGCACAGTTTCAGAATTTTAAATGCACAAGAGCGCATGTGTGTTAAACCGCACAATTCGAGGTATTTCCCTTTTATGCAAGTGTCATACATCTATAACTTGCTCTTCACGGCACTTTAGGTTTACCGTAAAATTATTCATCCCTATATAGATGCACCAGTTGCATTCGGGGTTAAAATATGGATCGAACAGGATTGGGACCATGAAAATTATTACTCTGAATAGTAATATGGCGTGACCTTGACAAATGGTGGCTGGTGATATCTACGTGTCTTGAAAAAGAACACCATATTAACAACAGTATTTATTTTTTAATCATATTGTTATTACAGCGGTATTAAGTATCCGGCAGTAAACATCGTTCCAGGAGTGATTTAATTGCTGCTTGCATGATTGCATGACTTCACTACAACTAAACACTAATTTCGAAATGAGCATGTTTACACATGGTTAGATGCACTAAATGTTATGTTTATCGTTTTTCCGACTGCACCCAGACTACTCATGAATACATCCTTTGTGTTTAGCATCGTTTTAAATTCCTCAATTCGATTTTCTTCTTCTTTGAAATACTCGTAAAAGCACTGGGGTAAAACACATTTAAACTCCTCTGTTTCTAACACTATACGTTCACCATACCTCGTATTGATTACTGTGAGATTAATAACTTTATATTTTCTCGATATCTCTAGATCACATGCATTTTTACAGAGTTTGCAATAGGTGCTTTGGTTTAACCCTGCTAATTCCATGTTTAACAACTTACTAACCGACTGATCTCACTGTGAGTTATATATCCTTGAAGCATCGGCTTGAACAATGGATCTCCTTTGTTCTTGATTTCCTAGAATTGAGGTGGGGGGTAGCTGGATAATAATCTATCTTTAAAGATTATGACGGAACGATGGATCGCCTTTGTTCTTTTCTCAGAGGCGTGACCTTGAAATTTGCAAGGATAGACTTTGAAGCGTTGGCTAGAATAATGGATCACCTTTCTTCTTGAAAGTTGATTTCTTTGAATAGAAGTGTAGTTAGATAACAATCTATTTTTTGTAACTCAACTAGAACAATGAATCGCTTTTGTTCTCTCGTGTGACTTTGAAAATTGTAGTCATAGACTTTGAAGCGTCGTCTTGAACAATGGACCACCCTTTGTTCTTGATTTCCTAGAATTGAGGTGGGGGTGGTAGCTATTTTTAGGAATCATGACAGAACAATGAATCGCTTTTGTTCTTTTATAAGAGATATGACCTTGCAATGGGGGGGAAACGGATGCCTGTGTTAAGAATCAGCCATCTGTTTTGGAAAACGGACCCCCTGTTTTGGGAAACGGACCCCCTGTTTTAGGAAACGGCTATCTGTTTAGGAGAACGGCCACCTGTTTAGAGTACTTCAGGGCACGGGGGGGCGGGGGGCGTTACCATAGTAACCATCACCTTGAAGCATGCATAGACCTCAGGGTTTGCGTAGGTTTGTAATAAGTCTCGAACAATGTCTCAAAGTAGATCCTGATATGAAGGCTTTAAGGAAAGCTGAATGTATGACTAGTAAACATTATAATGAAGCGACGACCTATAAAGAAAGATGCTGATGTCTTGTGGACCACATTAAACGAGAATCAGTTGAAGGAAATTGAAAAACAAATAATAAATAGATATGATCCAGCAAAGGTATTACAAAGTGTTAAGTACATCAAATTTGCCATAATATGTATATTTACTTAAATCAATATTTTATCTATATATATAGATGACTATGAAGACTTTTAAGGGAAGCTGAATGTATGGCTAGTATACAATATAATGAAGCGATGACCTATTAGGAAAGATTATGTGGTCCGCATTAAACGAGAATCAGTTGAAGGAAATTGAATGTGAAAACAAATAGTAAATAGATATGCTCCAGCAGAGGTATTACAAAAGTGACTATTTCATAATACTCAGTCTGAACAATGCATCGTCTTTGTTCTGAATTTTAGAAACTACGACAGAGCCAAAACAATGAATCGTCTTTGATCTTTTACCTTGCAAACTGTAAGCATAGACTTTGTACAATGGCCTTTATTCTTGATTTCTAGAATTTCAGAAGCTAGACTCGGCCAAAACAATGAATCGTCTTTGTTCTCTCATGTGGCCTTGTAAACATAGACTTTGAAGCGTTGACAATGCATCGTCTTTGTTCTTGCTTTCCTAGAATTGAGATAACAATCTATTTCTAACTGAACAATGGATCGTCTTTGTTCTCAGAGAGTGACCTTATAAGCATAAACTTTAAATCGTTGACAATGGATCACCTTTATTCTTGAAAGAGATGTATTTAGAATCTATTTTATAAATCAACTAGAACAATAGATAGTCTTTGTTCTTTCATGTGGCCTTGAAAATTGTAAGCATAGACTTTGAACAATGCATCGCCTTTGTTATTGATTTCCTAGAATTGAGATAACAATCTATTTCTAACGGAATAATGAATCGTCTTTGTTCACTTGTATGACCTTGTAAGCATAGACTTTGAACAATGGATCCCCTTTATTCTTGATTTCCTAGAAGACTCAGCTAGAACAATGAATCGTCTTTGTTCTCTCATGTGACCTTGAAAATGATAAATATAGACTTTGAAGCGTTGACAATGGATTGCCTTTATTCTTGATTTCCTAGAATTGAGATAACAATCTATATTTATAAATCAACCAGAACAATGGATCGTCTTTGTTCTTTCATGTGGCCTTGAAAATTGTAAGCATAGACTTTGAACCGACGGCTTGAACAATGCATCGTCTTTGTTCTTGATTTCCTAGAATTTAGATAACAATCTATTTTCGACCTGAACGATGAATCTCTTTTGCTCTCATGGAAACGGTTGCAAACAGCTATCAGTTTTGGGAAACGGACCCTGTTTTGAAACGGCTACCTGTTTTTAGGAAACGGCTACCTGTTTTTAGGAAACGGCTACCTGTTTAGGGGAACGGCCACCTGTTTAGAGCACTTCAGGGTGCATGGCTTTGAAACATGCACCTCAGGGCTCTTGATTTCCTAGAATTAAGATAACAATCTATTTCTAACTGAGCAATGGATCGTCTTTGTTCTCAGAGGAGTGACCTTATAAGCATAAACTTTAAATCGTTGACAATGGATCACCTTTATTCTTGAAAGAGATGTATTTAGAATCTATTTTTATAAATCAACTAGAACAATAGATAGTCTTTGTTCTTTCATGTGGCCTTGAAAATTGTAAGCATAGACTTTGAACAATGCATCGCCTTTGTTATTGATTTCCTAGAATTGAGATAACAATCTATTTCTAACGGAATAATGAATCGTCTTTGTTCACTTGTATGACCTTGTAAGCATAGACTTTGAACAATGGATCCCTTTATTCTTGATTTCCTAGAAGACTCAGCTAAAACAATGAATCGTCTTTGTTCTCTCATGTGACCTTGAAAATGATAAATATAGACTTTGAAGCGTTGACAATGGATTGCCTTTATTCTTGATTTCCTAGAATTGAGATAACAATCTATTTTATAAATCAACCAGAACAATGGATTGTCTTTGTTCTTTCATGTGGCCTTGAAAATTGTAAGCATAGACTTTGAACCGACGGCTTGAACAATGCATCGTCTTTGTTCTTGATTTCCTAGAATTTAGATAACAATCTATTTTCGACCTGAACAATGGATCTCTTTTGCTCTCATGAGGAAACGGTTGCGAAACAGCTATCTGTTTTGGGAAACGGACCCCTGTTTTAGAAACGGCTACCTGTTTTAGGAAACGGCTACCTGTTTAGGGAACGGCCACCTGTTTAGAGCACTTCAGGGGGCATGGCTTTTAAACATGCACCTCAGGGCTCTTGATTTCCTAGAATTGAGATAACAATCTATTTCTAACTGAGCAATGGATCGTCTTTGTTATCAGAGGTGTGACCTTCTAAGCATAAACTTTAAATCGTTGACAATGGATTGCCTTTGTTCTTGAAAGAGATGTATTTAGATAACAATCTATTTCTAACTGAACAATAGATCGTCTTTGTTCATTTACCTTGAAAATTATAAGCATAGACTTTGAACAATACATTATTCATGATTTCTCAGAATTGAGATAACAATTTATTTTTATAACTCGACCAGAAGAATGAATCGCTTTTTCTTTTACCTTGAAAATTATAAGCATAGACTTTGAAGCGTTTCTTGATTTCCTAGAATTGAGATAACAACCTATTTTTATAATAACGGAACAATAGATAGTCTTTGTTCTTTCATGTGACCTTGAAAGCATAGACTTTGAACAATGCATCGTCTTTGTTATTGATTTCCTAGAATTTCAGAATGACTCAGCCAAAACAATAGATAGTCTTTGTTATTTCATGTGACTTTGAAAGCATAGACTTTGAACAATGCATCGTCTTTGTTATTGATTTCCTAGAATTTCAGAATGACTAGTAAACATTATAATGAAGCGACGACCTATAAAGAAAGATGCTGATGTCTTGTGGACCACATTAAACGAGAATCAGTTGAAGGAAATTGAAAAACAAATAATAAATAGATATGATCCAGCAAAGGTATTACAAAGTGTTAAGTACATCAAATTTGCCATAATATGTATATTTACTTAAATCAATATTTTATCTATATATATAGATGACTATGAAGACTTTTAAGGGAAGCTGAATGTATGGCTAGTATACAATATAATGAAGCGATGACCTATTAGGAAAGATTATGTGGTCCGCATTAAACGAGAATCAGTTGAAGGAAATTGAATGTGAAAAACAAATAGTAAATAGATATGCTCCAGCAGAGGTATTACAAAAGTGACTATTTCCCATAATACTCAGTCTGAACAATGCATCGTCTTTGTTCTCGGAATTTTAGAAACTACGACAGAGCCAAAACAATGAATCGTCTTTGATCTTTTACCTTGCAAACTGTAAGCATAGACTTTGTACAATGGCCCCCTTTATTCTTGATTTCCTAGAATTTCAGAAGCTATGACTCGGCCAAAACAATGAATCGTCTTTGTTCTCTCATGTGGCCTTGTAAACATAGACTTTGAAGCGTTGACAATGCATCGTCTTTGTTCTTGCTTTCCTAGAATTGAGATAACAATCTATTTCTAACTGAACAATGGATCGTCTTTGTTCTCAGAGGAGTGACCTTATAAGCATAAACTTTAAATCGTTGACAATGGATCACCTTTATTCTTGAAAGAGATGTATTTAGAATCTATTTTTATAAATCAACTAGAACAATAGATAGTCTTTGTTCTTTCATGTGGCCTTGAAAATTGTAAGCATAGACTTTGAACCGACGGCTTGAACAATGCATCGTCTTTGTTCTTGATTTCCTAGAATTTAGATAACAATCTATTTTCGACCTGAACAATGGATCTCTTTGCTCTCATGAGGAAACGGTTGCGAAACAGCTATCTGTTTTGGGAAACGGACCCCTGTTTTAGGAAACGGCTACCTGTTTTAGGAAACGGCTACCTGTTTAGGGAACGGCCACCTGTTTAGAGCACTTCAGGGGTGCATGGCTTTTAAACATGCACCTCAGGGCTCTTGATTTCCTAGAATTGAGATAACAATCTATTTCTAACTGAGCAATGGATCGTCTTTGTTATCAGAGGTGTGACCTTCTAAGCATAAACTTTAAATCGTTGACAATGGATTGCCTTTGTTCTTGAAAGAGATGTATTTAGATAACAATCTATTTCTAACTGAACAATAGATCGTCTTTGTTCATTTACCTTGAAAATTATAAGCATAGACTTTGAACAATACATTATTCATGATTTCTCAGAATTGAGATAACAATTTATTTTTATAACTCGACCAGAAGAATGAATCGCTTTTCTTCTTTTACCTTGAAAATTATAAGCATAGACTTTGAAGCGTTTCTTGATTTCCTAGAATTGAGATAACAACCTATTTTTATAATAACGGAACAATAGATAGTCTTTGTTCTTTCATGTGACCTTGAAAGCATAGACTTTGAACAATGCATCGTCTTTGTTATTGATTTCCTAGAATTTCAGAATGACTCAGCCAAAACAATAGATAGTCTTTGTTATTTCATGTGACCTTGAAAGCATAGACTTTGAACAATGCATCGTCTTTGTTATTGATTTCCTAGAATTTCAGAATGACTCAGCCAAAATAATAGATCGTCTTTGTTCTCTCATGTGACCTTTAAAGCATAGACTTTAAACAATGGGCCCCCTTTGTTTCTCAGAATAGGGCGTGGCCTAGAAACATGCATAGACTTGCCTGAGACCGAGGGCAATCACCTTCAGGACTATAATGACCTTGAAGCGGGGGACCTCGAAGAGGCTTACCAACCACATAACCTTGAAGAGTGTTACACACCTGTGGTCTTGAGCTACCCCTTGAAATAGGCAATGTTACCAACCTCGAAATCTAGTAACTTTTCTGGTGACCTTTTCCTAGATCTGGTGACAAATCTAGTGACAAAAGTGGCTCAGAACCGCTATAGCTATACTACTGGCCTAATTTGGAATAGGATCGAAACCTTAGAATTAATTCAGTCAAAAGGGCTTACTTAAATCAGGTCATAAAGACCTTATGTACAGAATCAAGATTCAAGGTGTCGAAATCAGCTATAAGGGTCGTTTGTGATGGATCTTTAAATACACTATAAAATCACCTTGGAAACTCCTAATTACACCGGAAGAAGGCTTTACGTATACGTACATACCTTAAAATGATCTTAGATACATAAACAAGATTTCGGATCTTGGATGAAGGTGTTGACTTCAATCATAAGGGACTTTATTCCAGGATGTTGATTTGAAAAGGATGTAGAAACAACATTCAAGGTGAACACCCTAGATACCTTTCCTACAGATAAAGCAGCTACTAGCATAAGGACCTTGGATGTAAAGAAAGGATTCACTTCCAATTCCAATTCTGATCATTCACCATAGATATAGAAGCAAAATGTAGTATATATCAAAAGGACCTTAGATACGTACATGCGGATTCAGCCCTCGAAATAGATCTATCTGAGAAAATCTAAACTTGACAATTGTCTTCGCATTCATTTTATTTAGATCTTGCTAGACTCGGATCAATCTAAATTCGATAACGTTTAGCATTAATTCTTAATTTACCGTTAGTCGCGAATTCGAAAAGATAAACACCAATAAGCCATTATAGAGTATTGTAAACGCACATTAGGAAAAAATTTCAAATAGTTTGACTAATGACCCTGGAACTACCTGGTCATTATGGGGAATCCCAGCAATGTAATCAAAAAGTATTTAAAGCCAGAAACAGAAACTTGATATTCCAACGAGAGATCTAGTCAAAACAACTCAAAATTCTGGACGCGTGGCAATAGGACGTGAATAATCCGGACAAAGGATAAAGGGAGACGTGAGATATAAGATCGAGGAAAAATGGGCGTGACTAAGTTAGAGCATGAGATAAAAAGACGCAAGTGATATTCTTTAATGCACATGGGCATTTACCAAAATTTCAGACTCACAAATATATAAGTTTTCTTTGTTCTTCTACTTATGGGACATTTTGCTGTACTTAAATAAATTAATTAGAATACCAAGTATCAGCAATTGAAATATAAATTGAGTATAAGCTTTATAAATTCACTGCCAGATACTTCATACCGCTATAGTAACAATATGATGAATAAAAAATAAAGTGTTGTGAATATGGTGTCCCTTTTCAAGAGACGTAGATTTCACCAGCTACCTTCACCATTTGCTTTAAATTTCAAGGTCACGCCATATTACAATTTTCAAGGTCCCAATCCTGTCCGATCCTGTCCGATCTTATCCATATTTTAACCACGAATGCAACTGGTGCATCTATATAAGGAGAGTGCATGAATAATTTTACGGTAAACCTAAAGTGCTGTGAAGAGCAATTAGATATTAGTTAAAGTTATAAATAGATGTCTCTTGCATAAAAGGGAAACTTATGCGTCGAATTGTGCGGTTTAATTAAACTACACATGCGTTCTCTGAAATTGCGTTTTAAAAACTGTGCATATGTTTTGCGAGTACTCATAAGTAGTTACGGGGTCACGCTACAGAGATGATGACTGTAATAGTTGATGTACAGGGCAAAACATGTATTTACACCCAAAGAGCTAGCAATATACAATGGAAATCAAGTTGCCCACTTTGTGTTCAAACCAGAATTTCCTTGGCACGTCTTAGATGTAGAATTTCATCTGGTTAATCAATAAACATCACTGCATCAAATGGGTATCTGGATATACCTCTACACATCTCTTTCCACATATACTTCGAGAACTAATATCGGTAACAGATGATGTGTACGATAAAGAGCGAGAAAAACCGATTACAGTCAGTTATAGCAATTGAAGAGCAACCAGCTTTACCCAAAATGAAAACAACTTGTTTCTTTCATACACAAACCACCTGTAATTGTGCTTTGACGAATGTACACTTTCTATACAATAACTATGTAAGACAATAGCAGTAAAAGATTTATGAAATGTGTGTGCTGATAGGGGTTACAAGTAAAGGGAAAACGTTTGTAATATTTACAATAAAATGCTATTATTTTAAGTGTATTATTTCATGTAAAAGCCCTCTGACGCAAACTATTTCTATGGTTATACCCCACCCTATCCATCTTGGGAAACAATGTTAAGGAGTCAAATTTTAGCGTTCCTTGATGGTAAAATTCCTGGAAATAGCAAATAAGCGTTCCTTTCTAACAATAGAATCAGTTCGTAGAAACAAGAGGATTGTTGTCTATGCTAAACGTATATCAAGGTTATGCTTACAGTATCTGGTTGTGTGGTTGGAAATTTTTAAGGTCTCCAAGCAATTTAATTGTCAAGACCATATGTCCTACAGGCTATCCCGATCTTACCCGACCTCATACGATCGAAATGTAGTCGAGTCAAATCAACCTGCAGGACCAATTCTGAACGAGTCATGGAAACAAGAAGAATGATGGGGTTGTTGTATAAACAACAACATAGGCTAATAGATATAGCATAGGCTAATATTAAGGTTATTGAATAAATTGTAATAAAAAGCGTGGGCTCATACTATGGTCCTAACCGCCAGGATGAGGTCCCAAGAACCAGTTCCCAAACACAGGTAACCGTTCCCCAAAATAGGGGAGCCGTCACTCAACACAGGTAACCGCTTTCCCCTACAGAGCCAAGTAGCTCATTAATCGTGGCTGAGGCTAAATTTAACTAGGTCAAAACCTAAAAATGGAATCTGGTCGTGGACTATAATTGCAGTAGGAAAGCATCCTCTTAAGACTACTAAAATTCTTTCGTTTGTATCATTCCTCATTCCGAATTCTTATAATTAATAACTGATTAATAATAAATTGATAATATAATTCCGATTAACTATAATCCCTCTAACCGATCATTGAAACATGATTCAATAGGTGGCCATATTAACTTTTATAGATTACCCTCTGCCTATTTTAAAAGCGTTCCTTGATTGTTTCAGTCTTATGAGATAACATTTTAGTACTTTGTGTTTTAGTAAAGGAATGTGTATAACAACATATGTTTATATTAATAAAAAATATCATCTTGGAAATGTTTATTCTAGATTATTTATCCTAACTACATACATATCTCTAGACCATAAATAAAATTTCACAACCTTTTTACTTAAAAAGTGGAAATTAAATGAGATGTAATAATAATAATTCTAATCACTTTGAAAATATCTTTTAGTTAAAAGTAGTGAACGTAATTAGATCAGAAATAAAATACCTTTATAAGTAGAAATTTCTAAACTTAGTTTAAAAGAAAATATGTTTATAAATGTAAAGGTTAATTATGTTTTTAATAAGCTTGGAGGTAAAAATACATACACAGCAATTTAAAAGTATATAGATATATGTTACACTTCTAGGTTTTCTAGTGTAGTTAGCAATTGTCTTCTAACTGCTGCTTAGCTTCAGCTAAAGCAGCAGTTAAACGCTCAACCTCGCCTACAACCAACACCTCACTATTCGCATAGTTCACAAGAATAGTTTTTAACCACTCTACACTTGTAATTTTAAAAGCGCTCAGTGAGGTAGGGCCCTGTGTACTCACTCCCACATGTTGCGATTGTGGTTGTGCGAGGGGTGTAATACTAGAAAAGAGTAACAAAATACATTAATAATGTGTGAGGTAAGAAATCAGTAAATACTCACTTCTCAAAATATTGAGCAAAGTCGGAACCACTACCTACAGCGCTTCCTAGCAGAGGTGGTTGTGCTTCCGATGTGGTGGTGGCAACTGGTGTAATACTAGAATATATTAAGAAAATACATTAATAATGTGAGGCACAGAAGCAGTAAATACTCACTTCTCAAAATAGCGCGCAAAGTCGGACCGACTACCTCCAGCGCTTACTATTAGAGGTGGTTGTGCTTCCGATGTAGTGGTGGTGGCAACTGATGCAATACTAGAACATATTAAGAAAATACATTAATAATGTGAGGCACAAAAGCAGTAAATACTCACTTCTCAAAATATCGAGCAAAGACAACCTCACGATCTTCCTGATCACTATCTCTGATAGCTATCACACAATATAGTGTGGATGGTGCTAGTGCTGTTCTAGGGGGTTATACCACGATACTTTGCAATATCGTCACTTTCTTCTTCTTCTTCAGTGATAAACGGAATCGCTGATTAGGTGGCGCCATTATGAGCAAACACGTAATGAATGAGCATTCGCATTAAACATAACATTATATATATATATATATATATATATATATATATATATATATTTTTTATGATTGTGGACTTGAACAGGCTAAATAAGGCCTATCGTGCTAAAGCACTCAGAAACACTTAGGAGGATGGATAGAGGGATAATGAATTGCCAATAGATGCCTATGAACAGCTACCTTAAATTTTCTCATATCATAAGTGAGAGGAAAACAGGAACTAGGGAGATCATTCCAGAGTTTAGAAGCCGTGTAGAAAAATGTGGATTGCGCCCGTTTGGTACGACAAGTGGAGATTTGTACTGCATACTGATGATGTGATTGAGCGAACCGAGTGTTTCTCGCAAAGATAGCCGGAGATGGTATCAAAGAATGTAATTCAGCAGCACAATAGCCGTTGTAATAACGATAATACAAAGAAAGAACTGAAACCATCCTTCTATGCTCAAGGGACTGTATGTGAGAAGTTAAAGACGGGTATATACATATAATTCTGGTAACGTTAACAGAAAATCACTACCAAGTACATCACCTGTATGAATGCAAGCCTATTGTATCCCCTTTAACACAATGAAAACATATTCTAACGCCTAACACACAATAAAAACCATTCATTTATATAATCCGATTCTTTGTCTAGAAATCTGCATACATTAAAACTATAACTAAATCGATTTTCTTATTTCTTTAGAGATCATTTACAACCTTTTATATAAAAATTACCCAACGATTAGTACATCAAATTAACTCCATTTCTATGCTGCAAGCTGTCATTGTTTGCTCTTTTAAGTCCAAGGATAGTCAGTTTAGGAATAAAAAGGGCTGAAATTTATATTTTTGAGACGCTGGATATAAATCCGAGGTTTGAAACGTCCAAACAATTTTTTAGGTTTTTGCAAAAAACTAATTTAAATCTTCTTTATACAAAGGAAGGTGTTTGTATTTTTCGTTATAACGCTTTACTAATAAAAGAAATTTTAGTTGACCTATGCATAAATGCCATTTAATAGTTAAAAACAATCACGTTTCTTTGTGTAGCGATCTGCATTAAAACCAGCAAATTGATTTTTATTTATTTAGGATTTTGATTTAATAGACGTAGTACATCAAATTTAAATCTATATAATTCCCTTCCTATACTGCAATTTCTGTCATTCTTTTCCAATAAATCTTCTTTTATACGTTGTATATAGGCCAATTTCACCTCTTTAAAGCCTGTTCCAACGTACGTCAGGGGGTCCATTTCCTTATGGGAGATATCGATAAAGCACATAATATGTATCTCATTTGGAGGAAGAAGGTCGCTATCAGATAAAATTCACGTTTATCGAACCGCGCCCAAACATAGATATGCAGAGCCAATAAGGAATTGTTTAAACATTATGGGTTGGAGAAGAGAATACCGAAAACCAGTGATACAAAAGCTTTTTGAAGTTATTTTACTGTCTACGTCTACTTAAAAAAACAACTTATTCACAACACTTAAAGTCTTTATTTTTTAATTATACAGTTACTTAAACCTAATACATATAATTCTGAGATACTTACAACAACATTTTACACACCCTCTGTAAAATGATTCTAGTTTTCCGATTGCACCCAAACTACTCATAAACACACCCTTAGCAGCGTCTTAAATTTTCTTCTTTAAAATACTTGTAAAAGCGCTGAGATAATACCTAACACTCAATCATGGTTTCCAACACTACTTTTTATTCTAGCTTTTCCAAACGTATAAAGTCATTCTTCTTCTCAAAAGCGGCGCAGAATTCTATGTTCATATTTTTCTCGGGGTCAGAATTGATCTAAAGCACCCCTAGATGATAAGCCTCGTTGACACAGTACCTATAACTATTTGAAAAGCTACCCTTAACCCCTAAAAGTAGGTGATTTAAGGGGATTTATAGAAACTACCCCCTATCAGTACCATGACCCATAAAAAATACCCCCAAAGTAGGTGATTTATTTTGTACTTGAATCCTAATGTGTGTAGTGCACGATTTAAACTTCTATCACTTACTAAAACATTACTATCAGCATTTAAAGCTCCAACTGTGACATGCTTTCTGCAAATAAAAGCATTTCAGATGTGGGAATACGTATACGTTAGATTGTACTCACTTTGTGCATACATGTTGTACAATGTATTCCTAATGCACATTTTGAATGTTTCTGGCAGATCGATAGATTTTGTTTTCCTTTACGACTGGATAAAATTAGATTAGATCTACTGCGAGACTTGATATTCTTCACTGTGCCACAGATATACCCAGAACATTTGCCACTCTCTGTAATTTTGCGAATACAACAGTGTAATAAAAATAAATATTACCTACCTCTTGAAAGCAAGATAGCGATATTAAGGGATCTCCATTTTCCTTCTCACATTCAAAATATACCCATAAATTTAACATAAACTGCTGTTTCGCATGCAAAGTAAGATGCCTGTTTGATATGATAAAGGTCACAAAGGGAATAGTTTTGAAAAGAACTGTTGTTAAGTTCTGGAAAGAATTATTGTGAAAATGTATAGGTAATGAACGATGAAAATGTAGGAAAAGTAGAACAAAGCAAGAGTTCAATGAGTAATCGGGTGCAGGGAGGTTATGTGCTAAAATTGCGTGGTTGGTCAAATTAGCATGACAATTATTACCCTTTTACTTTCGGTGAACTAGTGGTCGTTGGGCAAGTTATATACTAGGGGCAGAGCGGTCAACTGCAGTTGAACTATGGGGGTATAATCAGGTTACTCGAGTGCCAATCTAGGTAAACGGTAATATGGAGGCCTAGATTCCTTTTCGCGGGGGATTAAACGGCGCGGAGAAGACATCGTTCTAACAGGGTTTCCGAAGATTTAAATTTGTGCCGGTAGTTAATACTTCTGCAGTCGTTGAGTCGGAAATGCGCGGTGCCGGTAGTATGAATTCGAGAAAAAAAAAATAATGCTCAGTTACAAATAAATCTCCTGGTACGGAGATCGGAAAAAAATGGAAAAAAAAAATAAGTTGTGTACGTTGTAAATTAGGACAATAATTCGATTCGCCAAACGGCTAAAAGATATAAATCAAACTGTTGGTCTCAGTTTGAGAAAAATAAATTGTTGTCGCGGGTAAATAGAATCAATTAAATTAATATTGCTCGGACAAAAATAAATTCTCACAAAATGGGTGGTTACGGTGCGAGGACTCAGCCTCGAATTTATTAGGGCAGCTGTAAGAAAACAAAGCGCACTCTAGTGCTTGTCGATACCAATTAACAAAATAATTATTCGTCAACGGTGGCAAAGAAAACCTAAGTACTAAAAAAACACCAGGAAACAAATAGTTTGCTGCATTGATCCAGGGTGTCGATTAAATATGCAATTTCCTAAAAAATATAACTAAAAATCGTGTTGGTCTTAACAGGCTATCAATTAATAATGCGGCTGCACACAAAATAAAACAATTAACTCTTTTCATCCATCTGTGTATTTTTAAAATAAACTATATGTCTACGGTTCGGTACCTTTGCTACCTTTACCAAGACAAACTGACTGTTTGACAAGATGTCATATGTAAAGGAATACGTTGATTAAACAAATAAATAAATACAAAAATAAATAAAACTGAAGTTAGCATTAAAAGGTAATATGAAATCTAGGTTTAATGATTTTAATGCGTATATCAAGTAACTATTCAGGTAAACCCTGCGGAAATAATGGTTTGATAATGGAAAAGAAACAATTATCTTGCGTTTGAAGTTCGGTTACGGGTGGTAGGTCCAGTGTAGGTGTTTTTAGGGTACGTTAAATGAACAGCTTGATAAATATTGTAAGATGTACTATTAGTTAAGGGAGTTGCATTTGTCTTCTTTAATAAATGTTTCCAAAGAGGTTGTAGTTGTAGGCCATCATCACGTTTATTGAGAGAATTCGGTCGTTTCTGTATTTCAATAGCTTCTCGTATAACTCTTTCATGTAAATTCTGCAAAACGTTCATTCTCTTAATTTTAATTTAATTTAATGAAATGAAATGAATAAAACATTGCATGGAATCTATCTACTTCATATATAATGGTAAATTTTATAAACAAGTTCAAGGTGCACATACACCCTAATATAAAGTTCACTATGGAAAAGAGTCAAACAACTCATTAACATTCTTAGACACCTTAATAACAAAATTACCAAATAGTACATTTGAACAACAATTATACATGAACCCCACCCACACTGATAAGTACCTTAATGCGATGTCACATCACCATCCTACCCAACTACAAGGTGTAATGAAATCCTTAATATCCAGGTCATTTCGTTTAACTGATGAACATTCGCGAGAAATGGAAATTAAAAACATTAATTCTATTCTAATTCAAAATGGTTACCTCCAAAGAGAGATAAGCAAAATAATAAAAAGTCAAAAGAGACAACATGAAGACCTTAACATCTCTAATGAAGAAACAAAAATTCCAATTATCTTACAATATATACAAGGAGTGACAGAACGTATTTCCAAAAAAATTCCTGAAAACAAATTCCAACGTATTTTTAAACCCCATGTTACCGTTCAGCAACTAATACGAAACCCTAAAGACAAAATTGTTGGTGAAGGTCACGGAGCCCATGAAATACTTTGCAGTGATTGCTGTAGGAGCTATATCGGACAAACTAACCGAAAAATAAATACAATAAAAAGGTGTTTCTGCAAATGTTCGTACTTGAACTTAAAATTAATCTATAAGCGGTTACCTCGTATAAAATAAATTCTACCTATAACATTCTATTAAACAATTGTAATGATCCCAAAAATCATCGTAAATTAATTATTCAATCCTAGTACAGAAATTCCTGTCAAAACTTCTTTCCTATTTATTTCCTCAAACTGAATGTAGTATTGTTTCTAAATCATATCAGTTTCCCTCTCATTTTCCCTCTTCTAGTAAATACACTACGCTCACCTTCACTCATCCTATTCTACTTCAATTGGAATTTATTTCCACTTGATCTAGAATTCCTGACCAGTGAAAATCAAATTACCTGTCTGCGTATAACCTACCTGCCATTAATCCCACTCTAACCCGCCTGACATACCTTAGTTCCAGTTATCAAAATAATTATCCAGAAAGGTAAGTACCTATTTACACTTTCTCGGTGTTTGTACCACGAGGAGTAGTAAGTAGTTACCCAGTAACGTGGTTCTACTACTGGCGGCTTCGGCCCCAAGAAGTCAGGCTACTTTAGGCAGGCCCTTTTTCTCTCTAACCCTAGCACCCGAGAAACAATCTCAAATCTGCCCTATCGGTGTACGTACCTCGAAGGATAGATAAAGATTGCTAATAGTATTGCTTTATTAATGGTGGTCCCTATAATTCTCCCTAGTACCCTTGAATAAACCTGACCCCTATCCATCATTCATTCGGAGTAACACCCCGAACGGAGTATATAAATCATAAGTACCTACCTAATCCCGATTCACAAAATAAAACTCATTCCGTTTCCAGTACCGTATAATCACATCCTATAATATTCCCTCATCTTATCTTGTACTCATTATCCCTATCTACCATTCATTTCGAGGTAACACACCGAAGAGTGTGTATAAATCATTAATTAAATATCTGACCCTGATTCACCAATATAAAACTTATACCGTCGCCAGTATCTGGTAAAAATATCACTTACCCCCTGTATAACTCCGATGTCACACACCCTCTTGGACTCCTGTCCAAGCTCCTGCTACCCAGTATCGACTTCATCCCATCACATTGTCCTGTACTTTTAATACAACACCACCCGAATAAAATTCACCTAGTTTTATTTTATCTAACCTTAATGTTAACTGGGAATGGGAATGTTGACATGCTGTTGTACATAACTCGTTAATGTTTGCCAATCTGTCAAATCTCATATGAAGTCAAGTCAAATTGTCAGGGCACGTGTTTTGGAAATCGAAAAATAACATTAATTTATTTGTTTGTAAAAGGCCATAAGTCGGGCAGGTAAACAGTAAATGAATAGAACTTTAAGCATTTTATTTTTATAGGAATGTCACAAGTGTTTGTTTATCTAAACAAACTGCAAAATGCAATTATGTTACAGTTGAGAAAAACCTTTAATAATTGCCGCAAAAACTTTATCCTAAGTAGTGCCTGAATTCACAATCCTTCCTGTAGCTGCATTTGTATTTTGTCTGTAAATGAAGCACAACAGGTCAGTCTTGTTCGGAGTCTGATGAAGAAGAGTCATCGCCTAACTGGGTGATCAACGGCTCCACTTGAACTTCTATAGTGTTATCCAACTGCCACATATTTTCTTCCACACTTTGCACGTCTCTAATGGCATTTTTCCAATTATCTGACGTTACATTTGCAACAGCGGTGCAAAATAATTGGTGCACATCTGCGATTTTAAATGTTTTATTATTCCTCGCAACTTCACCCTTGATTTGTACCCATATCAGTTCGATTGGGTTTAATTCGCAATTATATGGAGCTAAACGCAATACAGTATGATTCTGTGTTTTTGCTATCTCATCGACAACTAATTTAGGAGCAATAGCAGCTTTTTCGAGATGCACAGTACCCGAAAATCGTCAAAATACTTTATATGCCAGTCACTCAGAAAACGCAAAATCACACTTCACCTTACGATAATCAATGACCTACTTTTTGGATTCCATCTCGTAAAATCACAACAGAACCTCAGAGAATTTAGATTTCGATAAGTGAATGATTAACCCTGTAGTTCAAATAATATCTTAGCTTTATCTACAAAAAGCTCTCACGTACTTTTAGCTACAGCTCAAGCTACTATCTACTCAAAACAATATGAACCTATTCAAATTAGAATACATATGGATAGTGGCAGTCAAAATTCCTCAACATTTAGTTGACAGATTAGGTTATAGTACAAGTTGTAAGGCTAAGCGGGTTCTGCCTCACGAAGTGACGTCACACCAATCAGCGAGGTGAGCGAGAACTTAAGCCCCGCTCCCACCGGAAGTTTCTGGTTGGAGGACCAATGGGAGAAGTGAGCGTGGCTTCTCCTACCGGAAGGGGCAATGACGTCAAGCCAATGGGATGCGAGGATGTGTTGGTTTCCTTCGCCGCGTTGTTGAGATGTCGCAATCTGCGGGGTCTTGCAGACATCTTGTTTGTTGCTGTTGAAGAGGAACTTCCGGTTGCAGTATAAAGCCTGAAAAAATTGTTTGCACCGGGATTCCAACTCGAGTAAGTCAAGCTATGAATCTATATATATATATATATATATATATATCCGGCGTCGGAAACCGAACTTGAACTCAACAGGGGGCAGGTCCCATCCTCGAATCCCATTGGCTTGACGTCATTGTTTCTTCCGGTAGGAGGAGTCACGCCCTCTTCTCCCATTGGTCCTTCAACCTCAAACTTCCGGTGGGGGCGGGGCTTAAGTGCTCGCTCACGATGCTGATTGGTGTGACGTCACTTCCTGAGCCAGAACCCGCTTAGCCTTACTACTAGTACATAAAATAAAAATTTAAACATTTATGGAATTTCTCAAAGTCTCATATTCTCGAGTCTAACGATTATTATACTTTTGCACTCTAATGTTTATTGCTCAAAACGATTTAAAGTATCTTGTGTAGTACTTGACAAAATTACAGATAAGTTACCACAAACTCTGATATGTACAAGAAAATTAAAAATTCCAGATCACATATTTTCAAACCTCGCAGACCTTGATTTTTCCACTCCGAATGAAATTGAAGTTTTACTTGGAGCGAATGTTTATTATGATCTATTAACATATGGGTTTGTAAAAATGGACAACAGTATCCCTACTCTTTTCAAAACACACTTGGGATGGATAGTCTCAGGAAATATTCCGCACTATTGTTTTAATGAATTTCCCTCATTTTCTCAATCTTATCACGTAACTACATTCTCGGAAATGGATGTTGAACTCGATTCAATCCTTTCCAAGTTTTTGGAACATTTAAGAGATGTCAAATAAGTCTGTTCTCACTCACGAAGATGAAATTTCTGAACAAATTTTCACTCGTACAACTAAAATTCTCGAAAATGGTCGGTTTCAAGTTGATGTATCCTTTAAATCACCCACTGAGCACTGCAAGCTTAGTGAATCACTAAATCTTGCTCAAAGACGATTTCTGTCTCTTTTTTTTTTATGATTGTGGACCTGAACAGGCTAAATAAGGCCTATCGTGCTAAAGCACTCAGGAACACTTAGGAGGATGGATAGAGGGATAATGAATTGCCAATAGATGCCTATGAACAGCTACCTTAAATTTTCTCATATCATAAGTAAGAGGAAAACAGGAACTAGGGAGATCATTCCAGAGTTTAGAAGCCGTGTAGACAAATGTGGATTGCGCCCGTTTGGTACGACAAGTGGAAATTTGTACTGCATACTGATGATGTGAATGAGCGAACCGAGTGTTTCTCGCAAAGATAGCCCGAGATAGTATCAAAGAATATAATTCAGCAGCACAATAGCCGTTGTAATAACGATAATACAAAGAAAGAACTGAAACCATCCTTCTATGCTCAAGGGACTGTATGTGAGAAGTTAAGGACTGGTCATTTATAAGCCTAATCGCTCTCTTTTGAATACGATCAACGATATCGAGAGCGTATTGGGGAGCACTAACCCAAAGGTGAGAATTATATTCCAGATGAGGCCGAATTTGGGCCTTATACAGCAGAAGGAGTTGTCGAAAGGTAAAGTACTGCTTAGATCTGTACAAAAAGCCTATTTTACGAGCAGCTGTTTTGGTAGCTGACAGAAGATGGTCAACCCATGAGAGATTTTAAGATACAGTCATACCCAACAGAGCAATAGGGACTAAAAACTTAAGAACTGAGCCATTCATACTTACAACAGGAAATGATCGATCTTTTTTGCCGGACATAAGGCAACACTGAGTGTTGTTAGCATTAAATTTAACTGATTATTGCTTCCCCATTTGAGAATACGTTGAATGCCTTTGTTGATTGAATTTGCCATTTCAGCTTTAATTTCTTGATTTGACATGGAAGGTGGATTATCACTATAAGTAGACTGAGATGAACTACAGTGAAGAGTGCTATCGTCAGCAAAGCAATGGATGGGGTTAATTGTTGAATAAATAAGGTAGTTTATGTACAGCAGAAAAAGTGTAGGCGCTATAACGGATCCCTGTGGTACGCCCGCATTAATTCTAACTTCTTTTGAAAAAAAGCCATCAACATCGACACGTATTCGTCTTTTATCAAGGAAACTAGAAACCCAGTTGATGAGCGTATCATTTAACCCAAACGAGGTGAGTTTGGCAAGTAAACACTTATGCCAAACATGGTCAAATGCCTTTGAGATATCTAAAGCGACTACAACTGTTTCACCTGACTGCTCTACTGTATTGTTCCAAACTTGGGTCACATATGAAAGAAGATCGCCTCTTGAAAAAGATTCGAGAAAGAACCTAATCGGCTTACAGAGTATAAAAAATTTATAGATGAATGTTTAGCTCTAAATCGCGCTCGATTTGTTTCTCTCTCCAGCACTAACAAAATTGGCGAAAATAAATATTTCATCCCTCACTTGTGTCGTACGATGGTCGAGTTCAACTACCAAACTTGTATTTGACGCTTCATGAAGAACATCATCAGGTTTCTCTCTGAACGATGTTACCTTAAAGGGTTATCGAGTACAACCTGATTTATATGATATCCTTTATCGTTTTCGTGTATTTAGGTTTGTACTCACGGCCGACATAGAGAAGATGTATAGGTAAATTAGATTAAACTTAGATCAAGTCTTTTTACAGCATATTCTTTGGCGTGATTCTCCCCAAGATCCTTTATCAACGTATTGAGCTTCTCACCGTCACATAATGGGACAAATTTTGCACCGTTTGTCGCCACTCGTGTTTTGAAAGAAATAGATATTCAAGGAACACAATACTCCCTTGCATCTAATGCTCTTCTTGCTTAAACATATATGGACGATGTTTTAGCTGGATGCGATAGTTATAGTGAACTGAAAACTCTTTACTCTCAATTAAATTCACACCTAAGTTACTCGGGATTTCATTTAAGAAAATGGTGTTCCAATTCGAATAAATTCTTACACGGTATCCTCATAAACAGATATCCGAATTTGGTATTAATCTTACTAGGTCACCTTGTAAATTGTTAGGGTATTCTAGGAGACCCTCTTCAGATAAATTTCAAATATCATCTTTTGACACTCAAGGTAAGAATCATATTATCAAAAGAAGAATTCTCTCTACAATAGCACAATGTTTCTATCCTTTTGTTAATCCAGTGGTAGCTAAAGGTCAAATTTTAATGCAAAAACCTTAATTGTTAAAAATTGACTGGGATGCAAAAATCTGCGACTCGATCATCTTAAAGAAATACGAGGTATTCCTCAAAATTCTCCCCAATTAAAAAATCTTGGAATTCCTCGCTTCCTCCTTTTAGATAAAGTGATAAATTCAATTCAAATTCATGGATTTTCTGATTCAAGCACTGCTGCATATGGTGGTTGCATTTATCTCCGAGTAAAATGTGCGGACAAGTCACTACCTTGCATGTTAATATCGGCAAAATCTCGTATCTCACCTCTCAAAACTATTACTATACCCAAACTCGAATTATGTACTATGGTATTACTCTCAAAATTAGTGAACAACATTTAAAAACGTATGATAATCTCGCAGTCGAATCAGTGCTTCTTTAGACTGATCCACAAGTAGCATTATTGTGGTGTAGAGGTCATCTCTCTTGCTGGAATACCTTTGTCGTAAACCGGGCATCACAAATTCAAGAACTAATGTAAGGGTGTTATTGGGATTCTATTAAATCTAAACAAAATCCCGCAGATATGCTCTCCAGAGGTGAATTTAATTCAGAAGCTCTTATCTTTTGGTTTTTTGGTCCACAGTTTTTACATGATCCTGAACTTAATTTAACAACTCACGAAAAAATTATAGAATTAAATAATCCTCTTGAAGAACGGAAAGTTTCTTTAGTTTCAGCTGAAACTCCTGTCAATTTTTGGTTATCTATATTTTCGAAAGTGTCATCGTTCTCCCGCATGCAAAGGTCCCTAGCTTACATTCTTCGATTTATCCATAACGCAAAAAATCCCAGCAATAAAATTGTTGGACCTTTATCGGTTCAAGAACTCTTGAGGTCTTTAAATTTTATTTAAAAAACTCTTCAAAAAGAACATTTCTCTAAAGAAATATTTGAACTCTCTAATAATAAATCGCTTTCAAATGAACAGCTCTTAACTTTTAAAAATTTTCATTGGAACTGATGATTTAATTCGCGTAGGTGGTAGATTACAAAACGCTTATGTTAGTTATGAACAAAAGCATCCTGTTCTCTTGCCACCAAATAATTATATAGTTAATCTTATGTTACTTCACGAACACAAACGGTTAGGGCATGCAGGTCCTCAAAATATTCTATTTAATTTTCGATTGACATATTGGCCTCTTAATGGCCTACGTCAGGTGAAACGCCTCATGAGAAATTGCACACTTTGTTTTCTGTTCAACTCCAACGGTGTCCGTACAAATAATGTCAGACTAGCCAAAAGATAGTTCAAATTTCGCGGCCTTTTGAAAAAATGCGGAATTGATTTTGGAGGTCCGTTCATTATAAAGTCACCTAGATTGAGAAAAGCTCCAATTCAAAAATGTTATATTGCTCTTTTTATTTGTATGGTAACCAAAGTCATACATATAGAACTCGTATCTAATTTATTATCCGTCGGTCTATTTGTTTTAACCTCTTGTGTTTTTAACTTCTGCTGGAGGGGCAAGATGTTGAAGAAATATTCTCCAACCCGATGTATATATATATATATATATATATATATATATATATATATATATATATATATATAATAATAATAATCATGCTTTTTATTAGTTTGATGCACACAGTTACAGTTACATGAAATTGTATAAAATTACTTATATAAGTATGCATGTGCATGTAACCAACAGTTAGTAGTTACATACGTCACTACTTCTGCTCTTCCACTTAACCCATTTTATTTAGCATAAATTTTGAAAGGTTTATGGTATAAATGTAAATGTAAAGATACATAATGATGGTGGACACAGTGTAAATGAATTTAACATAATTGACAAATCTAGAATTTGCTAGGATTAGAATAAGTAAAGAAGGATGACTGATTAACTATGAATAAGTAGTTTACTATTTTCAACATTATTTTACTGCAACATTTGACGGTCAAGTATGAATTGATGGACATGCTTTTAAACTGGTTTGTAGTTAGTTTTTGCAATAGTCAGGTAGTGAATTATAAACATTGACGATATTATAACTAAAAGAGCCTTCAAAAGGTTTTATGCCGAGGAGGAGTAATTAAGAAACAAAATCTGGTGTTTGAACTGAACTTTATCTTTTCATAGAGGTACGGTGGTGTTTTGCCAGTAATGATTTTATGATACAGAGTAGCAGAGTGCACAAATCTTCTGTTTTCATATTTAAACACTGCATATCAATTAATTTGTGTGAAATGTGTTCATACTTCCTTACACCATAAATCAAGCGTAGGCAGGAATTCTGAATTTTTGAATTCTTTGTTTGTCCGTAGCATCTAAGCATGGTCCATAGAGAACGTCACAGTAGTTAAACTGCGAGAGGACAAGTGACTCACATAGGATAACCTTTAAATCTTGACCAATGCTGTATCGATTTTGAAAGATCAGTTTTAAATTTAAAATGCTTTCTTTATCATCACTGAGACTTGTGCCTTAAATCTAAGGTTAGAGTCCATAATCACTCCAAGATTTTTAACTTGCTCCTGAACAGGTAATATAGACTCCTTAACACGAATTTGTACGGCACATTTATGTCGGTCCCTTGTCTTACTTTTACCAAATAGGATCACATATGATTTTGATACATTGGTATTCAACCCGTGCTCCTTAGACGTTTTAATAAGACTGCAGATATCACTATCTAAGCACTCTACCGCTTGTGTAGTACTACGTTCCTCAAAATCGTAGAATAGTTGAGTGTTATCTGCATATTGATGAAACTTAACATACTTTAGACATTTGTAAAAATTCGAAGTATACAAGACGAAAAGCAAGGGTCCAAAATCGATCCCTGAGGAACCCCACAGGTTACAGGCAGTGCATCAGACTTTTATTGTTGAGTACTACTAGTTGTATTCTATTCTTAAGATAATTTCCAACTAAGGTACAAGCGTCTAAACTGATGCCAACATAATGCAGTATGCTCACTAATAGATCATGACTAATAGTGTCAAAGGCCTTAGAAAAATCAAGCGAAACTAAAATTGATAATTTTCCCGAATCCGTTGCAGCAAAGACGTTATCAGCTATATTTAACAGAACAGTTGCACAACTGTATCCTTTTCTGAAACCTATATGTATATATATATATATATATATATATATATATATATATATATATATATATATATATATATATATATATATATATATATTGCGTTGTTGTAATAATTTATTTTAATTCTCCGAAAATACACACTCAATCTGTAAATATAAGCATATCCTAAGCTTAAAAAATATCTCTCGTCCTCGCTTAAATTATGTGCCCATTTGATTACTATTTGCATTTGTAAGAATTTCACAAATTCTGTTGGAGTCGGACATTGTGTAATATTAGCGCAGTTTTGTATTGAAGCTCAATTGTGTTAATAAAGAAAGTGTTTTCCAAAATCTCATGGTCCTTCGTGTTCTACAATAAAGTAAGAAGTGTAGGACGAAAATCCTACAAAAGTATTGTATTTTAATATCTTTTCTTTTTATTACAGTTTTACAAAATCGTTATATACATTTGGTGTTAATTTCCTTTAACCATAGGCAACCCAACACTCACTTTAATGTTGAAAATTGCCTACAGAACTTCCAACTGAGCAGCAAACCAGGGAAATTAATAAACAAATATTGTGCACTCGTTTATGGTGTTACACAATTAATTGTAGGTTGGTAAATGCCTGGCCCAAAGTAATTCAATTCAAAAATGTCGTTGGTGTAACTAATCAATTTAGATTTTAAATAGCTTAATGTACGGTAATTAACAATTCAAACTTGGAGCTATCATGACGGGAAAATTGAATGCCATTGACCTAAATCAAAATTAAAAAAACGGAATGAGTAGTGACAAAATTGAAATTTATTGCTAAAGCATGGTTTACGAATTTGAATTAAGAAAATCGTACTTTCGCCTTCGTATAAGTTAAATCGTATACCTAACCAGATGTTTTAAACACGATATCGTTTCACGACGAATGGGATTATAACAGAAGTCGTAGCCACGGTTATAGATCAATCGGCTAATTACTCCTATTATTAAATTATTTCAGATTATTTATCCAGGTGTGCTAATGGAAAATAGGTTGCAAAAAAAGTGGATATTGTTATGCGAAAACAATTTCGGAGTATTATATTAATACATTAAAACAATCAGGCACATCTGTCACACTTAAAATTTATAATTACAGTATATGATTGATTAAATCGTTCAGACTTACGCAGATCAGACACCAAAGATATACTTTTATGCACACGCACTTACAAACGTAATAGTAATAATAATACTAACGCTTGCAGTGCCCTGTCTGTCGTGCTTGATAATCCAAAACCGGTTTTCTTGCTATTTTTGTGAAGCATATTTTTAAAAGAAATTTATATTGCATGTTATTGTTTGAATGTTTATTTATACCGGGTGTTCGAATATATGTTATCAAGTAAGGATTGATGTTAAATCGTTACAAAATGCATATTAAGCAATATCAACGAATATTTTATTTTTCTTTTCATTGCTGAAACTATTGAATGACATATGTCGATTGTGTTAAATGCACCTTAAGTATGTTACTATCCTTTCTTTAAAGCGATTTGGTATTATCAGAGAATATCAACAACCAAGAAGTAGCACTCCCACGCAAAGCTATTGTTCTCGGTGTCCCATAATAAAATTCTGTACATTAAAAGGAAAAGATAGGTTATTACTCATTGTTACAATCTTTGATAACTGCTAGTTTGTAAGTTACTTACCTATATACGAAAGGTAGTAGAGTAGTTACAAAACGTAGTGGTTCTAGAGATGCGAAACGCGATTTTCTACAATTTGAAAAACTGAAACGATGCTATAATCGGGAAACTTCCGAAGCAAACAAGCCCCCCTGAAAACATACGGCAAATGAATAAATTTAGTAATTATCGATTTTTTTAACGATTGACGTCGTAACTGAATACATTTTTATTGAATGATCATTTGTAACAATTTCAATTTAGGTATGTATTGGATTACCTACATCATATTTTTATTAAAATAATTTTTTTAGGTAGTAAACATAACCTAACCTGTTTAACATCAGCTGTTTCTATCAAGGATTTGCAAAAATGAAGTTCAACGTTTTATAAACTTTTAATTACACCCAACAGATAGACAGAAAATAACTTCTGATAAGATTTTTGGTTGTTAATCTTAGGAATCATGGAATAGGTAAATTTTTAAAACGCATCCTTGATCGCAAGTCCAAACATTTATATTTTTAACAACCAACAACAGGAATCAATCAATTAGCGTCATTACATTAAAATATGTGTCAGAAAGTGTTATTACAAATACGACAAGTGTTTATTCAGTTCACACTATAGATTAAGTAATAGTCGGTGTAAATGTGTACTATACAAACTCGAATGAAGTTTCTCAGTGTGATTACAATATTATCACTTGAAATGCTTCTAATAGGACAGAACACAAACATTGAAATAACCACTACGTTCCACAGCAGTGTGCAACTTAATGAGACCCTTCTTGTTTGATCGGAAGACATTTTTTTAGAAGTATTTCAAATTCTAATACCAATATGTAAAATAAATCACAAATTGATAAAACATTTTAAAATGTAATTTTATTAACATACAAGAATAAATAACTACAGAAGTTTAATTAATTAGAATCTAGTTCACTGTTGCTGTCTTTGTCACTACTGCTGTAGTCAATTTATGAACCACTTTCACCTGTATTTCCAGTAAAAGTTACCTATTCGACTTCATCAATAAAACCTTCTTTCTCTAAACATTCTTGTTCAATATTTTCTGTATGTTTACACACAGTCTCCCATTCTTCAGGACCAATTGATTTAAATTTATTCTCCGCAAATTGTCACTACTTTCTTCAAATTTAAACCTAATATTATTGGTCCCTACTCAAGCGGCAACGTACGAATATAACGTGAAGTAAATAAAGCTAATGACTACATTTATAAGTTGAATAGTAGTATATTTGTGGAATACTTTCGACGCGTTTGAATCATATGCGCATGGAGGGGCTAGTGCCATGACATGTTCAAACTACTCCAGCTCAGAACAAGTACCTACCTAATTATTCATTATAGTAGAAGAGGGACACCTTCGACGCCATTTTATTTCCTGTAACGTCGCCCTTGGGAAACCTTTGGTCGCCATTTTTTATATACCACGTGGGGATCGTATTTTTTTCACCTGAGAATATAAAGATTTACTCTGTTATTAATATTTATTAGGGTTGTTTTTACCAATGGAAATTGCATAATTGTTAATAAAATTATTACTACATTCCTTTTAATTCCATCTACAGAGAGTGACCTTCTACCCATATGAAAAATTTATTTATGCATTGGAGTTGCATTCTAGTAAGAGACCTTAGTCTTATAAGACGGGAATCTGTTCGCGGGCTTCGCCGCTGTCATAAAAATTGTATTCTAATAAGAGGCTCTAGTCTGATAAGGCATAGATTCCGTAAGACTAAGTTAGCCCCTTTTTAGAATACAAGTTTCGAAATAAGCGATCAGAATGTAAACACTTAAATACAAATTCAAATTTCCCGCCAAGGGAACAGGGACTAAGACCCGAAAGCAAAGTGCGAAACCCTATACCTATCTTATAAGTTATCATTAGGCCTCCTTATTATAATACAAGTTCAAATTTCTCGCAATAAGTAAACACTTAAATACAAATTTAAATTCAAATTTCCAGCCAAGGGACCAGGGGACTAAGACCGAAAGCAAGTTGTGAAGCCGTATTCCCGTCTTACGTTAGAATTAGGAATTAGAACAAATTTTCCTCATAGATTGCTTCACAAACAAATTTAAGTTTTTGGTGGAAGGGAGAGGGCCTGAGAGTAAGTTTTTAAGCCCTACATCTGTCTTAAAAGTTAGAAGTATACCCCTATTACAATACAAATTCATATTTCCAGCCATTACATGCAGATATTTAAATACAAATTCAAATTTTCCGCCAATGGAACCTTGACAACGGGGCAGAGCCCCGAGAGCAAGTTGCGCGGCCCTACACCTGTCTTACAAGTTAGCATTAGGCCTCTTATTATAATACAAATTCAAATTTTTTCGCCAATGGTACCACGACAATACACGAAGGCTCACGAACAAGTTCCGATCATGACAAGGGGCGAAAACCAGAGAACAAGTTGCGACGTCCTACACCTGTCTTACAATCTCGGTAATGTTCGAGGAGGGTTGCAGTGGAGTCGCCGAAACAGCCTTCGCCGCAAAATTTTACCTATATGAAACGTAAAACAAACAACTGTAATGCTTATGTGTAACCGTTTAATTTTAACTGTCAACCTTCAATTTATTTTTAATTAATATGTGTATTAACTAACGTATTAATGCAATTTTATTTTCCACTTAAATATTGAGCACATAAGTTAGCAGTCGACCTTAAATATTTTACCTTTAATTGATAGCACCATTAAAGGGAGTACACAATGAAGCATAAAACAGACTATAATGCAAATGTGTAAACATTTACCGTATTAATGCATTTTATTTCTGCTTAGTCCTTGTACACATAATTTTGTACACGTAATTATGTATAATGTTGAAGGAGAGTTTCTCAAGGTAAAAATAAGCATGTTGTTGTAGCAATATTCGTACATAGGTAAAGGCCACAACTGTCAAATGGAACTCAAAAGAAATGCAATAATAATTTTAATAACAATTATGCACTCTCCCTTATAATAAACCCTATTACGAAAACACATTCAATAAGTGGTTGTTACTTTCCGATTGCATTGTATAACAGCTTAATAAATGCATTCTATAGGTAAAATAATTTTAAAGCATGTTATTGACGTAAGCAAGCTAATTAGTTATAACTGAATTACTCGTTTTATTTTAATGACATCCAAGTGACATAATTTAAACTATGTATAAATAAATTTTCGTCTTTGCAAAAGGTCACAATCTGTAGATAAGAATTAACAGAAATGTAATAATAGTTTTAATTACAATTATGCAATGTCTTTTATAATAAACACATTACGAAACATAGACCACATTGTAAAAAGAAAAACATTTACCCCCGGCAGAATGATATTTAAACTTCATGTTACATACACATAAACACCAGGATTAAAAAGTATCAAGTCCATCTGCTTCTAATACGGTTTAATCATTATTCATACGTATTTAATTTTTAGGCTTACACTACCTGTAATAATTTTAATAGACATGTTAACTTAAAAAAATACCAAATCAATCTGCTTCTATAAAACCAATAATACGATTTCATCATTTTCATTCATATTTAATTTTTAGTCTTACGGAATCTATGCCTTACGAGACTACAGCCTCTTATTAGAATACAATTTTTATGATAGGGATGAAGCCCGCGAACAGACTCCCGTCTTACAAGGCTCGGGCCCCTTATTAGAATGCAACCCCCAATGCATATATAAATGTTTCGTATAGGTAAAAGGTCACAATCTGTACATGGAACTAAAAGAAATGTAATAATAATTTTAATAAAAATTATGCAATCTCCTTTGATAGAAACAATCCTAATAAATATTAATAAAAGGTTAAATCTTTTTATTCTCAGGTGAAAAAAATGCGATCCCCACGTGGGCATATAAAAAATGGCACCCAAAGGTGTCCCAAGGGTAGTGCCACAAAAAAACAAAATGGCGGCGGTAGGTGTCCCTCTTTTAGTCATTATTGTGCTAAATAACTGATTTATAGATGTAAGAGCAAATAGGTAAATTTACAGATGAAGAAAAATTTATTAACTGTTGAATTATGAGTATGGGCATAATCATACATACTGTTAACAACTGTGTTTATGTGATGTATTTTCTAAAAGTTTTAACTTGTGTCGTACCTATTTATATGAAGTTTGTTGTTAAAAAGTTCCTATTCCCTGACGAACTTACAATGTTGTATGCTTATATACTAAATACAAAACAACTGACAATGCAATGTTATTGTACTTTTGAGTTAGTCTAATGTAAAACAACTATTCTAAAATTAAGTGAAGCATAATGAAAATTTTGAAGATCGTAACATGCATGTTATGTTCAAACAGCATCTACAAGTTGTTTTAATGCTAGTCTTTAAGTTAACTAAAATGAAAGAATAAAGAAACAAGCAAGAAGTTGACACTCTCACAGTCGTGCTCAATTACAAATAAAACAAAGTATGTTGTAATTTTATTAAGTTTGCACATAACATAACAAAAATACTTTACAAATTAAAAAAACAGTATTAATAGTAACATAATAATCCCTATAAATGTCTAATGTTAATAGTATTTTGTTTTTGCGATTACTTTTTGGTTTAATTGAATCTCTATTGATAAATTTTAAAGTATAAACATATAAAGATAATTAAAAGGAAATTTTTCCCAAAATATCTCTGTTCTCATTGTGATGTGCTCTTCCATAATACTAAAAGAGCGTTAATAGTAGTTACCCATCCTTTAAAACATTTTAATGTGTTTGTAATATCTTTATCACCATTAAATGATTTTATATGTGTAAATAATGTTTTCATTTTTACCAGATGGGAAATTTGTGGGTAACTGCCGGTGAATGGTCTTCTTAAAAGTTAAAAGTGGTGGAATTTAAAATATCAAAAAGATTGTCCATGTCCCCAATAAAAGACATTAGTGTTTCCATAGCAGTAGCATATCATAATTATATAGATCGTCTAAGTATTTCTTGTTAACAACGGTCATGTTATGTTTAAATGTGTAGCAGAAAAAATTATTCTTAGTTGACTTTAAGAGATGACGTGGGTCAAAATTATAATAAACTATTAAGCTGTTTATGATAATATAGGGATTTTCTGGAAAAATACCAACGTCTTTACAAAATTTAGGTCCTTGATCACTAATAATTGCTCGGACATTTAATTCCGCACCTGTTAATTTTCTTATGCACGCAAAAACAATGTATTTTTAAAACATACACCTTCGACCGCGTATAGTCATGAAATACTATTACATACCTTCGATCTGTTATAAAATAAATGAGTCTTTAATGCCATCTCATCCATACACAAGACGCAATCCCGGAATTCTTAATTTAAATTTTGTATTTTTAGGTGAATCATCTGATAAATGAGTGAATTGTGATCTGAGCTAATGTTCCATTTTGACGCAATTCTACATAAAGTTGTGCTATGTGGTAACCTAAAAGTTTCTTGTAAAAATCAATACACCTTTGGTCCAAAAAAATACATAGTTAAAGTAAACTGTTTTAAGCTTGTGATATAAAATTGAATGGAGTCATTAGGAATTCAAATTTGGCTCTATTAAATGACATTAAATGGTTGTTGGTTATTTTTTCTGTAGATATAATTAATGTTAAGAAGAAAAGGTTGAGCTTGTTTCGACGAGCATTTCATATAATGAAAGTTTAAATATACAATTGCTCATGACGTTTGTAAATTGAAATAGAGATGCCATAATGCGTGTATTTTAGCTCGCATTAAGTCAGATCATAGTTGTTGAAGGTAACAGAACGGTTGAAAAGATTGCAGATTAAGGAATGCTACAATAAATTTGACAATTATTTACGAAAATTCAATTAGTATTGTGTTAGGAGAATATAAGTGATATTTTCCTATTAATACTAGGAAAAGCTGAAACGAATTAAAGTGTAAGTGTTATCAAGTTGGTGATAATAAAAAGATTGCGCACTACTTTACAATTACGTTTTAAGGGTGTATTGAAAGTGCTCCAGGTTGATGTTTCGATAACGAGTGAGAAATGTAAAATAAGCCAATCGATTCAGTATAATAGATCGATATATAAAGTATAACAAGCAAAAAACATTGATAATTAAAGGCCTTGCCGTTTGTAGCTCGCTTGCATGTTGTCGCGCTCGTCGTTTGTAGTTAAAACTGAACGATTAAGTAAAAATTGGATAGTGAAATATATCGACCAATTATTTATAAAAATCATTAAATTGTGGGAAGAAAATTATAAGCGTATTCATCTATAATAAAGGTATACGAAAAGATATAGAAAACAAAGGAGAGCGGTTCCAGCTTTCGCGATAGAGAACGCCATCAACATAAACGGGGTCTCTTTAGTGGTCCAAGAAACGCAAGAATTACGGAACCAACTCGAACGAAGTGATAGATCTATTTATAGTATAGATAAACGAAGCTTTGTGTGTATTAATTATTTTCAAATACAAATGCTGAACGAAAATGTATTTTGCTCATCACCTGTAGAGGATTCTTTTTGCGTGTTACTATTAAAAAATACTATGTTACGTGCTTAATTGGAAAACGTTTCTTTTTGATAACGTTCGTCATTTTGTCAAATTTACTTACTAAATATAGCAATTTACTTTTCGGTTGAGTACTTCCAAATCACTATTTCGCAAATTTTTACGCATCTCTAATTGCATTTAAATTAACGTATGTAACTTTCGTACACATCTTTTCTCTGAGATTTCGGATCATTTAATATAAAACAATTAAATAGAACCCTGGGATCTTTTTAAGGTCAAATAATACAAATACATATATTAAATAAATATTTTCTACACAATTTAGATTTTGGCAATAATGATTAAACAAAAATTTTCTCAATTTTGTAAAATTGATTTTTAAGGTGTTGGACAATTTTTCTTTCTTCCTTTTAAGAACGCCATCGATGGTGGATGTTGAGTTTCTAGAGAATTTTTCGTTTCTGGTTCTGGATGCTGAAGCGTCATTTTCTTGGGAAATTCTCACTTAAAATAATACTTAATTAAGTACAAGTATTACTAACGCTTTTATAGGCGGATATAATTGAAATGTTTCATTCGTCCACATCTTCGGTAAGTGGCACATGTTTCGATAACCTCATGGTAATTAAAATTGTTTTCAGGCTTTCGAATATAAAAGCATTCAATACTAATTCTATGCATATACAGACACTTTAATCGAAATTACGTTGAATGTTTACTATCGCTTCGTTTGTCACCTGTAAGAGGTATGAACGGTCGTAATTACTTAAACATCGTACTTATATTTACCTTCTTTTAGCATCTCCGTATTACCTTCTTTTAGCATTTCCGTATTACCTTCTTTTAGCATCTCCGTGCTACCTTATATTAGCATCTCCGTGCTACCTGCTTTTAGCATCTACTACCTGTGTTTAGCATCTCTGTACTACCTACGTACGAACATCTCTGTACTACATACGTATGAGCATCTCTCTACTACCTATTTTTCTGCACAATTTTACTGTTACGTTACATCCAAAATATATGGTTACCGCTGAAAGGCATAAGATCCTTGCTGACATTCGAGACCGTATACGTGAAGGCTGCTAGATCATTGGAATGGTACTCGAAATTCGCAAGATCAAATAAGTAATAGTTTCAACAATAAAGGTCAGATATTTTTTTCTTTCTTTATCACCTGGTTACAGGATTGTGTTTCCAAATCTCAATTACACCGAGGAGGTTCTTAGTGAATTCCTATAATGAAAATAAATGGACTGATATTATTATTTTTGTAATCATATAATCGAAAATTGTTACCTCTTATTTACATTTATATATTTATGGTACTTCCAGCAGTTCACTTTCACAAAAATTCCTTTTATCTAAAACGGTATATATATTCACTAATACAGTTCTGAATATTTTTGCACTCAATCATAATTAAAGCTTTACTTGAATCATTAAAATAGATACCACACCTAAACATTTTTAGCTTGCATTTTGACTAATTAATTCTAGCTTCTATGGTTACATTCAACCAACGATTTAACTTCTATTTTATGTGAAATGGTTCCTTAAATAAATAAAAAAGGAGCGTAAATAATGTCTATGATTACTATTTTATATTTGGTACTGTATTAAATTTTAAATTTAAGTATAACATTGTATTTCATATTATTTATATTATATTTTTCTTTGTCAACAAATTTGAAATGTATTCTAACTTTTACCATTGTTACTGTATTTGATTTTAATCGTAAATAATTTACTCTAGGAGTAGGTGATTAAGTCGGGAGGTCTAACAGGGCCATTATCGTTATTTGTCGTTGCCCTTCAATTAAATACAGGGGAATTAAAAAAAAATAGAAAAGTTAAGTTTCACGACAATAATAAACAGATTTGATTAGTTTAAAATGGCAATAATATGCAAGAACCTAAATAATAAACCAAAGTGTACAATTTACTACAATCTTAATACTATTAATACCTACGAAACTAACCATAAACAGATTGGGGTACTATACAACTTATGCACGATCCTTTTAATTAGATTACGTTAATGAATATCCTACTTTGTTTTAAGTACAATTACTTTATTCAGCAATCGTAAAAAAAAATTTTTCTTGTAAGATGCAATGTAAACTAAGTAATGCTTTCTTTTCAGCTCTAACCTTCATAGCTGGAAAGCACGTATACCCCAAGCCGCCCGTTGCAATACCACCACCTTTACCATGGGCTCCTTAATATTGGTGTTCCAATTTAATATTGGTGTTCCAATTTTCTGAGCTCGGTAAGAGCTGCCGGTCACTTTCTCCTTTATTCCTTATGTACTCGCCAATACGCAATACCAAGCGTGGCGTTTTAACGGCTAAACCCTTAGAATGACGAGTTCTAAAACAGACGCTACACTCCAGGTGAGTAGGGCGAGACGGCTACACTTTCACATCGATTCGTCGATTCGTCAATGCCAAAATCAAGATTAAGAAGAGCAAGGTTTGCCAGGAATAACATTCTGCCCCATTCAGATGCCCGGGAGGGCAGGATTCAAGCGACCTCGGTCATCGAAAGTGCCAACATCCGGATTCATTACTGCAACATACGTGGTATCAGGTCGAATCTTAATGCGTTTCACCGACACCTTGAACAAGTGCAACCGGATATTCTATTTCTATCAGAAACACAAGTCTCTCCTGGAAGCACTGATTCGCCTGACCTGCAATTTCCCAGACACAACCCCCCCCCCCTAACTTTCGCCTTAAAGGTGGAGTATATCTGTATACCAAGGACAACGCAGGTTGTAAGAGGATGTCCACTTTGGAAAACAACAAATTTGACGCGATTTGGTTCAAACATTCTGGGCCCCAGTTTGTGAAATTCTACTGTTGTTTGTATAGGTCTCCCAATGATAACAACTTCCAAGATCTTTTTGATTACCTTAGTCTGAAAATAGACTACCTCTTATCACAGTTTCCATCTTGCGATATTTCAATTTTGGAAGATTTTAATGTCCATAATTCCAATTGGCTTCATTGTTTATCTACTACTAATCCCGCAGGTCATAGTGAAGAAGCAATTGCTGTATCCTGTGATCTCATACAAATTATTTCCCAACCAACCAGAATCCCTGACAACCCTAACCACACTCCACATCTTCTGGACTAACCCACTTGTCTATAAAATAAGAGTCCTTTCCTCACTTGGTCAATTAGACCATTGCCTAATCGAAATAGCTTCCTCTGTACTCAATCCCACAGTTACTCGCAAAACAGATAGAACTATCTGGTGATTTAAATCAGCTAACTGGATCGAACTGCGAGATTTTTTTGCAACCTTCCCCTGGAGTGAGTATTGCTTTAAATGGTCCTCCTCTTCAAACATTGCTCTTTCAATAACTGAAGTTATCCTGATGGTTATGGAATTATACACTCCCAAAAAACATATTACCGCAAGAAATAGTTTCAAAGGCATCATTACCTAGGCCAAAAAGATGATTGAAGAACGTAAATGCAAAGAATTAGTCTCATGTCCTTTGGGTGGTCGTAAAAATTTCGGTCATTAGCTGAAGCCGCCAGGAAAAACTTTAGTACATCTCTATTTTCTCCCTACAATAGCTGATCCTGATGAAAAATTCAACCTCTTTGTCGATTACTTTGCATGAAATTCATGTCTCAATGATTTTGGTAAAACTGTGCCGTCGCCAAAATCTACCCCATACGGTATTAAACCAATCCACTTTCATTACAAGCTCCTGGAATCAATAATCAATAAACTTGACTCAAACAAGGCGAATGATCCTGGCGGTATTCCAGATATCGTTTTTAAAAATGCCACCCCGAGCTGGTACCTGTATTGTCCAAACTCCTTTCGATCACCATGTCATCTGGAGAGTTTCCCTCATCGTAGAAGTTGGCAAATGTCCAGCCTATTCCTAAAAAGTGCGACAAAACGGATCCCTCAAGCTATCGATCAATAGCTATTACTCCCATTCTGTCGAAAACCATCGAGAAAGCCGTCAACCAGCAACTGCTCTCATTCCCCGAGTCCAATAAACCTTTAAACAACAACCAGTATGGGTTCAGACAGAGTCGTTCAACAAGTGATCGCTTTTCATATCTTAACAACTTTGGAATAAAACATTAGATAGGTCCGGTGAAACAGTCGTAGTACTTTAGATATTTAAGGTTTGGCACAAGTGGCTACTTGCCAAGCTCACTTCGTTAGGCTTATGCGATACGCTCATTAGTTGGATATCCAGCTTTCTTGACAAGAGACGTATACGCGTTGTCGTCGATGACTTCTTTTCGAAAAAAGCTACCATTAACGCGGAGTACCCGAAAGATCAATGATAGCTCCACACCTTTGCCGCTGTACAGAAATGACCTAATTGCCTCAACAACTAACCCGATCAGTTGTTTTGTAGATGACAGCACTCTACATTGTAGTACCCTCTTAGTTTTCCCACAATAATAAGTCTAGACAGGACGTTAATGTGAAAATTGCAGCCTCAATCAACGGTGACTTAGAGCGTCTCCTTGAATAGGGAAGGAATAATCTATTGACGTTCAACGCCGACAAAACGCAGTGTTGCCTTGTGTCCGCCAAGAAAGACCGATCATTTCCTGCTGTAAATATGAATAGCTTAGAACTCAAGCTTTCAAGCTCTGTATCTATGTTAGGGATGTCCGTATTATCGAACATTTCATGGGTTGACCACATTTTGTCAGCCAGCAAAACAGCTGCCCGTAAACTTCTATACAGATCTAAACACTACTTCACATCGCAACAACTCCTTTTACTGTATAAGGCTGAAATTCGACCTCATCTGGCATACAATTCTCACCTCTAGGTTAGTGCTCCCCAATACGTCCTTGATATGGTAAGCCCCATCCAAAAAGAGCTATCAGGCTTATAAATGACCCTGACTTCTGACCAACAGCCTGTTGAGCCTAGAAGAATAGTTTCGGTTCTTTCCTTGTTCTATCGCTGTTACCATAGTAAGTGTCCCTCCGAAATACACTCCTTAATACCTTCGCAGGCCATCTTCGCTAAGAACACTCGGTTTGCCAATTCAGACCATAATTACGCACACAAAATTCCATCGTGTCACACTAAACGAGCTCAATCTACATTTTTCCATACGGTGACCAAATTGTGGAATGCGCTATCCAGTTCCTATTTTCCTCCAAACTTTGACTTAAGTCAATTTAAGGTAGCCATTCATAAACATTTCTCGGCATCATAACGATATCTCTAAACCTCCCAGTGTTCCTGAGTGCTTTAGCACGTTAAGCAAATCTTAGCCTGTTAGGGAATACTATAAGTAAAAAATTGATTACAAAACACTGCTAATTAATAACATCAGATTGAGGATAATTTTGATGAATGATAACAAGAACTATTTGTTACATTATTGAGCTAGCTGGAGTGTCCTGATAAAGGAACATGGAATTTGTAAAGCAATTATTAAGGTTCATTTACACAAATAGGTATGTGATGATAATGAAAGTAAAGTTTAGTTAATGAACGTTACCTTTACCAATTAAAACCACTTAGTTAAAATTGAATCATTTCACATTTTCATAAAACAATATAACATTTTTACTCAATGATTTTGAAATTACAAAAGATTGAAAAGGAACCCAAATGTTATTATTCGCAGCCAGGTGTATGCAAGCAAGGTAATAGTCGCAGGTAATACGCTTGTTACAAAACGATCCCCAACGTTAGAACCGCGACAAAATGGTCCCCAACAGCAGAGCGGACAAAAAGACCGTAACAACCTTTCCATTTTTTTGTTGCCTTTTCATAATGTCAAATTATAAAACTCACCAATCTAGCATTAATGTACGCCTACATAGTTCTATAAACTATGTGATTGATATTTCACTCTCCTGTACCTTAGTAGAGGACTTGGATAATAGATTACATTTTTTAAACGTACCACTTCACACAGCAATTCTTTTATTTTGACCTCTGCTTCTTCCAACTGGGATGTATTTCGTTTTGCAGCTAAGCAATATTGAGTTAAATTACACTCAGCAAAATACAGTTATATTCTCACCTCTAATGATAAATGTTGTTGCGTCTGATCAGCTGCAATGTTATCCAAGCTACTTAAGTATGATTTCTTGCAGGTGCGATGTTGACGTATTTGCTTTGAATTCTGTAATACGATAGAATTTTTAAAACTGGCTATTTATATTGAGAAATTACATTGAACTTGTTTTACGTGCACATAAAAGTTACCTTTGTAATTTAATAACACATGCTTTGCAAAGAATGTAATTATGGTGAAATGGGTAATATTTAAATACACATTCTAATCAATGCAATTTACTACAAATTTCACATTTTATTTTGCAGTATGATTAAAACAACTTACCTAGCATGATCCAACGGGATACTGCAAAAGAAACCATTTCATTATCTTTGCAATTATTTTACAATTCCGTACACATCAGCAATTCACCATTTTATATACTAAAAGTATCTGACGCCCTAATATTATTAATATTAAGGTATTTCGAAAAAATTACTAACGTTTTGATTAAAACCTTTATCAACAGACAATGCTAGCCATGACACTGCTTGCGCCAGGAGGATATGCGAATTCTAAACTTTCCCTTCGAAACCGGGGAGTGCTACCTCTTCGTTGTTGATATTCTCTGGTGTTACTATTTCCTGGCGAGAATAGTAACTGTCATGACTTGGATTTGAAAGGACACAATCTGTGTTTTATCAATAGTTTTCATTTCCTTTCATTTTATCCTTCAATTGTCAACTTATGCCTATTTCTACAAAATTGTTATACCATTTGTGTAGATTTTGGCATAAATTATGATGTTGTAGACAAAATGAAATATATTAAAAGGTGTTTCAGTGATTGGATAAGACCATGTTTTCTTTTAAACCATATGTTATTTTTCCTGTTTCTTGGGCGTTCAAAAATATATCACCTGATAATATTAATTGAATTGGTGCAGAGTTATAGAATAAATAATGCAGTAATTGATACATTTTAATCATATCATGCAAAACCTATGAAAATAATCCTAACATAAGCAGTAGTGTACTTTATAAATGAAATCCTTTTATTTATTTTGGTATTAAATAGATATTCCAAAGACCAAGAAAGGTAGTTAAAGTAAAACCATTGATTAACAAGTCGTTTTCCTGTAACGGCATATTCACAATTATTATCTATTGACAGTCGAGATGAAGATTGCAACCTCTTTTGATAAACTTGTTAATCAATGGTAAAAACAATGACATCGGTCTACATTCAATCCTTCTTAGCATTCTAGTTTTTTTTAATACTGTGATTGAATACAATTTTCCTTAAGTAAATACGTTAATACCAGTCAATTACTGAAGTAAAATTTAAGGAACATTTTTGCAAAGTTTGAAGATGTGATAATTACGTTAGAATTTTATTTAATTAAAAAGACGCCGCTTTTAATTATATTTGCTTAACCCTGCTGCACGGATGTAGGGTCCCAGAGACCCGAACGATCGAAATATTTATAATGGTTTGGATTGTAGGTGTTACTGGCGAGGCCATGCATAGCCTCTTATTAGTAAGTGTTCCATCGCTCTAGAGTGCGGACGTTTTTTCGCGTTCGGTATATCTTTTTTTATGATTTTGAACCTGAACAGGCCAAATAAGGCCTATCGTGCTAAAGCACCCAGGAACACTTAGGAGGATGGATAGAGGGATAATGAATTGCCAATAGATGCCTATGAACAGCTACCTTAAATTTTCTCATATCATAAGTGAGAGGAAAACAGGAACTAGGGAGATCATTCCAGAGTTTAGAAGCCGTGTAGAAAAATGTGGATTGCGCCCGTTTGGTACGACAAGTGGAGATTTGTACTGCATACTGATGATGTGAATGAGCGAACCGAGTGTTTCTCGCAAAGGTAGCCGGAGATGGTATCAAAGAATGTAATTCACCAGCACAATAGCCGTTGTAATAACGATAATACAAAGAAAGAACTGAAACCATCCTTCTATGCTCAAGGGACTGTATGTGAGAAGTTAACGACGGGTCATTTATAAGCCTAATCGCTCTCTTTTGAATACGATCAACGATATCGAGAGTGTATTGGGGAGCACTAACCCAAAGTGAGAATTATATTCCAGATGAGGCCGAATTTGGGCCTTATACAGCAGAAGGAGTTGTCGAGAGGTAAAGTACTGCTTAGATCTGTACAAAAGCCTATTTTACGAGCAGCTGTTTTGGTAGCTGACAGAAGATGGTCAACCCATGAGAGATTTGAAGATACAGTCATACCCAACAGAGTAATAGAGTCTGAAAACTTAAGAACTGAGCCATTCATACTTACAACAGGAAATGATCGATCTTTTTGGCGGACATAAGGCAACACTGAGTTTTGTTAGCATTAAATTTAACTAGATTATTGCTTCCCATTCGAGAATACGTTGAATGTCTTTGTTGATTGAATTTGCCATTTCAGCTTTAATTTCTTGATTTGACATAGAAGGTGGATTATCACTATGAGTAGACTGAGATGAACTACAGTGAAGAGTGCTATCGTCAGCAAAGCAATGGATGGGGTTAGTTGTTGAAGAAATAAGGTCGTTTATGTACAGCAGAAAAGTGTAGGCGCTATAACGGATCCCTGTGGTACGCCCGCGTTAATGCTAACTTCTTTTGAAAAAACCATCAACTACGACACGTATTCGTCTTTTATCAAGGAAACTAGAAACCCAGTTGATGAGCGCATCATTTAACCCAAACGAGGTGAGTTTGGCAAGTAAACACTTATGCCAAACTTGGTCAAATGCCTTTGAGATATCTAAAGCGACTACAACTGTTTCACCGGACTGCTCTACTGTATTGTTCCAAACTTGGGTCACATATGAAAAAGATCGCCTGTTGAACGACTTTGGTTCAAACATTCTGGGCCCCAATTTGTGAAATTCTACTGTTGTTTGTATAGGTCTCCCAATGATAACAACTTCCAAGATCTTTTGATTACCTTAGTCTGAAAATAGACTACCTCACAAGTTTCCATCTTGCGATATTTCAATTTTGGAAGATTTTAATGTCCATAATTCCAATTGGCTTCATTGTTTATCTACTACTAATCCCGCAGGTCATAGTGAAGAAGCAATTGCTGTATCCTGTGATCTCATACAAATTATTTCCCAACCAACCAGAATCCCTGACAACCCTAACCACCCCATCTTCTGGACTAACCCACTTGTCTATAAAAAAGAGTCCTTTCCTCACTTGGTCAATTAGACCATTGCCTAATCGAAATAGCTTCCTCTGTACTCAATCCCACAGTTACTCGCAAAACAGATAGAACTATCTGGTGATTTAAATCAGCTAACTGGATCGAACTGCGAGATTTTTTTGCAACCTTCCCCTGGAGTGAGTATTGCTTTAAATGGTCCTCCTCTTCAAACACTGCTCTTTCAATAACTGAAGTTATCCTGATGGTTATGGAATTATACACTCCCAAAAAACATATTACCGCAAGAAATAGTTTCAAAGGCATCATTACCTAGGCCAAAAAGATGATTGAAGAACGTAAATGCAAAGAATTAGTCTCATTCCTTTGGGTGGTCGAAAAGGTCATTAGCTGAAGCCGCCAGGAAAAACTTTAGTACATCTCTATTTTCTCCCTACAATAGCTGATCCTGATGAAAAATTCAACCTCTTTGTCGATTACTTTGCATGAAATTCATGTCTCATTGATTTTGGTAAAACTGTGCCGTCGCCAAAATCTACCCCATACGGTATTAAACCAATCCACTTTCATTACAAGCTCCTGGAATCAATAATCAATAAACTTGACTCAAACAAGGCGAATGATCCTGGCGGTATTCCAGATATCGTTTTTAAAAATGCCACCCCGAGCTGGTACCTGTATTGTCCAAACTCCTTTCGATCACCATGTCATCTGGAGAGTTTCCCTCATCGTAGAAGTTGGCAAATGTCCAGCCTATTCCTAAAAAGTGCGACAAAACGGATCCCTCAAGCTATCGATCAATAGCTATTACTCCCATTCTGTCGAAAACCATCGAGAAAGCCGTCAACCAGCAACTGCTCTCATTCCTCGAATCCAATAAATCCTTAAACAACAACCAGTATGGGTTCAGACAGAGTCGTTCAACGGGTGATTGCTTTTCATATCTTAACAACTTTGGAATAAAACATTAGAGAGGTCCGGTGAAACAGTCGTAGTAGCTTTAGATATTTAAGGTTTGGCACAAGTGGCTACTTGCCAAGCTAACTTCGTTAGGCTTATGTGATACGCTCATTAGTTGGATATCCAGCTTTCTTGACAAGGGACGTATACGCGTTGTCGTCGATGACTTCTTTTCGAAAAAAGCTACCATTAACGCGGGAGTACCCTAAAGATAAATGATAGCTCCCACACCTTTTCTGCTGTACAAAAATGACCTCATTGCCTCAACAACTAACCCGATCAGTTGTTTTGCAGATGACAGCACTCTACATTGTAGTACCCTCTTAGTTTTCCCACAATAATAAGTCTATACAGGACGTTAATATGAAAATTGCAGCCTCAATCAACGGTGACTTAGAGCGTGTCCTTGAATGGGGAAGGAATAATCTACTGACGTTCAACGCCGACAAAACGCAGTGTTGCCTTGTGTCCGCCAAGAAAGACCGATCATTTCCTGCTGTAAATATGATTAGCTTAGAACTCAAGTTTTCAAGCTCTGTATCTATGTTAGGGATGTCCGTATTATCGAACATTTCATGGGTTGATCACATTTTGTCAGCCAGCAAAACAGCTGCCCGTAAACTTCTATACAGATCTAAACAGTACTTCACATCGCAACAACTCCTTTTACTGTATAAGGTATAAGGCTGGAATTCGACCTCATCTGGCATACAATTCTCACCTCTAGGTTAGTGCTCCCCAATACGTCCATGATATGGTAAACCGCATCCAAAAAAGAGATATCAGGCTTATAAATGACTCTGACTTCTGACCAACAGCCTCTTGAGCGTAGAAGAATAGTTTCGATTCTTTCCTTTGTTACACGTCCAAACCGCACTAGGCGTCGTGTATGCTTACTAATGTAAGCGGGTTACCAAGCCGGCTAACAGGGAGATGGGCGTGGTCGAAATAAGAAGTAAAATGAATGATTAATACGCTCAAACACCTTATACCGATATTCAAACAGCTCAGTCCGGGAAAATATGTCTCCAGGCGCCACCACAATCGAAACTTTGCTAAAATAATTATCTTAACCCTAGAACTCCCAAGGGGGGGCAAAAAGTACCCGCGGTTTTTCTTTTTTCTTATATCTTTTTTTAGTTTCCAACTGATATGAATAGCCTTCCATTTTATTGTCCCTTAATAATTCTACTTTCGTAATATTTAGTTAAATTCCACATATATTTGTTTTTTCATTTAAAAAAACACGCATAAACGACGTTGCTACATTTGTTTGGAAAACGTAAATACAAAACAGCAACACGATCGTATTACAAAAACTAATAAAATTTGTTCCAAGTGTGATCAAAACATTTGTAAAATACATATGGAAAGCAATAACATTTGTATAAATTGTAATTCCGGAAGTGCAAGTGAATAAAAAAGATTATATGTAATAGTGTAGATAATAAGAGAATATTTCTTTTTGTTTGTTTATTGTATTAAAAGTAACGTTAAATGAGTCTAATAAAGTTATTACTACATTCAGATGGTTGTGATAATCATATATATCAGCATACTACTGCAACATAATCATTATTATTTGGAAAAAATAAGACAAAACGAGCGCGGGCAAAAAATTCCCCCCTTGGGTAAGCACGTAAATATTTTATCTTGGGAGTTCTAGGGTTAAGCTGGGTGTTAGTTAACCCTACTTGATTGTGGAAAGTAGGATTGTGCTTATTCAGTAAACTCTCACACGAGGGTTCTAAAACAAACACTCGTCCCAAACAATTCAACTCAAACTCAAATATATATTTAGTACTACCCAGGTTATTAGAAACTTTTTGAATACACCTCATAAACCAAAATTTCCACAACAAAATTTATCACTCAAATTTAACTGCATTCACGTAACCAACAGTTATACAAAAAACAAATACACTGAAATACACAGGTCGTCACAAACTTCCTGATTGTACCCTGTACATCTAGAATACCAAAGTTATAACACGTTAACTGAATATTTTCTACGTATCCCACGTATACTTATTAATGAATAAAATAGTTCTTCAATTAATGATCGATAATTAATTTTTAAAATTCCTAACCAAAATAAAATCAATGTCATCGGCTTAATTATTGTTCCTTTATGATATCTCTGAATCGTATCGGACATTCGTAAATATTTAAGTTCTCAAAACTCCATCTCTTAGTTATTACTTAATGAAATTTTTAAATCAACAGCTGATCCGTCATTAGTGTACTGCGTTAAACGAAACTAACATGAAAATTTTCTTTTTGAAATTAACCTGGCAAATATAACCTTTCAGGTTGTTCATTAATCTTAAAACCAAAATATGCAAAGTCTACATTTAACTTGTCAAAAACTAGATCACCAATTAAGTAAACGTCACAAATATATCTCATAACTGACTAAATAAACAACAAAATAAAAGTTAGCGATAAATATATATTGTCCTGCACAAAATAATAAACAAATGTTTACATACACTACGACAGCGTGGTTGAAAAACCACTGTCAATACAAATTTGCGTTTCTGCAAAAATTCTTACTACTAAAACAGCCAATACAACATAACTCGAGACCGATTACCTTTTTCCTTCAACACTAATTAATTAAATAAAAATTACACAACAATACGCAAATAAAACTACCCAAAAAGATAATCGTGCTCTACTAAGTTTTCAAAGTTCTTAAATGTAATTCTTACTTAAAGACTGTCCATTCGTCCTTCGCTTTTCTTTCTTCTCTCTTCCCGTAAACCAATTATTTGTAGTCCATGTGTATTCCTTAGATTGCCTGAAGGCACATAACAAGTACTTCACATTTCCACAAACACTTACTCCTTTCGGTAATCGCGAATAGTCTAACTATACGAGGTTATTACTCCAATAAACCGTAATAATCTGCACACATCTGGTTGCCTCTTAAAAGTTTCTCGCAACCTTTAGGACAATTTAGCCCTTCCTTAACACAAATAAACTTTTAATGTCATACAAAATTACTTTAACATTGGCACAATTTACTATGAATATTTCGTTCACTTAAAGGTGGTCCCATAAATAATTTATACTAAAGATCATTACAAGCTCACGCGCCGCACTCAACACTATAACGTAACAACTGTTATCCTATTATAAATCTGCTTACGCACTTTTTCTTGAAGAAAAATAAACTGATTTTATCTTCAATCTCAATTTTATTAATTGTTTTATTTATGAATGTCTTATACGATTTATCCCCTTTTGGGTTACGCAGTTGTTTAAACAATGACTGCCTTCAATATTATTCACAAATATAACTCCAACTCAACCCATTCTGATGTCACACATCACCTCGCGCGCGCGTCTTCCACCGAGCTCTCACCAAAAGCGAAAACCAAAAAGCAACAAGCCCCCGTCAATCTCTGACTTTCCTATTTATACCTCAAGCCATCCATCTTTTAAACATGTCTGACTTCCTCGCTATATTCACTAATGGTTTTCACTCAAACTTTCTTAGTGCCGACTGATGCTACCCTCTGGATAAACACGCTTGTAATTTCAATACATCGCCATGTTTGTTCTTACTTACAAATTTTACAATTACTTTCTGGAGAAGCCATTTCTCGTCATCATATTCATTCAGTGGCCACTCTGGACCATTACACAACTTTCAACGTTTATCTCTCACATGCGCTCAATCTCCTTCCGCAACATTTGCAAAAATAAGTACAGTCTAAGGTCTCAAATCCCATATGCGTACACGTATTCTCAAAACTGATTGCACAACATTACGAGAACTTTCTATAATTAACAATTAAACATGCCAAATCTTTCGCTACATATTGCCTAAGACATTGTTCACTTATACATTCACATCTTCCGGCCAAGATTACTCCTTTATCCTCCAACATTCCATTTCTTATTAAGTAGTCAACAGTAGCCACCATTATCGTCCCATCGACATATTTCTCTTCACATTTACATTCATCAGAATCTATTTATTCCAACACCAATGTCTCTATAATATTAAAATACACGTATCTGCATACTGAATGATATTTCTTCTAAATTGCCAGTGGCGTATCACCCACCCACAAACATTATGCATATACACAAAAAAATTTTTTTTTTCGTTCAAACTCAATACACCCGTACTCAAAACACGTAATACACGTCATTATAACATCTTACATACAGGGTGCGTCAACACAACCTTACACCTTGTTCTATCGCTATTACCATAGTAAGTGTCCCTCCGAAATACACTCCTTAATACCTTCGCAAGCCATCTTCGTTAAGAACACTCGGTTTGCCCATCCAGACCATAATTACGCACACAAAATTCCATCGTGTCACACTAAACGAGCTCAATCTACATTTTTCCATACGGTGACCAAATTGTGGAATGCGCTATCCAGTTCCTATTTTCCTCCAAACTTTGACTTAAGTCAATTTAAGGTAGCCATTCATAAACATTTCTCGGCATCCTAACAATATCTCTAAACCCTCCCAGTGTTCCGGAGTGCTTTAGCACGTTAGGCAAATCTTAGCCTGCTCGGGAATACTATAAGTAAAAAAAAAATTGATTACAAAACACAGCTAATCAATAACATCAGATTGAGGATAATTTTGATGAATGATAACAAGAACTATTTATTACATTATTGAGCTAGCTGGAGTGTCCCGATAAAGGGAAAATGGAATTTGTAAAGCAATTATTAAGGTTCATTTACACAAATAGGAATGTGATGACAATGAAAGTAAAGTTTAGTTAATGAACGTTATCTTTATAAATTAAAACCACTTAGTTAAAATTGAATCATTTCACATTTTCATAAAAACAATATAACATTTTTACTCAATGATTTTGAAATTACAAAAGATTGAAAAGGAACCCAAATGTTATTATTCGCAGCCAGGTGTATGCAAGCAAGGTAATAGTCGCAGGTAATACGCTTGTTACAAAACGATCCCCAACGTTAGAACCGCGACAAAATGGTCCCCAACAGCAGAGCGGACAAAAAGACCGTAACAACCTTTCCATTTTTTTGTTGCCTTTTCATAATGTCAAATTATAAAACTCACCAATTTAGCATTAAATGTACGCCTACATAGTTCTATAAACTATGTGATTGATATTTCACTCTCCTGTACCTTGGTAGAGGACTTGGATAATAGATTACATTTTTTTAAACGTACCACTTCACACAGCAATTCTATTATTTTGACCTCAACTTCTTCCAACTGGGATGTATTTCGTTTTGCAGCTAAGCAATATTCAGTTAAATTACACTCAGCAAAAATACAGTTATATTCTCACTCTCTAATGATAAATGTTGTTGCGTCTGATCAGCTGCAATATTATCCAAGCTGCTTAAGTATGATTTCCCTTGCACGTGCGATGTTGACGTATTTGCTTTGAATTCTGTAACACGATAGAATTTTTATAACTGGCTATTTATATTGAGAAATTACATTGAACTTGTTTTACGTGCACATAAAAAGTTACCTTTTGTTATTTAATAACACATGCTTTGCAAAGAATGTAATTATGGTGAAATGGGTAATATTTAAAGAAAAAATGATTATGAACATTGATCTTACCTTTATCACAGCAAAATAAAGTAGCAATGGACTTTTTTTTTAGTTTGCTTTTAGACTGGCCCCGAAAACATTGAATCCTCAAAGTGTTTTGTACAAACACGTTTTTTTAAGAACAACTTCTGCACTTTCTCCCATTAGATCTAACCTTCCTACACATTCTAACCATTGCAATTTTCTACAAATTTCACACATTTTATTTTTGCAGTATGATTAAAACAACTTACCTAACATGATCCAACGGGATACTGCAGAAAGAAACCATTTCATTATCTTTGCTATTATTTTTACAATTCCGTACACAACAGCAATTCACTATCTTTATATACTAAAAGTATCTGACGTCCTAATATTATTAATACTAAGGTATTTCGAAAAAAAATACTAACGTTTTGATTAAAACCTTTATCAACAGACAATGCTAGCCATGACACTGCTTGCGCCAGGAGGATATGCGAACTCTAAACTTTCCCTTCGAAACCGGGGAGTGCTACCTCTTCGTTGTTGATTTTCTCTGGTGTTACTATTTCCTGGCGAGAATAGTAACTGTCATGACTTGGATTTGAAAGGACACAATCTGTGATTTATCAATATTTTTCTATTTCCTTTCGTTTTATCCTTCAATTGTCAACTTATGTCTATTTCTACAAAATTGTTATACCATTTGTGTAGATTTTGGCATAGATTACGATGTTACAGACAAAAATGAAATATATTAAAAGGTGTTTCAGTTATTGGATAAGACCATGTTTTCCTTTAAACCGTATGTTATTTTGCCTGTTTCTTGGGCTTTCAAACAATATATCACCTGATAATATTAATTCGAATAGCTGCAGAGTTATAGAATAAATAATGTAGTAATTGATATATTTTAATCATATGATGCAAAACCTATGAAAACAATCCTAACATACAGCAGTAGGGTACTTTATAAATGAAATCCTTTCATTACTTTGGTATTAAGGGGACATTCACGTTCTATAAAGCGCTTGAAAAGTTGGGATAAATTTCCTGAGCTTAGTTTTTGATCAACAGATTTGAAATTTGGAAGATGTACGTTTTAGTGTCGCATCTGTCGATTGGTTGTTCTAGATTTTTGAAAATATTGGTGCAAAATGAAAAAAACATAAAAATTTACGAAATCAAAAATTTAAAACAACGGTCACCTTCAAAATTACTTTTTAAAGCGAAAGTAAAGAAACGCCTTTTTCAAAATTTTGGAAAATAGCTGAGTAATTTTTAGACAAAGGTCTTAAATTTTGTCATCTAAGGCGTGTATGCAGTATTGCGTTAACTCCGCCTACTGTTGAGTGCACGTGCACTAGAGTCCATTTCCATTTTAAATTTTTGTAGATTTTTTCGGTGTTTGTGGGACCTGTCCCTTTATACCTTCCTCTTGTGGATGGATTCGTTTGTTTTTGTTTTCTGTTATTGTTTTTCCTATTGGTGTTCGGCTTTTAGCGCCTTGACGATTCGCATGACCAGGGCGAAATCTTCGTCTTCGGTGTTTGTGGTATGTTTTTTAACTGCTGCTGTGTATGATGTGCCTTGTTGTGTAGATCTTGTCGGTGGTTTGGTTATGGTTGTTCTTGTGGTGAATATTTTGTTTTGTAAGGGGTGTGCTAGGCAGCCGTGAACGTTCGCACTTGACACATCTCGGGGAGCTGTGGCAACCGCTTGTTGTATGCCCATACCTCTGACAATTGTAGCATTGTCCGATGCCTTGACGTTTATGTAGGGATTCCACTCTCACCCTGAGGTATCCTATGTTTGTTATTTCGTAGATTTTCTTTACGTGACTTGTTCGCTCTAGATGGACTAGGATCATACTGGTAGGTCTTCTTTCGCGTCCCGCTCGCATTCTGTTTATTTTCAGGATTGAGAATCCCATGTCCTTTAGATCTTGTTCGATTTTTGGTAATATTTTATCGTCCTGTGGGACTCCCTTTATGACGACCTTTAAGGGTTTCATTTCCGCCAGGAGGTAGATATTAAATTGGATGTTTTGATTATCGAAGGCCGTAGAGGCTGCTCGATATTTAGTATTATTTTAACTCCATCCCTTGTGGTGTTGATAGCCTTCGGCTGGATGTTGATGGCCGGCAGTGTTTCGAGGGTCTGTGTGTAATCACCCTCGTTATGTAGTATTAGTGGCGGTATTCTTTCTTGTTTGGTTGGAGTTCTTGGGCGGTGTTCTTCCGCTTCTGTACGTTGACATTTTACGCCGCCTTTTCTTGTTATGGTTGTGAAACCGTCGTCGTCAGAAGGGGCGTCTGAATTGTTGTTTGTCTGTGTTCTTGTGTCGAGTTCGGGGTTTATTTCCATGTTAATGGTGTTTGAATCTGTCGAATGTTCGTTTGAGGGTTCCGTTTTCGGTCCGTGCTTTTTCTTATTCCTTTACGCCGCGAAGCGTGTTCTTCGTTAGGTGTTTAGGGAGTCGCGGCCGAAGCTGAGGCCGCTATCGCCGCCGCAGCGTGTGTTGCATTAAGTTCCCGTGCCAGTTCTTGGTGGTGTTTTCTAGATTTATGATCTTGCCTTCGAGGTGTTTTGTTGTTGTTTCTAGACGGTTTTTATCCAATTCCAGAAACTCTGTTTTGATGTGCGCCGCTCCCAGGCCCGCTTTATTGAGGGTCGTTACGAGGTCATCGTCATCATAGCTCGAATCGTTGTCGCTCATTTTTGTAACCGGATTTGTGTGGTGAGAACTATACAAACCCGGTACAAAAAACCCGCCACGTAGGTTCTTTTAAAACGGACTCGCTCCGAAGAGCGCGCGCGCGAAAATTCTTAAGTGGTTTCTCCTTAGGCACGTGTGCTTCGTTCGAACGCCAGCTCAAGAGTCGATGTTCGGCTAAAACTGTCACTGTCGACTTAGTAAGTGATGGTTGTACATGCGAAATTCAGCTAAAACTGCACTAGAGTAGTTGGTTCAAGTTTCTTTATTACCTATTTGCTGTTTTATTTATTATTGTAATATTTGTAACACAGAATCAGGTAAGAGAATTATTATGATTACTGATGGGATTGTGAGAATTATTATAATGAGTAAGTGCTACAATGATGGTGGAATTGAATTACTGCAATTATATATCAAAACGAATAAAACAACACTCGTAAAAATAGTGAAGTCGTAGAGGTTGAGAAAACCACCACCAAATCGTGCTGTTTCAGATCCATCTGAGTTGTTAGTACCGGCTTCCACATCTCAGGGCGTAGGTATTTGAGATCATCGCGATGCGGACGGACATCCTTAGTACTCACGCTCTTGATATTAGTGGTACATATGTACTGAACAGTTTTTGTAGTGTGTTGTGCCTGTATGGTGTTATCTAAGTATACCTAGAAACGTATTTTTATATTCATCAGTGTGTTTGTCTATGTGTACGCGTGTTTGTATATACCTATAAAGTGATTGTGGGACAGAATAAACTTTTAAAATGCCACCAAAAAGGAAATATAAACCAAGTCCGAAAAAGTGATATCAAAGGTATGCCACATATCACTTTCAAGTTGATACGTTATTGCGTAATAAAGATTATTCCAACTACCTACATTCTTCAAAATTAATAATTATGTATGTACAGGGTGATTTACAAAGCCGGCGATGAATACCCCCAAAATGAGATGATCCGACCACCATTATCTTATGTAAATGTTGATAGTTTACCAGAAAAGTGTTTAAATTTTTTTAAAAACTGTTTTGGGTGCCCTGGAATTTCAGAAAAAAGAGCATAAAATTTCATAGAAGGCTGTATATTTCATTGTTTCATTCCTTTTCATTTTTTAAATAAAAGGTCAGTTTTTGTCACATTCACAATTTAGTAAACGAACACTGTACTGCTTTATGGCGAGGCTCGCACACTCTTTCACTAACCTGGTGCAACATGTGAAAGATTTGTTCGACAATGTTGAATAAAGGGTTTTAGTTGTTTATAAACAACGACATAATAAATAGCAAGATTCCGATAACGAAAAATGAATGACCAGTATGACAAGTGACAAAACAATCTGTCTTGTGGAAATGAGTAGCCATCGGATTTTATTTTAGAACAGACTTGCTTCAATGTAAAGTGCTAGAGCGCTAGTAGTTCAGCATTAGCGGTCGGATGCCACGTGGTTGGTGCGGGTTCGAATCGCGCCACATGCAATTTTTTTTATTAGGTTACAGTAGTATTTTTTATCTAATCTAGAATAGATATACAAACCTTCTATAAACTTGGTTTTATAGATAACGCATGTCTACAGAGCATACAGATGTTTTGTGCGCATGTCTGTTCTAAAATAAATTCCAATGGGCAACGTTTCGCGTCACCATAGAAGCCACCAGATAGTGCTGAACAGCTGCGGCACCTGGCATTACCCTGAAACGAACGTTGTCAAGATAACTTATTGCCAATGCTCCTTCTGGGCGCTAAATAAAACCAAAACAGTTCTCAAAAAAGTGACTGGTTCATTTTTCCCGCAAACTATTAACATTCGGATAGGGCATTATTAGCTGAATCGTAATCTTTTATTCTCGTCTATCATCACGTAAAATACCTGCACACATTTTAAAGTCACCCTGTACATTTTGCGACCATAAAAAGTGAGCTGGGTACCTTTTAATTACAATTTTAAAATAAGATTATCGCAACTGGGCGTTAAAGTAAGAAAAAAACTTAGAAGGGGAGGAAGGGTTGATCCTCACGATTTGGAAGAAGCGACAGTTCACACTTCTGATACTCATATTGAATCATCTACATCCATGCTCACGTATGTATCTACACATTTTGTAAAATGGATTATATTTAGTAGCATGTGATTTAGGGGAGAACCAAAAGCATCCTCAGACACAGGCATGTATCGAGAAGATGATCCTCAACTGATGTCTGACGCGAGCAACAGTAGAAGTCCTGATTCGTCCAGGTTTATTTATTATTTTGACTATAGGATATTGAGGAAATCAATATTGTGAATACATATTTGCAGCCCTTCAACATCTAAAGACGTTGATTACCCAGTAACGATAACAGAAACGCTGCAAATTAAAGAACAAGCTTTTGAGGCATTTGCAAAGGGGAGAAGAGTAGTAGATATACAACATTTTTTGCACAATATTACAGATCTTGATGACCATAAGCCGTTTGATTGCCGTTTTTCTAACATGAAATTTATTCGCGAGATCAGAAAGGGTTTAATAAGTTCATTTGTCTTTAAGTGTAATATGTGAAACATAGAAAAGCGAGTGTCGACGGAGCCTTCACATGGAAGTATAACATCTATGGATGCAAACTCTGCATCTGCATTAGCTGCAATATCTACTGGATGTGGGCATTCACTGTTTTAACAACATGCTGTTTTAAATATCTCTTCGATGACTACACAACAGTATTCAAAATATCACGAATTAGTTTCGCAAACCATTTTAGATACTTCATGGGTGGCAATGGAAGAAGCTGGACATGAGAAACTGCGGTTAGCTAGGGAAATTGGAGATGTAGATGCCGCTGGTAATGGTCTCATAACCGTTATAGCCGAGGGGCTTGGTCGAAGCGATCGTATAAGGTTAATTACGATGCATCTTCTGGGATAGTAAATTGCATAGAATACGTTAGTATCAATACCACTAATATTCAATATCTTAGGCATGTTTAGTTGGAGCTAAAACTTGAAAACTACTGCTCGTTGCCTCCAGAAATAAGTACTGTGCAATCTGCGCTGGAGCTGCCACGAAAAATGTGACAGCTACATACCATAGTTGTTATAAAAACTGGCAAAGCACTTCAACTGGAATGGAATCCCACCTAGTACTAGAGGGTTTCAAATCCAGCATTGAAATGCATAAATTGAAATATGTCAAAATAGTCGGTGATGGAGATAGTAGTGTATATAAGAAGCTTTGCACTGAGAGACCTTATGGTGGTAAGGTTCAAATTAGCAAAATAGAATGCACTAACCACCTTCTGCGAAACTACTGTACCAAACTACGCGAGCTGTGCACCAAAAGGGAAAGTAGCACTAATCAAATTGTTGCTCCTCAATTTAGAACCGGTTTAAGGGCCATTTATCTACGGGGTTCCATAGTAAACGCGATATGTAAGTTTAGGCAAATGAGACCTATCTTCATTGTAAATGCTATAAACTGAACTAGAAAAAATTAAATGGAAATGTTTCCCAAATTACCTTTAAATTTTAAAGTTGTAATAATATAAATATCAGGTTTAGTTCATTTACTTGGTTTCTGCAAATTTTTAAAGTATCTATTAATTTTTTTTTAATATACTAAAAAATGTTATTTCCCAAGCACCCTAATGATGTTGTAACGGTATAAACGGGTGGTAGAACGGGATTACAGATAAATTGGCCTTTTTGCCCCGACTAGTCAGCGTGTTGGGTGTGGGTATGATGTTGCTAAATTTTACACATCCAGAATAGTAAATCGTACGTAAATCAAAATAGGGGATGAAGACGTAATCAGTCGGTTTTTTTGGGCGCCAGAATGTTTGGTAGTCAAAATAAGGGTCGTCGTGCCAAAATTACGAGTACATAGCGTGTCTAAACATACAAAAAACATACGCTTACCTATCCGCAATCAATCCCAGGTGTGCTGGACAGCAACTCAGCAAACCACCTAAAATAGGGCTTCAAAACACTACACGCTTGTCAAACAAAAGCGTGATAAACACTCAATAAAGTTACGTTATACACCTCAGTGTAAATAATTAGGCATTAAATAATAATCAAAACAAAACAAAAAAAAAGCTATAGAATGCACTCTAAATGAATTAATACTCAACTAAAAATCAAATAAAACACTAAATATTATTAACGCTATTACTCAATAATAAAAAAAAACTGTCACTTCGTTACGTTAAAACTAAACTACCGGTAACTTGCAATTTGCAAAAAACTTTATGTAACACAAAAGGGTTTTACAGAATTAAAACACATTTATAAAACCTAACAAAGCTATAATAAAATAATAAAAAATAATATAAATGTAAACATACGATAATGCGTATAAAAAATAACAAATGCTTAATGGCGACAGGATGTCTGATCAGAATGCTGCTTAACGCCGTTCTAAATGGTTTAACCTATATATATATATATATATATATATATATATATACGTGGATTATACCACACTACAGGGTCAATTGCCCTTTACTACTAAAATAAAATAAAAAAGTGTGAAGGCGGAGCGTCAGAACTATGATTAATTATACTAAATAAATTTAAAACAACAACTTAATTTAACAAAAAAACGACACCGCTTTCAAACCTTCGTTAACACAAAAAAAAAATAGTTCGAAACACAACAAAATCTTGACAATATTCAATAAAAAAAACACAATATTATATTACCTTAAGGTCTAGAATTACACCTCTCCTGTGTTACAACAAATGAAAGGGAACTAGGTGATCGGTTACTGCTATAACGGAAATGAAATCTTCCTGCTCTGACAAAATGATGAATGAGATGTTGACTATTGTTCTTTTATACACAAACGTTCCTTGATTGAATCTCGTTAAAATGTTACTGCATAAATTAAAAAAAACTTCTTTTAAAATAATAATTTGAACGCTCAACTTGCTTGATAACTTTTAGCTTTTAAATAGTTTTATTTCCACTAACAATCCAAAAGGTTAATAACTTGATTTAAATAACTATAATTTTAATATATTGCGAAAGTTTCTTTATCTTAACACGCTTTGTACGGCAAATAAGTGGCACTTCAAGAACGTTAATGTTAAAATCCGCAAAAGCGATATAAACCAAAGAGGTCACTGAAGCACTAACATAACACGACGATGATCCTCTAGGTAACTTTACGTAAAATCGAAATCGGCACTAGGTATAATCCTTTGGTGATGAACAATTTTAGTAAAATCCCTTTACAGGTCTTCTTCAGAAGTAGCTAAACTACCCTTACTACACAAAAAGTACGTTCGTTAAACACCACAAGGTCCAAAACATCAACGTTCTAAACCACCCCTTAAAGCGTAACAAAAAGCGGTACCGTACTAGTACACGAGAGCGCGATCAGTTTCAGATTCCCAAATCATTACCAACAAAATCCATCTTTGATTTTGAATCCCACTACTCACAAAAAATCTTATCTAATCTAATTCCACCAATTAAAGAACGGAAGGAGAAGATTTGATACCCCAAACACAAACTTCGTTTCCATCCGTAAGGACTCGAGAATTTCAAAAGTTCAAACGTCAGCAGACTAACGCGAAAAATATCTCTATATTTTATTTAAGTACAAACAATAAGTCCCACATTCAATCTCTATGACTTCAAAACCAACATACTCAATATTAACTGAACCACTATACTACTCGTCTTTATGTCGCCAACATGACATCATACATAAATCTACACTCTTCTATAAGTTACGTCATTTTAAACTTTCATTAAATTTTACGGAAATCAAACGAAATAAACCTTATTTAAACTTATATACAAATAAACATTACTCAAACTTCTATAAACGTGAAATAATAAGGAAAAACAACCTAAATTACGGAATAATGATTCACAAACAAAACAAACTAAAGCCCGCCACACACACACCATCCCTAAAGGTCGCTACACCCGTAACACAAATTTATCTATAAAACTCAACTTGACAACAAAAAAATGTATATACGGAATCTAACTAAGTGCATAGAATTACAAACAAAATTACCCACTACGTATACAGGGTGTTCAAAATACTCTGACAATGTCTGTCATCTGTTGCTTTTATATTCTTTTGCATTATATGATTAAAATATATCAATTCCTGGAGTGTTTATTCTGACACACCGCAGTTATTTAAAATAATATAATTATGTTTATATTTTTGAAATTGCCAATAAAACTGGTTTTAAATGAGAAATTAAAAAACATACTGTCTTTATTAAAGAAACTCACATGTATCCTATAACTCGAAAACCCTCTGCTACATTTCATTTTTTACGACACCGGCCTACTGTACGCTAAAAATTACAAGAATAATGCTTTCAGTACTGTTTCTCTATCACGTCAAATAAGCGTGCTGTAACAATTTTTGTGAATAGACAAGGTAATTGAAGGATATGGATATAACAAGAAGTGAGAGAAAACATCCTGAAAATTGGTCGAAATCTGGCCATCCTGTACGTGACCATAATGTATAAGCGATCGTTACCACTCGATATACTTTTTTCCAAACCAAAAATCCTAGACGGAAGAAAAATGAAAGAAGAGAATGTTAAGTTTAAAATACGAATACAAATCTTCAGTGAATTAACCCGTTCATTTTATATTAAAGGTAAGTAAAACATATTTGTTATCAACATTCGTTGAACGCCATCATACCTGTAAAATCCAATTATCTGTTAAAAAAGTCTCGATACTACATAGATTTAACAAGTATTTATCATATCCATCTCTTTGAATATAAATATATTCAAAGATAAAAGCCATATTTTTTATTAAGTGGTAGGACTACACAAAAGCCCATTACTTGGAGTGGTAGAGCCCGGTTATCCCAATGACGCACAGGCATACCTTGTCTTATTGTACCATGGTATCAATCATACTTAAAACCAAAATTCACGAAAAAAAAAACATATCCCAGTGATGGATAACATACTCGCTAAAGAAATTCACCCAATAAGAAAGGACTCAGATGTAAGACCAGGGAGTTACATTCGATGAACGAAAGGAAAGAGTTGAATATAACCGCAGGAATTACTTTTCTACAAATTCCAACCAACCCTCCAAAAGGAAAAAGTGAGAAGTTGTTCTGTCTACTGTCATAAAGTGTGATTTTTCACATAGTCTAGCCGACAGTCCACTAGGTAGGAAGCGGAGTAAAAAGCAACTGTTTTGAAGATCACAAAAAAGCTTGTATATCGTGGAACTAAATTCAAGTTGCAAAATACTAGTCTACAGGTCGAATATTGCAGTAGAGACATTTATATCGATCGGAGCGGTCCGTAGGTTGTGACGTATCATTAAACTTAAGATCTTGTAGTGTCAGATGTCAATAGTATTGCCGGTTTTACCAATGAGTACATACGTTCACGGGGATATATTTTTGTAAATCTGGAAGGGACCTATAGATTATAGGTGCGAGTTTGGCTCGATACAAATGGCAAGCGCTAGACAGTACAAAATTTCTCTGAACATAGTGTCTCCGTAGGTTAAGCTTTCTTTAAGTTAAGGAAAATAGCTTTACGGATAATTAAGCGCTAGACAGCACAAAGTTTCTCTGAACATGGTATCTCCGTAAGTTAAGCTTCCTTTAAGTTAAGGATAATAGATTTACCGATAGTCTCGTAGTTATGCGCATTTTTCAAAATAGAAGTACGATCAGGAGTATCGACCTAATGTGGAAGAGATTCCAGTGTAACATATACTCGTGACCACAAAATGCAAAGTAAGTGGTGTAATTAGTGACTTCGTGTTTAGAAATTTGGGTAGCACAACCAATCTTTGACAATTTAGACATCTAAGTTAAGGTCCGCAAGAGTGACACCTGCATGAAATAGTCTAAGCAAGATCTGTTTCAGATATTTGTGAAAGTTGGAAGAGCAGATAACAATATGGTTCAAATAAGGGAAACAAAATGGTTAAATATCAGAACAAGCAATCTGGTCAATTAACCGTTGAAGGGTTGCTGGCGAATTATTGAGTCGGATGGGGCATACGAAGCAAGTAACTGGTCATGCGGATCACTCCGTCGTATAGAATAAAATTCATTTATAAAACTAAAATAGGCAGTGTTTCAAGTTTCAAATTACATAAATTTGGCAGTATTCTGGTACTAGTCCAAGAATTATTATCGATCATTTGAAGAACAGCTTCTTCCGCAATGGGCGTTCGAGCTTGTCGAGGTCTTGCAGCGTTTCCTCTTACTGGCTTGAACTTACTTGTTTCGTCTTTCATTTCTGGCAAAAGTTTATGATTTGGAATTCTCCTGTTTGGATACCTCTCTTGATCCACGCGAACACTTTTACGGCAGTTAACTTTACAGTATCCAAAGACTAATATTCTGTCGGTCTACACGTCGAAAAGGAAATCTATATTTGATGGATTGACAACAAAAATAACAGAAATAGCAATTGAAACAATTACGGTGACCGCAACAAAAAAAAAACGATATAAAAGCAGCAAGAAATTAACGAATTATTGGAATATATACTGTCTGCAATATCAGGCACATTGAGTTCGTTTTCTGTGAAAATCATGACTTTTGTATTGTCTCCATGTCGAAAACCAACTAGATTTTGTATTGAAATTGTATTAAATTTGTCCTAAGAATATCGATTATCAGTGATTTAGAACACATTTGTTTTCTTCGAAACGTAATGATGAGTAAGCCCTCTCGTTGGAGAAGTCTTAGAACCGTATCACCACCCCTAATAAAATTACAAAATACTAGTAGGGGTGATGGTGGCTTTGACATTTCTGCAATTTACTTTTTTCGATTATTAAAATGACGGTAATCCTCTAAAATACACTTCTGCCAAGTTCCAATGAATTTGTGCCACTCATTTCTGTACACCGTACAAAATGCAAGTAAACTTTAAACTCTTCTGCGTTTGTGTGCGTGTGTGCGTGTGTGCGTGTGTGCGTTTGTGCGTGTGTGCGTGTCTGCGTGTGTGCGTGTATGCGTGTATGCGTGTGTGCGTGTGTGCGTGTGTGCGTGTGCGTGTGTGCGTGTGTGCGTGTGTGCGTCGTGTGTGCTGTGTGCGTGTGTGCGTGTGTGCGTGTGTGCGTGTGTGCGTGTATGCGTGTGTGCGTGTGTGCGTGTGTGCGTGTGTGCCCTATATGTTGTAGGTATACCATTCCATATTTATAAAATTTTTAAATTCACTTAAGCTACATTAATAACTGTGACCTCTAAAACCATGCAGTAGTTATTACATTTGCCCCATAAAAGTGCATTCACGGGATAGGTTAGTGTAATTAGAGAGAATGTCATAAATGTTGTCATTGATTGCATTTGCCCCAGCCACGCATTTTAATCTTTTTAATTCATATATTACTTTTTTTAATGTAAAATCTTTTTAAAAAATTATCAGTTAAATTGAAAATTTATTCTAAATTATTTTATAACAATTATTAAATGAATAATGATAATTCGTTAAAGAAACGATACAGAACAATCACTTTATTAGGTGCTCTTCTTTCGTGAATCTTGTGGAACGTGGTGACCATTTAACTGGACCTGCTCTGCCTACCCGCCTGTCAGGAGACCTGTTGCTTAAAACTGTGTTGACCAAAACGGTGTTATGAACTGGAGTTCCATCATGCAAGAACCACATTCTTTGCTTGACTGGATTGGGCAAATGTCGTATTTGAATGAGGTAATTGATTTTGCAAAAAATTCAAGTAAATTTCTCCATTTACATTCCAATAAAAAAATACGGCCCGATTACTCCATGACTCCTCCCCAAACTGTACATGTTCCGTTTAATTTTTTGTGAAGCCCTTTCTCAAAATGTTATTCTTTTTTCAAAATCATTGGGCAATAACTATTGCATCCTTTGAGTGTAGTATGGATGCATTTTTTTTGTGTTCAGAATTCGTTGGACAACTGTACGACTTATGTCACTCTGATTTTTTGCAATATCTCTAGCCGCTATGTTAGGATTTTCTACAACCTTTAACATAACTATTATCTGATTATCTGGTGTTATTGCAATTTTTGTTCTTTCGCTATTTGGATAAACAACATTTCCAGTTTGTGTGTAGAAGGGGAATACAATAGCCAACTACCTTTTCTAGACACCGTAGTGATCAAACCAGATGGTATCGCAAGCCTGAAACCTAATTACAATACGCTGGCCCCAATCAAACATAAAATAAACCTTGTACTGGCGTTAAAAACAGGATTAATAAGATCTCCCACCCAGAATATAAGAAGGAGGATTTAATGGTGTTTAAAAACATTTTAGTTAAAAATAACTATCCTAACATATTCGTTAATAAACTATTACACCAAACAGCTGACAATAGCAATATGAAAGTGGCTAACATTACAAAAACGGAGTCGATTGAAATGTACAAAGCATTACCTTATATCCTACATTTCTCACATAAAATCAAAAATATTTTCCAAACTGTAGAAAACCTAAAAATTGCATACACTACAGATGTCCCTACAGAGATTTTATTCTCGAAAGTTAAAGATCAAACATCAATAAGCATGTAAAGCTATGTTGTGTACGCTATTAAATGAGCAGGATGCGACAAGTACTATATTGGCCAAACTCGTCAGCACCTGAAAGAGATACAAACACAGCACATCAGTGATATGCGTAAAAAACCTAAAACATGTGCACTAGCCACTCATATTGACCTTACAAAGCATACTATCCATACTGGCCAAACAAAGATTTTAAACAGTGAGAAAAATTATACTAAGAGGCTATTTTTAGAAAATTTACAAATTAATAACGTCAAGCCCAATATGAACACTAAAAGTGAAGGCTCTAATATTTCAGTACCACTTATAGAAAATTGAATCAATTACATAACACAGAATTAAACGACTAAACTAAGTAACTAAATTAGACCTTTAAACTATAGTTAGGGTACAATAAATACATGATGAAATTAAACTAATTACTAATTAAAGGGGAAAATACGTACATACTCTTAAGTTAAAAGTAATATAAAATTTAGCATTCACCTCTGAATCTCAAACTACTGTGTAATGTGTTGTCTATCATCAGGATACAATAATTTATTAAATTTAATGTTGAACACCTTGACATTAGGGAAATTCAAATGGGCTTTTTACAGTAAATATTTCCGCTTTCATTTTTAATACCCTGACTACATTTTAACTGTTTTGTCGATTTATTAATCTCCTAAAGAGTGTATACTTACAATTTTATATTTTGTATTTGCAACGTAGAAATTATTTATGCTTTAATTTTAATGTGTGTATGTTAACGTTTATAAGTCTCGGCTGCGTAATTACCAAATAAGGCATGCCATTTAGGTACAGCTATAACAAGGCTAAGGAAGAGCTAATTATCTATTAATCTAGTGTCTGTAAGTAATAGAATTATTAATACCTATTAAGCTACCTATTTCTGTACTGATATTTTAGAATGTTCTGAAGAAGTTCCGAAAACAGGAACGAAACGGTAACGTCTGGAATAATTAAATGTTGAAAACACGTGTTTTCCATAAAGCAAAAAGTTGCGACTATATATATATATATATATATATATATATATATATATATATATATATATATATATATATATATATATATATATATATATATATAGGGCCTTTGGGAGCTGATCCTATGAGTATCTGCTAAACCAAACTTACTACAATTTTGAAAATTTGGTGACAGGGTAATGATGTTAGGGCTAACCCATCTAAAATATTTTCACGTTCGTACCACTTCCGGTTATACCGGTTATACCACTTTTTGTCATCTCGCCGCTTATTCCATTACATGCATTTTGTATTTTTTGTATGAGATTGCTCCACGTTGTTCAATTCTGTTTTGTAAACTTCTTGCTTGAGATTTCCTCAAAGAAAAAAATTCAGTGGCGTTAAATCTGGTGATCTTGGTGGAAATTTTAAAGGGCCTCTAGTTCCTATCAATCTATCCTCAAATTCAGTGTCTAAATAATTTTTTACAATTGCAGAATTATGGCAAGGTGCACCATCTAATTGAAGCCACATATTCTAATTTGAAGTGGCACATTTTCTAGCAGCTCCGGAAGCTGATTTTGCAAAAAAATCCAAATACCTTTGCCCTGTTAGGCTGCCTTCATAAAAATATGGGCCAATTAAATGACGACCTACTAAACCACACCACACATTTATACCAAAATGGCATTGCCTTTGACGGGATTTAATTTTGTGAGGGTTTTCGTCCGACCAATAGTGCGTATTCCTCCTATTAGGTTGCCCGTGGCTTATGAAATGACTTTCATCGGTCCATAAAATGTGTGAATATAAATTAGGACCCTCATCCAACGCTACCAAAAACTGACAAATAAAATTCTCGCGACGATCTAAATCCCTTATAGATAATTTTTGTAGGTAAGGTAATTTGTAAGCGTGATATTTATTGCTCTTTATAACTCGCTGAATTGTGCTATATTTTAGACTTAGATTCCTTGATGCTTCTCTTATTGATGCATCTGGATCTGTTTCAAAGTAGTTTAAAATTCCAGCAATAATTTGATCTGTAGGATTTCTTACCTGCAAATGACGATTAAACAGCATAAAATAAAAAAAATAAATTATTTTATATAGAATACAGTAAAATGCTTCAGGATTTTTTCTTAAATTAGTTTCTGGCCTTGAAAATATTTTGCACTCTGGAAGAATGCATTCTGGGTATCTTTCGGAATATAATCTTCTTGCCGCCAAAGAATTTTTCCCTGCCTCTCCATATACCAACAACATACCAACCTTTTCATTATGTGCAAACATTTGTGAGTTAAGTATTTAAAGATTTTATTACCGTAGTAACAACAAGTAAACTGACAAACTGATAGTTCAAAGAGAAGAAAAAACAATGCCTATTTATATTCCATGGCCCACTACTTTTTATTTAGGTAAATATCGAAAAATGTAATAGAATAATATGTAGTGTTTTTGTGAGATTGTAAAAAGGATGACAAAAATTGAAGTAAAAAGGCATTTTACTTTAAGTTTTGAAACCAATAACGAGTAAGTGTAATAAAACATGGCGGTTTAATTAATTTTGATTTTTGTTTTAATCTCGCCGCGGTTTTAAGTTAGGTACTTTGTTCGATTTTGTGTTTTTATGAGTGAAAATTAATAAATTTATGATCCAGATTGAGTGTTATTTATTGCAGATTGTTTTCCAACAGTTACTTTATTTAAAAGAATCAACAAAAAACGCTTATTTTAAAATTGGGTAAAAAGTCAAGAAAAAAGTATTTATACAAATTAGCTTATAACTTTCTAACGGTCAAGAATAGAAAAAACAGTGTATAAGAAAAATTTTTACAATTGATCGGCGTTTTAAAATACCCAATGAAAAAGGTAGGTTCTGGGAAGAAAAATTGCGAAGCGTCGCAACGCCCAGCATCGGATTTATATTTTAGTAAATTTCTACCTTAACTTCGAGAGGAGTGGTGCTGAAATAACATACTTTTTACAGAACGAATTTTCCTCCAACCGTTTTCGAGAATATCGCATTTCCCATGATAAATGAATCATGTCTATTTCAAGACGTGTTGTGTGTGTGGTGTGGTGTGTGTGTGTGTGTGTGTGTGTGTGTGTGTGTGTGGTGGTGTGTGTGTGTGGCTGTGTGTGTCTGTGTGTATTTGTGTGTATGAAGGTGGGTATGTGGGTGTGTGTGTGTGTGTGTGTGTTTAATGTGGATGAGTGTGTGTGTCTGTGTGTATCTGTGGTGTGTGTGGGAAGGGGTTTTGTTGTTTGTTGTGTGTGTGTGTGTGTGTGTGTGTGTCTGTGTGTGTGTGTGTGTGTGTGTGTGTGCGTTGTGATATTGTTTAGACGAACATGATGTGTTCATCGCCGTAATGTGCGTGCGATGACTAAAATATTTAACACTCAAACTGTAAACGTTACATAAAATCTTTAAGTAGTATGAACATGTATTTGTACGAGAGAATGCTACTAGAATTTGTATTAAAGGCATATTTAGACATTGTGTACAAGACTTTGAGCTGAAGGAATTGATTATGCATGTGAAATAAAATTCTAGTGTAACCCATATTGGCGATAAGGTGTACCACTGGGTAGCTTCTGTATTTTTAGAAATGTGGGTTTGAGTTGCTTTGAATGAGTAACGTATGTGAATTAGTGATATGCTGATATTGTATTAAACAGTATAGAGAATATTTATATACTTTTATTCGTATAAATGGGTTGAGTATTCACACTGGAAAATTTTATGTACGGTCTAAGGGCAAATGATATTAATATTTATTGAATTTTGCATAGAGACCTGCGCATATAATTGAGTTGGTTTTGTTTCATATTTTCTTCTGAGCAAAGTCATGTGACGTTTAAATATCTTAAGAGTGATTGGTCTTGATTAACTGGATGAGTGACACTTTCAATATGAACGTGAATATCTATAAAAGACAGGTTTAGGAGGGATGAGATATTTTTCAGCAAATTTGCAGCAGAAGCGGTTGGACAGAAAAGAAAAGTTACACGTTAAAAGCTAGATAACCGTCTTCGATAATTTGTGTTGTATCAATTAGGAGTGCAGTAAAAGCAGTTGCGAGACTTCCAAAAATTTGAATAAAGTGTTTAAACACACACACACACACACATACACACACACACACACACACACACACACACACACACAGACACACACACAACCACACACACACACACACACACACACACACACACACACACACACACACACACACACGAAACGTTGTGTTCAGATAAAGTATTGTGTATAAAATCCGCGCGATAGTGAGAAACACTTGTAAAGTGATACTTTATCACTAAGTAAAGGTTTCTGATATTGTATATTGAAATTAAGACTGCATTACATAACTATTAATGCTGTTGCAAATATATGAGTATCTGTTAATGACACTAAACCAATTAAGTCTATGGATAAGTAAAAATTTAGACATGAGGAGAGCTAAAATATTAAATTCTAAGAACACTTGAGAAGGCAAGTGGTGAACAAATTATCTAATTAATCCAAGATTAAGTAAAGGAGTGTAACCCCGTTTATTAGTGTACTTTATCTGGTCCTACAAAGGTGTCATTGTTACTAGCATAAATTTCGATTAGGCCATAAAGGAAATCAATTTTAAGTACTTAGTTAAAAAATAGAATAAGACTTAGCAGGAAATGCTCAGGTAATATAAAATGTTTGTGTGTCATGCTTAACTGCGGCAGTCATTGTGTAATTAATATCGAAAATTTGTTTTAATAGAGTTATTTATTCAACTTATTTTCTTATTAGAGCTATAATGGCCCTTATCAAACAATTTTATTGTAAGCCATAAAGCAAAAAATCAGCTCGGGTGTTGCAGTTCGACATTGCTTAATTTTTTTTTGTTTTTTTGTATGTGTAAAGTTACATAAAGGACCACAAAGATTCAGTACAATAAAGCATTTTGTTATTTTTCGCTTTATTTATTCGTTTGCTTGATAGTTAAGTTTCGCCAGACAAGCAGATTACAATATTTAATTGCTTGAATTTGTTGATTTAATTAGACGTATCTCTAAGTATATATTGTAACAATAAATATCGCAACCTGTGTTTGAGAGAAACTATAATTTATAAGATCGTTACGCTTGTCTTAATTTTGAGACAGGAGTTTAACCTCGTACATGCACCACCAATATAAATACAATAATGGAAAATTTATATGAATTTGACAAGATGTGTCTGTCAACCTGAATGTAATATTGTAGTTAATTGCTATCTTTATCCAATATAGAGTCAGTACTTTATTTGCTACGTTGTATAGCATAATAGCGGGTAAGTACAGATTAACTGATCTATTTACAATATTAGCAGCAATATATGACACCAAAATAGATATAATAATGGAAATATGAGAATGTAAACGTTCGCATATTTCTGTATGTTTCGATAACACTTCCAGTTATCTTTTAGAGTTGTTTAAGGTGTCAGAACAAATCTATGAAATATAAACAAAGTGACAACGCAGATGCATAAGTCTGCTATTATAGTTTGGTAAACGTATAAAGTCAACTATGGAATACAACTTAATAAAGAATAATCTGATACTTAATAAACTAAATATTGTTAAACTGCCTTGAAGATGACAAATCAGAACACACCCTTTAACGCCAGAAGGCTTACAGTGAAAAATGTCACAACCAAAAAACAAATTCAACAAAATTTAATCAAGTTATTTTGTAAATGTAAAGTTAGGAAACATTTTAATTTGAAATTGATAAAAGCATTCACAAATAGAGACTTGACATATAAATTAAAAATGTAGTTAAATTTAACAAAGAAATAGCTTTATTACCAACAGTAAGCTTTATTTTACAGTAAAAACACAATTTAGTACGTTTGACATAATTTTTAATTTTAGTTTTAGTTTTCATTTTAACTACATACGTTAAATTATTATAGTGCTGTGCTAGCTTAACATATAATTGGTAAAACGTTTAATTCAACATGTAGGAAAGAACACAGAAAAAAACCTAGACGTATTGAAAACTGAAATTAAAATTAACACGTACTATTGTGCCTTGTTTTAATTATAAGATGTCAAATCTATTTAAAGGGAAATTCTCTTCTTTTCTATTTAAGATATTAGGATGTTTATATATCTCAATAGCTTCACGTTGTGAATGAACATAATTTGTCTTGACAATATTTCCATACTATCACATTGAATGTCATGATTTAAATTATTTAAAGCATGCTCACCGACCGCAGATTTCTTTGGTAGACATAATCTACGAAATCTCATGTGTTCTTTACCTCTTATATATTATCAAAGCTACGTGGTTCCAGTGTATACTTTTCTACATGAACAAGATAATGTATACATTCCGGAAGATGATAATGGGTTTGAAACAAGTTTAGGTGACCTTAAATGTTAGCTAATTATTCTTGTACGCTAAAAAACAGTCGTAATGTCATGGTTAATTAGGATTTTTTCAATTTTGTTTGTAACGTTAGTTATAAAAGTAAGAAAAGCAGTACCAACATAAAGCACTAGTTTTCCTTTATGGTTATGTCTAGTGGGTGTAATAGCATTATTAATATCGTTAATATCAGCTTGTAAGGATTTTGTTAAATATTTATATTCGTGTTTGAAGAATATGGAACACTGGAACTGTGGCAGGATCTGTAACAAACAAAATACACCCACGCACGACACAAGATTAAAAAACACCGAACGTGTTTTGATCCTTGGGACAAGTCTGCTGTATCCCTGCGTATGTTTGATAAAAATCATGTGGTAGATAAGGTATCATTTATCATATATGTTAGTAATAAGCACGAACTTGATTGTTATGAAAGTTTAGAAATCTTCAAAAACAAACAAATTCTAATGAATAATGATGATCCAGGACCTTTAGGCTACTTAGAGCTCATTAAACTTTCATAACTTTCACTTTCACTTTCGCCAGATAAGCAACGAAGCATTACTCGCTGATGGTATATATGCTAGAAATTTTCCTTAGTCCGCCCCAGTCGACCGCTGATGATGATGGCGTAGCTATCGAAACGCGTTCGGTGTTTTTATTTTGTGTGGTACGTGAGTGTATTCTGTTTGTTATTTATATTCGTCTTTCAAAAATTCAGGATAACAAATTCGTTTTGCTCGACCCACTATGGAATTAATTACGGTTGACATTTTTTTCACTATCGCTAGATCGAATTATTAGCTCATTCTACAACGTTTGGCTAAGATCGGCCATAGCGTCTGTGTGAGAGTGTGTGCGTGTCGTGTTCGTGTTCGTGTGCATGTGCGTGTGCTTTGTTCGTGTTCGTGTGCATGTGCGTGTGCTTGTACGTGTGCGTGTGCGTGTGAATGTGCGTTTCACTTCTTTTAATTTTGTAGGTTGGAATGCAGTTCCACACCAGATATTTGAATTTAGTCATCGGATTCCTATTACATAGTTCAATGATATAAACTAATAGATACATGTAAGAAAAAGAAAGAAAAACTATGCCCAGATCCGTAATAGGAATTAACGCCGAAAAAATAACTAAAACACGATTCAACCAAAAAGTGTTATGCATAGTTAGATGCGGAATGGAAAGGACTTCAACAAACTGGTATTAGAATAAATTATTTAAAAGAATTGATGTTGGTAATGGTTCCGCAAAGACGAAATGTCGGTTTAAAGAGCTAACAATACCATGTTAAAGGGCAATAAAATTATAGAGAAGTGTCAGCGGTTTTGGTCAAGATCAAATATTAACGTTACAAAATCTAATTTGTATCTCTTACCGTCTCCAGGATCCCCGTAGTGACCTTCATTATCTTGGACATAACATAACAGAACCGCCATGCGTTCCCTTGCAGGATAGGAAAAACAACCCTTCCCTCGTTTATTTCCTAACACTGCATAGCTTCCTAGCTTCCGCAAGTTTCATACATTGCCTCTGGCTCGCCATCCTTACTTTTCTTTTTTTATCATATAGTCTACTGCATTCAGCCAAGTTTTACGCGGCCTACCAGGTCCAGCCTTATCTCTAACTTCTCCCACATATATCTTTGTTAATCTCGCGTTGTTCATCCTTTCGAGGTGACCAAACCAACGTAGCGTACTACTTGTATACCTATCTATCGTCGTCCTTTCTTCGTCACACTTCTTTCATCATAAACTCATTTTTGGTCTTATCTTCTCGTTTTATTAGATGAGTTTCTCATGAATCTTATTCCCACAGCATTTATTTTGTTTTCGTGTTTTCTTTGACATACCCATGTTTCACTACAGTACTAATGGCACAAACAACACTATAGATTGCTCGTTTCGCAGCCACGATTGTGCTTTCGTTTTTCATTATCCTCACATTAGTTTCCATCGTTCAATCTCGCCAACCATTGAACTATCTGCAGTGAACATTCTACCCAGATATACCAACTGGTCCACTCATTCCATAATTTCATCATGCTGGGTAAATACTCTACCCTCTTTTTCTATTTCGCAATAGAACACCAGAATATTCATTTTCTTCACGTTTATCTTTAGGTTCATGCCCTATAAGAGAGCTTTGTAGTTCATCCGTATTCTGTATTAATAAGACTGCGTCATCTGCATACACTAGAACTCGTACGTTTACGTCACCAACCATTACACCATTTGTGTCGGTATATGCTTGCCTAACATATTTATCCATGTATACATTAAATCACTACGGTGGCACCACGCAGCCTTGTCGCACTCCTTTCTCGATATTAAAGTATTAATTCACACCTCCTCTCACCCTAACATATGTCCGTCTATCGTTATATACTGTATGTATTCCGTTTACTAGGCCTTTGCTTACGCCATATTCATTTAATATTTCTCACGGCTTATCCCTATTTACTCGGCCATATGCTTTCTCCAGATCTACAAACACACAGTACAGCTTCTTCTGTACATTTAAACACTTCTCTATTATGTGCTGGAGAGCAACCATCTGATCTCTCCCTGGTATGAAGCCACACTGCACATCCGAAATCCCAGTTTGCGTAGTTTCACGTACTCTATCAATAATTACTCTTCCAAATACTTTACCAGATACACTGACCAGACTTATTCCTCTGTAATTTTTGCATTTACTCTTACCCCAATACAGTGATACAACGAACGCGCTCTGCCAATCACTCGGCACTTTTCTACACTTAACGCATACGTTGAATAATTCACACAATCTTTACACTGCTATATTTTAACATTTCACTAGTGATCTTTAAGCTTCCTAATCCCTCCTGCTACTACTTCCTGCTCCTATCCATCACTCCTGCAGCGTTCTGTTTTCGTCCACGTTTTGTATTTTTGACCCACTTCCAAAAAAAAAGAGTTTTTTGTTTCCTTTAAGATCATTCTGCATTTTCTTTTCTCCACAGCCATCAGTTCCTTTTTACTTATTCTTACTGTCTCCTTAGTTTCTTTTTAATCTGTACACCTCATACAATCGCTTTTTCTCAGTCTCGTTTTTTGCATTAATCATTGCCATGCACGCATCTTTTTCCTTACATACTGCCTTTTTTTTGGATTCATTCTACCAAGCACATTTTTTCAGTCTACATATAGTCGTTCTTCCACATATCAGCACGGCCCACAATGGGCAACATAGTCTTTCAAGTATATCCCAGTACTTTCAACGTCATTGCCTTTTACTTGTTTGTTCCACACTGCTTCATTCTTATTCAACTCCTCACTCACAGTATCTGCGTATTTCATTCTCGCACCATTATCTACTAGTTTATCTACCTTAATTCTGAATGTTCACATTATAGTTGCTGTAGACTCACTTTTGCTCTAAACACACTCTGGACACAACCAAAGAGTGGTCCGATCCACACTGATCCGCGCATTATTTGTGTATCTCTCGACAGGTTTCTAAGTCCTTCATTATACACTTCCAAGTCAATCATACTCTTAGATTCACCTCTCTGCTGTGTATAATTATGCACATTTTTATGTTTAAAACACGTATTAGATACAAACAGGATTCTCTCCACACAGATATTCAACAAGCGTCTACCATTCACTCTGTTCTCCAAAACCTCCTAGAACGCGTTCAATATGTATTCTCTGTACACGCATCCATCCTTTCATATCTCCTAATATCACCACCATTTCGTTTGGCTTACATACGTTCAACACGTCCTTTACGTCATTCCAGAAGATCTCACACTCTTGGTCTCTTTCTCGTTTCACCGTTGCATAGCATGCAATGAGAAAAACTCACCTTCATTCCAATCTATATTACCCGTAGGGATACCAATTCGTAGTATTTAAAACATCTCTTTGCTATTTCACTCACGATCACTCCAACTCCTTTATCGCTATGCATTCCACGACTACTGACCATAGTGCTGGGCTGCCATCCTTCATCTTCTGCTGCACCTTTATGCCTACTGCTCCGACAAGAAAGTAAGTAAAAGGTGGAAATAGAGACAACAATATATATATATATATATATATATATATATATATATATATATATATATATATATATATATATATATATATATATATATATATATATATATATAAAGAAATAGGTATAGGAAGAAGAAGGGCACCTCGACTAGCAACTAGAGGGCAGTTGGATGCGTGGGGAACATTGAAGTCCGAGAGAGAAAGGAAAAAAAGATATATATGTAGAACGAAGGATGGAAATTTGGACGACACGAGTTTTTAAGTAATATACAAAAAAAAACAGCCCTTTCCTCAAAACTCGAAACAGGAACGGTAACTCACAACACGGAGAAGCAATTATGCAATGAGATGGGTAGTTCGATAGGGTTCCTGTAAAAGAAAGGTTATATGTACACAAATTTTATGCAAAGAATCGACAAACTAGCACCAAAAACTTTTATTCCCAATAATGTTTCCCAAAAATAACTGAATGTTGCAATTATCCTTTGTTTAAATTAAGAAAAGGTAATACCTACAGTAATTCACAGTAATAATAATAAAAAAAAACAATGAAATGAAGCATGTAACGTACAGGTCAAGTTAAATTAAATTAGGATGATTCCAAGCTAATGAAGCTTGAGTTTATAATATCTTTTTAGTAAAGGAAGAATTATATTTATAGTATCAAAATTGCCATTGTTAATTAAAATGCACCGGCCATCCGACAAAACTTTAAATGTATTGTACAATGTACAATAATAAAAACCAAATAATAAATTAGTTAAACAATAGCAGTCAATTATACATTAGTCTCCCAATGAGACGAATATTTAAACATTATATAGTTAATAACACAACAATAATACATAGAGCTCGATGATAAATGCACCTGTGGATAACTATGTTTACAAAAAGAAATATCTGTGAATAAATTGAAATAGTGCAATATTGAGTTTGTTTTAAAACTAATGCAACTATATTAAATTTTAAAGTGAAATTATTTTAAGTGAACCTATGACAAGGTAAGGCAAGCTGTACATTTACAAAATTTAAAAATTTATTTGCATTCACACACAAAGTTACATAATTATAGTTTAACTTAGCTGTGGGATTATTTCTTTGCTGGAGTTAGTTACAGATCTTCGTGATATTCAGTACCAGTAATTAAGGCACTTTCCAGCCAATGTGACATTTCACCAAAAGTGAGAAGCGGTTAGCAATCCATCCAATTATGTATGTAGTTATTGAACGAGTAAAAGTACATTTATGGTTATCTGAATTATCCCCAGAATAAAGTAAAAGTAGAAATGAACGTAGAAGTGAAAGTCGAAGTCGAAGTGGAGGTCGAAGTGGAGGTGGAATCTCTGTAATTTATTAAAATAAGACACGAGTAACCCTTTGAATACATTACCTTCACGAGGCTCACGAAGTAGAAATTCCGAGATAAACTTATGTTTGTAACCAAAGTTTACATATCGAGATATTTAAAGTAGTTTCTTTAAAGTAGGTAGCTTTAAATTACTAGATAGCTGTAGTGATGGCTGAAAGTAAAACAATTTGTAAATACAGATACAAAAAGGAAGAAAGACATATCTGAGCGCTTTTAATAATCTGTTATATCCGAAAAATGCGGAGAAATAAATAATACCAATTAATCATTTCTTATACTGAAGAACAAATATAAATCCGACTTTCGTCGATGGATGAAATAAATCCAGAAATTATTTGATTCTTCTAGGTATTAAAACATGGCTTGCACCAATTTGAACAGAGAGAAGAAACGTTCCTTTTAAGAACTCATTAAATAATATTCAATGTTACCAACTGTAACCAGTGGTTCCAAATTCTAAAAATGTGAGTGAAGTAAGAGTGACCATCAACAATTTTGAATATTAAATGATTTACTTTAGGAAAATAACATAATAAATAACGTTAAATAAGAAGATAATAGGAACAGCAGTGAACAAATGCTTAAATAATGTAACATCCGAAATAATGGATGTTACACTATATATATATATATATATATATATATATAATATAAATGTGTATATTTATCTTGGACAGAAAGTATAAAGACGAAAATGTTTAGTAGATAAATATGTTTACTCATGCCTACCACTTTTTACAATACAAAAATGTAATAGGTGTATATGTTTAATTTATTATATGTGTTTTGGAGATTTAATGCAAGAGGAAGTGTCAATAAGTAAGAAATATCCGTATCGCGACTGATTATTAATTGCTGAAATTGGCTAATATGCCACGACACAGTCATAAGGAAGTTATGTACTAGCCACATCAGATTTTTTTATAAAGGTATCATAAGTATCCTTAAATAGCAACAGTTTCCTTAAAATAAGCAATATTAGTTATTGATCTTATATTTTATTGTAATACGAGGGGCATGCCATTATTATTGTGAATGAAGAAGTTAGGCAGGCCATGGAAAACAAAAAATGTAACCTTAGTAAGATCAACTTTTTACTTGCCATTTGTGGCTGTAAGTTGTTTTATTTTATTTTTTTTTCTTATTGTTGGAATTTATGTTTTTTTTTTGTTGTTGAAGTATATAATAGGGCTATGTACTAAATTATTAGTATATTTTTGTTTATTGTATGGCCAGAAAATACTTAACCGATGAAGAGTTGTTCAAATGTGTTTACGAAGATTCATCAGAAGATGAACTACCAATTGAAGATGCAGATGAAGACTTATCGGAAGAGGAAGAAATTGTAGCTCAAAGTGATCATGATTCGAATTCCGAACAAGATGACTCGGATAATGGCAATTCGGGATCTGAATCGGAGAATGAATTGATTCCAGATAATATGTTTTTTTGGCGAAAGACAAGACAACAAAGTGGTACAAGACTAATGTGTCAACAGTTTCAAAAGTAAAAAACAAGAATTTGTTGAAAATTCTCCCCGGACCAAAACGAGGTGCTAAAGGGCTTGCAACGGAAGTTTCTACATTGGAATTTGTTATTGACTCATCTATGATTGAAGATATTGTAAAATATACTAATCTTTATATTAATTTCAAAAGAAATTCAATTGGATACCAAAGAGCTCGTGATGCAAGAAATACGACGAAGAATGAGATTCTGGCAGTTCTTGGATTATTGTATTTCATAGGCGCTAAAAGGAATAATCATTGCAATGTTGAAGAGATGTGGGACCCTGATAGTGGATTTGCAATAACAAGACAGGTCATGTCCTACAAAAGGTTTTTATTTTTATTACGTTGTATTCGATTTGATGATCGCGATACCAGGGAAGATCGAAAACAAACTGACAAATTGGCTGCAATCAGAGTTATTTTTGATAAATTTGTCGCGAATTGTAAGGAAATTTATTGCTTGGGGGAATATGTAGCAATAGATGAAAAACTAGAAGCGTTTCGCGGTCGTTGCAGCTTTATTCAGTATATACCGAATAAGCCAGCCAAATACGGCATAAAAATGTTTGTAATATGCGATGCGAAAACACATTTCATAAGTAATGTAGAAATCTATTGCGGCCAGCAACCGGAGGGGCCATATAAGGTGCAAAATACGCCAACAGAAATTGTCAAAAGACTTGTTGATCCTATCAAAGGTTCAAAGAGAAATCTTACAACTGACAATTGGTATACCAGCGTTCCTCTTGCCCGAATTGTACTAAGAGATTATAAAATAACACTTTTGGGAACTTTAAAAAAAAATAAGAGGGAATTACCGGCCGAATTTTTGCCTCACAAGAATAGAGAAGTAAAATCTTCAATTTTTGGATTTCAAAAGGACATTACTATCGTTTCTCATGTTCCAAAGAAAAATAAATCAGTTATTTTATTATCAAATATGCATGATTTAGTAGAAATTGATGAAGAGACTGCAAAGCCGGTCATAATTTTAGATTATAATGCTACAAAAGGCGCAGTTGATACTGTTGATCAGATGTGTGGTTCGTACTCAGTAAAGAGAATTACAAAAAGGTTGCCCTTAGTTATTTTCTACACTATAATGGACATGGCTGTTATAAACGCATTAACTTTGTACCGTTCTAATGAAAACAATCCAAAAATGCAACGAAGAATTTTTTTGAGAAATCTTGCAATGAGTCTAATGAGACCTTTTCTTGCGGAACGGGTAAACATTATTTCACTTCCCCTGGATATCAGAGCTTCCCTAGCAAAATACAAATCCAAAGCAGAAGCCAATGAAGTAGAACCTGACCTAAAGAGAAAAGGACGTTGTGTCACGTGTGGCAGATCCAAAAATAAAAACACGACTATAAGATGCGATACATGTAACGACTTTGTGTACAAGACCCATTCTGTTGTTAAAACTAGTTGTCCAAAATGAATCAGAGAGAGCGATTCAGCAAACGAGAATAGCGACTAAGTTCTTTGATTTTTTAGATAAACAATTTATCTTAATTTGTCGAATAAATTTACCAATACAACAAAATAAGTGTCATATTCATATTGTCTTTTAAAAAATAAATACTAAAATAAAATATATTAAAAAAAAAAAAGAATTACAATTATTTATTTAAACAAAACCGCAATTTACATTACTGGCGCACTCAATGCGCCGCGCGCCTGCTCACGTTCCGATTAAGGCGCGCCCGCTGGAGGGTTAAGAAAGGTTTAAGTGCATATGACTGTGAAGAAAGTTTGAAATCAACATTTGTCGATCAGGATCCTTCCTAGGTAGCAAATTACAGATGGTACAAGCAATTCGAACGTGGAAGAACTACAGTTGATCGCCAGAAAGGCGCAACCTTCGCATTACCGTAGTGACAGAGGAAAACATTACTGCTGTGAAGAAGATTATGGAAGCAGATAACAAAACTAGCAACGCCGTAATAGAGGCTCAACTGGTGATTGGATGCTCATCTGTGAAAACAATTGTAGACGACCACCTTCATCTGAAAAAAATCGTAAGTCGTCTTGTACCCCATCACCTTACAGATCTTTAAAAAGCGGAACGAGTACGAATTGGCCACGAAACTCTAACATTGCTTAAGAATGGTGAACACCAAATTTTGTCGAAAATTGTAACAGGCGATGAAACTTACATACCATTTTTCGACATGCCAACTCGAGATGCGTATGGATCCATGAAGACGAGGCCACACCAACGATAATCAGAGAGCAGCGAGCAATGAAGTAATGTACACTGTGTTCTTTAGGCGTACCCGCCCAATAAGCGCTATTAAGCTAGAGAAGCAGAACATTGTCACAGATGGGGATTATGCTACATAACGATAATGCTTATTTCCACACTGCAGAGCTAACGCTGCAGTATTTGGCTGCAAACAAGGTTAATGTAATCGAACACCCTCCCTACTCAACGGATCTGGCAATGTGCGACTTTTGGCTGTTTTTTGGGCGAAAAAGAACTACTGGAGGACGGTTTCATTCAGAGGAAGTGATCGATGCTGCTATTCGGTGCTATTTTAATAGTATTCCTCAACTGCCTGGATTGAAGTATTTAATCAGTGGAAGGAAAAAATAGCTAAGTGCATTATGACAGAAGGCAGCTACTGTGAACATATGAACAATAAAATTTTGAAAAAGTTACACAGGTTCCTTTATTGTCAATAATAATGGCCTGTCCCTCGTACAAGTGAAATCCTGTAATTTTAATACAGGAAATTTTTTATTCTGAATTATAGTTGTTTACTAAGAAGCCTGCTAATCGATTGTTCAGTGTCAGTAATGCAATAATTACAGAATTTCTTTTAAATAATATTAAAATAACTTTCTTATACTTACACTTTATAGTTCCAGAGAAACCGAAGGTTTTTGTCCAGAAGCCAAATTTAATTGGAGGAAACCTCAATAAATCATCTCTGCTTATTTGCACTACAACAATGTTTGTTCCAACTCAAATATCAAATAAATATGGTACTGGCTTTCCTTGATGAAAATTTTCTGAGTACAACGCGTCATTTCAGTGCTTATGTAATTGTCCAACTTTTGTATATAATTGCTTGTAGCGCTATAAAAAGAATGAAAGAGCACCTACAAAATTCGAAAGAAACATTAATTATGGTTGCTAAAAATAATACAAGATAACATCTTCTACAGCGTGTGTAATAATTTTTATAACATAACCCACTATAATTTTTACAGCATACGAAATTAACCCGCCACAAACCCCATTATACACGACAGATCCTAGCAATAAAACGTGTAAGATCGAAATCCTTTTTACCGTTGATTAAGTATTATCCTTGCTAGGTTATCTGTTAGCAAAATGCTCGTGCACTTTATAAAGTAACCAGACACTTTGTAAACTGGTCAGACACGCTATTAGTATTACTCTTTGGCACTAGAAAAGCAGGGCGGTTCTTTTACATTTTTGCCGAGATTTATTTTTGCGAACTGCACACAAATTACCGTTTACATTCTTATCATTATAAAATTCATTTACAAAAGATAAAAATTTTGCTATAAACTGATGTATTTATTCAATCACTGGAAAAACTCTTATGGTTATTCGAAGTAAAAAGGATTGCTTAAAGATGTTCTATGTCTTATATAAGATCATCTATACAGTAATTTTAGTTAAAGAAAGGGATAATGGGTTTCGCTTGATTTGTGAGATTATCTCCGATATATTCTCCTTTTACTTTTTCCTTGTAGGGATACAGTTATTTATGAGCTTTGCTAGTTTAGGGCTTTTGTTCTTTTAAAAGAAAAATATGTTTCCAGGCAAAAAAAGGTTATTCTAATTTGTTTGGGAATGGCGAACTGAAGTATAGTGCCGATTTGTAAAAAGTAAAGCTCAAATAATTTACATTCTACAAATGTAAGAACGGGCGATTCTTTAATTAGAATTATACTTTTCGTAATTGAAGAAGTTGCTAAAGTAAAGCTATCAAACCTTAAAGGCAAGATTTTCAAGATTCCCTATTATTTCATACTATTCCTTCCTATTCTTTATCATTTTTGCTAAAAATGTAGATTATGAACAGTTCACATTAATATAATGTAATTACAATTACAGTACAATTGAAATAAAATAATTCTCTAAATATGGCTACAATTGATTCGTGCAATTATTGCAATACTGTGAGTAATTACAAAAGTACAGTTGACCGAAGCAAACGTGATAGCAGAGAGGGCGGAGCTAGCGCTGTCGTCTTTTTCGGAGTACATTCAGGTTAATAAGTATTTCGGCGGTAAATTTAAATATTTGAAAATTGGTCCTTGAATCGCAATTTAAGTTCTTTCTGGTCAACTAAATGTTACTTGTTTAATAACTAGATAGATTCATTGTTGATGCTAAAGAATTATCCATTACAAATGAAACGATTAAATTTAATACACGTTATTACAAAATAAGTATGTATGTAAAAAAATGCATAACATGTTATTACAAAATAAGAAATTTAAAAATTGTTATGTATATTAATACTGCATAATATGTTATTACAAAGTACAATTACAATTTAGGATTCATATTTCTAACCTTAAAAGACAATTTATTAAAAATAAGATTTTAGCTAAAATATTTATACATACTTATTTTTACAAATACAACTAGCAATATAGCCTTGAAAAAAGCAGGTTTTACTAACGAGTAACGCAGAATAAGAAAGAAATTAACACATACAAACAAACAATGGAAATGGACCATACTTCCTTATTACAAATCGCAAAGAAAAGTACCCCTTTTTTTTATAGCAAACATTTTTTTATAGTAAGTATTCTTTATAAAGAATTAACAATTATTTCTTGGAATAAATATTAAACGATTAACGTTAGAAAAGCTTATGTTTAACTTAAGTTTTAACTGTAAATTATTAAATGATTAAAAATCATTTTCGAATTCGCCATTTTATTATTAATATTTTCTTCTATATATTCTTTTGGAGTCGTGTTTGACTGTTTTTTTTTGCTTCATCTTCAGTCCTGGGTTTTCTGTGTATTAGTGGGGTTATATTGTTGTGAGTATTGTATACGTGCATAAATGTAGTGTGTGGTGTTAAGTGGTTGCAAAAAAATGTAAATATTATTAACATAATATTATATTATTTTTTGTTTGGTCTGGAAGTGTGTATGTGGTGTGTATATGAGGTGTGTGGTGTATATTAGATAGATTCCTTAGTCGTTGCAGTGGTCGTCTTCGATTTTATCTTAGGGCATATGGAATGTCATCAGGGAGGTTATCGAATTCTTCGGGGAGGTTTTCAATGTTCTTTGTCAGAATAGTTGGAGGGAGAGACATTTGTTATATATGGACGTTAGCCGTCTGATCGCTGGGGGTGGTAGGTGTCTTAATATAAGTCTGTCGAGTCCGTCTTGTCCGGGGGCAGATACTTTGCCATTTTGGAAGTAGTTAAAGGTTTGAGTGTGAATAATTGGGCAGAAAAACGGGTCATTATCATCCAGGATTTTGTCGAGTAATTCAGAATTTTTGAAATCTCAAGCTCTTGCTCTAGACGATTTTTAAAGTCATTATCGAACGACAGATCGTTAGGTGACGGAGTGGAGGTGGTGGCGGCCTTGTCTTGATCGCTGGAATTTAAGTTACCCTGAGGATCGGTTAGGTGGGATTTGGGTTTGGTTTTCCTTTTAGTGAGTATATTGAAGGTGTGCCAGAACTTCTTGCCATCTCTATAGTTGAGATTGTAGGTGGCGTGGACCCATTTTCTTTAGGTGTATGTGTTGGTTTCACGCCGAATTATAGCGCTTATCGGTTATATTCGGCCTTGAGAGCGGGGTCCCTTGATCTCAGGAATTCGTGATATACTCGCTTATTCCCTTTGATCAAGGTTACGATGTATTGTGGGAGAGGTTTGCGGGAGATATAAATTGATTTTTGTGGATTTGAGGCTTCGACCGCTTCCACTATAATGGAAGTTAAGGCAGTAACCACTCTCTCGACATCATTGGGACTGTGGATATCGTACGCCTGAAGATTATTGGAGATGTATACGCCAAATATATTCCAATCGGCGTTTTGAAAATATCTACGGATAATGTGAGTTGGAGGGACGAGGGCAAGGGATGTTTTAACGAGAAGGGGGAGTTGGTCTCATGTGACGATTTCACCTAGGTGGCCATGGGAGGACATACACGGAATTAGTGACTCGGCGCATATAATGTGATCGATTATAGAGGCACCTTGATGATTAATAAAATGGGATTGGTGTTTCTTATCCGGCACAGTGGTAGGGTAAGAATACTGAAGGTTAGGTGGATACCGTTTCTATTGGTCGCGGAATCTCCGAATTGGACATGCCGGGCATTAAGATCTCCTACCACGATAGCATTGGGTAGGGCGGAGACGTGGTCTAGGAGGTCATTGGAAATGGCTTCTTCTGGAGGATTGTAATAACAAAAAAAGTGCGGGAAGCGGAAAGTGTATCGTTGCATCAACACATTCGAGATGCTGCAGGTGCGGCGGAAGAGGATAAGGGGTGACAGGAAATGAATTTTTGATTATGAGGGCTGTGCCTCGCAAACTATTGTGGGCGCTAAATTAAAGGAACGAATTATAGGAGGCAAAGTCAAGAGAACATCGGGTACTTTGTTTCGTTTCAGGTTTTAGTGATTGCAAGGACTTGTATTTGGTTGGTGGCTAATAGATTCTTAATGAGGGGGGTGCTTCCGACGGACACCCCCCGCATTAAGTGTACCTATTGTGAGATCCATTGTACCTAGGGTGAGGGGTTAATTTGTACTATAAGGATCGGATGTTGTGGGCAGTGATAGTTATACCATTACGAACAAAGTTGACCCTGGTACGGCATTTCAAATACTCCCTGGACGTAGCGTCGACAGCTTTCGCTATATCGGCCAGAAAACAGTTGCATTAGGGCTAGGGTAAAGGAGGTGGTGAAATCGGAAATGTAAAGAGGTGATTTGAGTTTGTCGTCATCCTCGGTGACTAACGTGGAAGGAGGGAGCGGTTTGGGAACGACAGTCGCTGCCGCGGTGGTAGGAGTCGCGCTGGAAATGGAGTAGGTAGCGTGAGGTCCACCGCAGTTGTTACACTTTGGTCTATTCAGGCGGGTACAGGAGTCTGTGGTTTTCACCACAGGTAGGGCAACGGCGGGTACGGGTAGGAAATTCCTTGGAAATATGGTGCAAGGGGTAGTGTCTACCCAAGAAGTAGACACCGTTGGTAAGGAAATGGCTGAGGGTGGATTGGGAAGGGGTTATAAGCCGTATAAAGGATATAGGAGGGTTGCTGATTTTTGAGATGATACTACTCCCTTTCCTGACTTTCGGTAAGTCGACGGAATCGCGGATCTACTCGGGGAGGATGTCCTGTATACGCCACGGATGACGCAATAAAATGACAAGGGTTTAGGATTGGGGTTGGCGGAGGGAGCGTCAGCGTCAATGTAGGCTCACCGAAATGATGCTGCATAGTTCACTGTATCGTAGCTGGCAGGGCCTCGCTCATTTCCAGGAGGCAGGATCTGTTGTGGTTGAGCTTTACGTACAACCAGGGGAGACGGAGAGAGCGAGGGCTTAGAAGAAGGATTTTTGAGTGTTAAATCGGGGGGTAATATTGCGAATGCAATATCGGGAAGCGGAATTGTAGGTAGTGGAAGGTTTAGGAGAGGGTCTAGCGGTAGGGTTAGGTTGCGATGAGGAAGCGGAACGGGAAGCAGAAGGGTTTGGTGTTTTAAAGGAGCAGTAAACGGGTTTGGCAGCGGGTGGAATAGAAGACATAACAAATGTCCTCACTAGTTTAGAAGGGGATGGGATGCTGTCGCAAAAGGTAGGGAAGGAGGTGGTGTAGCGGATCTAGATAGCGGGGAACTCAGGGGCGGTGAAGGAGCAAGAGAGACCGTAGCCCGGAGGCCCGGTTTGCCATGTTTTACCGTGGCGGGTTAGCACGGGTATTTGAAAAGTTGGTTAGAAATTAGCGTTTTAAGGAGAGAGTGGAATCTCACCGAGGTACATCCTCACACCCCGCTGGATTAAGGCTTGGAAGTTGAAAGTACGATAAAATGGAGGACTTTGTTAGTATTAATAAACAAAAAATAAAAAACAAAAATTTATTTTAAAGTTCTTTATCCATCAATACCTCGTTATCTGTTGTGGTTTCTTGCTGCTGTTCCTGTTACTCTCCTGGTGTCCTTCTTGATGGTTTGACTCCTGGCTGGTTGTAGTACTTCTGTTCTGGACGGGATCCGCTTTTTTGTGTCGAATGTATGCGGATAAGTGACAATCCTAACGTAGACGGCAAAGTCAGGTTCTTTTTTTTTGTAAGTTGCTTTGGAATGCAATAAAAATCGCAAAGGCTCTAACACTGGGAAAGGGCTTACGTTCGATACCGAAGTTCGGATTGTCCTGTACGTTTGATCGCCATCCTCCATGATTTTTGAGCCTCCTGATATCCGTTCCACACTCAGCAAGAAAAGTAGTTGACGTTCGACGTAGATAGTGTCTAGTGTAACCGTTTGGGTTGGGTAATTTCAAATAGTGGGCAATTTACTTCGGCATCTTGTAGAAACTGTGGATTCCCACAGGTTGCACTGTACATTTATTGTTCATGTAAAATATGAACAATCTTGAGTGACTGATAAGTTTTGTACGCAACTGTACAACTCAATCTCATTAATTCTTAGTGTCATGGAGGCTGACAGCCAACCTAGAGCCGGTATTCTCGACATCATTCGCATTTAACTTTCTTAGCTCCTCAATACGACATGCCCCGTAGAGACCGAAAATTAACACCACTTTAATCATATGAAAAGTATCGCCAGGTGTTTCTGTCAAAAATTTTGACAGATCATCCTGCAATAAATTTTTTGGTTTTTGTGCTTCATATCCCTCACCCTGGCGCTTTAAATATAACTGTAACTTCCCGTAATTCGATATATTGACGTTTTCTTTCACTCTCAACATACTTTTCAACATGGAATATATCGACCACAACGTGGAAGATTTCAGTCGTTCAGCCTGTAGTCAAATATAAAGATAAAACTTAAAATAAATAAATAAATGTATTCGGGAGAAGAGTAGGTCTTCTCATATTTATCTCGTGATTTCGAGGGTAATAAACTGGCAACAGCTTCAAACGCTAATGCTGATATTTCAGGATGGTTTTCATTGTTTATTTTCATTTTCAAGCAATAACACTTGACAAAAATGTTGTTTACCCATTTTTGTTTAGTTGCTGCTGCGATGGAAACGGCAATTTGGGTCTCGCGCTTGTCATCTATTTTTTAAGCAATTTCTTATACAATGTAATCAATTTCCGTTTAGTGTCCGAAAAAATGTTATGTATTATCCTTAAAGGAAAGTGGGTTCTTATTTACTCATCGCGTTTCTAGTCTCGGCTACGCCTAGATTAGAAAAATTGCGATTCGTAAAGAAAAACAATACTTTTCTTTACTTATAATACAAATAACTATTGTCTGATTGACTAAAAATCTTGCCGCTTCAAATATTTCAAATAAAATTCTGTTTTCTGACTTTGCTTGCTTGCTTGTTTGCTTCGGTAGCTGTAACTTTCGTATTTATAATTGACGTTTTTCACTCTCAACATACTGGGGTAGCTTCATACATGCTGAATATATCGATTAGGTACCATGGAATTATTTCAAGTCGTTCAAGCCTGAAGTCAAATATAACAGATAATAACTTAAAATAAATAAATAAATGTATTCGAGGGGAGAGTATGGGTCTTCTCATATTTATCCCCTCCGAAATTTACAAGGGTAATACAACTGCAAAGCTTCAATACGTAATGCTGATATTTCAGGATGAATATTCATTGTTTATTTTGGATTTTCAGAATTACACTTGACAACTCTGTTTACCCATTTTGTTTAGTTGCAATGATGGAAACGCAATTTGGGTCTCGCGCTTGTTCTAATATTTAAAGCAATTTCTTAGAGCAATGTAATCAATCTTCCGTTTAGTGTCGAAATGTTATGTATTATCCTATGAACAGTTTAAGTGGGTTCTTATTTACTCATCGTCGTTTCTAGTCTCGGCTACGCCTAGGATTAGAATTACAATCGATTCGTAAAGAACAAACAATTGATTTTCTTTACTTGATAATACAAATAACTGATTGTCTAGATTGACTAAAAGATCTTGCTTCAAATATGTTCAAATAAAAGTTCTGTTTTCTGCACTTTGCTTGCTTGTTTGCTTCGGTGAGCTGTACTTTCGTATTTAAAATGTCGCAGCTAAATCTGGGGTAGCTTCATAATGCTGAATTACGATTAGGTACCATGAATTATTTCAATAAAGTGAAGCAATATACAGAAATAATAGATAGTTAGCCCAAAGCGTACTCAGGGGTATATGGCGTTCAAACCCTCTGAAACTTTACAGGAAGACAAAAACTAGAAGAGAAGAGATGAGATGTTACGGTCGAAAATGTGGATTTACCGAATTACTGCATCCACTCTGTGCCCCCGGTTTAGCAATATGCAACTTTTCCTTGTTCTAATATTTAAACAATGCAGGAGCGGAAAATCTTCTTCAGATGATTTTTTTTTTGGAATGACACAGTTTAATTTCTTTTATTACTCCTTGTCTTTTCTTTCGAAGCTAGGCAGAATTACGACTTGTCACTACAACAGATTGGGTGTAGTTTTGTTTATTATCTGATGACAGGCTAATAGAGGATGTAAATAGTCTTACACTTGATCTTAGTTATCACATGAAATAAGAAACAGTAAACATTGCTTACCTGGTTGATCGCAATTACAGGTAGATGCACTGAAAGTACTGAAACGTGTGGTTTACGTTTGTTTGAACCTAAGTAAATCATAGAGAGAGTATTCGCGAGAGATGTTACGGTCGAAAATGGCAGTAGTAACGGTGCAATGACGTGCTATAAATGTGGTGTACGGTAGCTGAGTGGTTCTAAGGGGTCGATGTGCTAATTCGTTACTATTTAAGATATATTATCATACGTGAAATGACACATTAGGTTGTCATAGGAACTAAAGACTTGGGTAGAACCAGTTTCCCAAATTGTTACGTTAAAATTGTATTGAAATATTTAAAAGTCGTCGAACGTAGTCAACGTAAAGTTGTGTAAATCAACAATAACCGGGAACAAATAATTCACTCGAAAACTTGAAGGTAAACAGATTTTCTCATCTTTTTACATTTCGTTCAAACGTAAGTAATAACGCAGTAGGAAGAAATGAGGTCACAGTTTTCTTATGTACAACAAAGAAAATACTTCCAGCTCATTAACCTATGCATATATTGTAATCAGTAGAGCATAATCCAATATAAAGATGCTACACAAAAAATACATCCTTAATTTCGTAAAATTCTATTGTTTGAATAAGGTTCATGCTAGCTAGTTCAATTCCTCTAAAATAATCTATTAATTTTGCACCAAAAATGGATATTGAAACCGTCGAACATTCAAATCTAACAACCTTTGTAATACAAAATTTTACATAGCGAAATCAGGATAGAACAAACATTGCATAATATAATATATCTAACTACGGATGGATACGTTTTTAAATCGAATTGATATCTGGAGGTTACTTAAATAAACTTAAACGAAACTCCTATTCATCCTTTCGATAGATACAATATAAAAACTCACACTTTATTAGGATTGTCAACTACACAACAAAATGATTGTACGGAAGTGATTACCTTAATTTTTATCAAGCCGTCATATCAATTGGCTTCTCTAAATTTCCCATTTTCTTTGTACAGCAATAGGTGTATACTTCTGAGGATGAACCTCCAGCAAGCAATACGAGGATAGGATAGCCCACCTGTATATACTTTCAAGACCAGTGTCCGACGTCGCATCCACAATCGAATGATTGTCAATTGATAAACACCGTAATGAATTATGAAAATTATTTTCTTCAGAGCACAATGCTTTAATACTTTTTCATTTGGTTATACTGCACATGAACTCTTATATTTACACCTCTCATTATCCTCCAACTATTTATGTACAAATTTCTTGAACGAAAGTTATAGTTACATAACACTCAATTAGGTGTTCTATTTACAGCGGTTTGCTATTTATAGAGCTAGTCGTGAACCTGACGATACTAAGAGAATTTAACCAAAGACAGGAGTAGCACTAATCCCTCTTATAAGGACGCTTAAACGATGTCACTATGGACAGACGATACTTTAAGGATAATATATTACCGAGGTAGTTAAAATTTACTCCAAATATCCCCCTAAGGGTTGATAGGGAAACTTTCCAAACGAAAATTCATTCACCACGGTACCGAACCGTAATTTAATTTTTAAATTAAACTTCAATCTATAAATGACAAACAACCAAAACAAAAACATTATACATCATTCACTAGATTGGGTTTCTATATTTTAATTTGTAGCAAAGCCAGATATCTTCAAACAACATAAAACGTGTAACTAAATCAAGTCTTCCAAAATGTGCACTCCAATAATCTCCATTCACTATGCTGAATACTGACGAAAATCCTAAAATTCGATGAAACAACGAATCTTCGGTAGATTTTGAACACACGTGTCAAATAGTAAATGGGAAACATTTCGAACACCTTGTAAAAGGTAATGTTCTGTTGATAATTTTTTAATCTAACTAATGTTTCACTTAATTTAACAACCAAGCAAACATTAAAACTGATGGTACTAAAGCCATCTTTGGATCTTAAACGAAATAACAAAGTTGGTATCATATTGTATAAACCGGAAATTAAATAAAATTAAAATTCACTGCGAGGAATTCGCAGAATATTAAAACATTTGTGGAAATCTTTCTTTTAATTACTGTAGTATATATAATATACTAATTAAGGATACTTCCTGTGTTTCATTCTTTGCCCACTTCTGTATATGATCAATAATACTACCCTTTATTCATACATGGAAACAAATAATTGTATTAGATATACTTCTAATATATTGCAAACAATTTTAAACTATTACTATGTTGAAGGCTTAAAATATTACAACCCTATCTCAGAGCACAACAAAGGAGTAAACCATCGCAAAAACCTCTTGCAACAATTCCACTTACACAAGAGTAAGACCAACAGTAGGTACCACCAATTTCGAAACCATGATGGTTTGTGCAGCGTTCTCCTTCACCTATAAAAAAACGTTTTTAAATCAGAAAATAATACACAAGCATTAGTTACTGTAGTTACCGAAACGTATATATAATATGTCATGAAATACATGATTTAAAAATATAAACATAAAGATTTTTAATTAACTAAGAATTGCGCAGAATTTGTCAAAAAATGTAGATAACTTGCCTTGTGCTTCTGAAATCTGTACCATCCCTATAATCACTACTATGATTAAAAGTATACACAATAATGGAAACTTCATTATAAATTAAAATTTATTACAAACTCGTTCTAAATACGCTTAAACATTTCTTTTATAAAAGAACTATCAGGACGATACAAGGTATTGTAATTAACAAGGCAAGTTTGTAAAGGAATAAATAAAATTTAGGATTTTTAGCGCTTATCAAAATGTATACAGTATAATCAAAAACGTTCCAGAGTGATAAACTAACTGTGTTATAGAAATAAATTCTAAAGATAACGTGGAATACCTGTACATGGAATATTAAATCAAATAGTGTTTGTGTGTTTGTCATGTCAACTGAATGCAAATGTTTAAACACCAAAAAATAATGAAATGCTTTTTATAAGTTAATATGTTAATTTAAACCTTTACAATGAAAAAAATTATTTCGAATTACAAACTAGTAGACTATGTAACTAAAATACATATTTTTCGTTACTAAAACGTGTATTTCTTATTTATATTTAATACGAATTTAGACGTTTGGAAATAATTAAAGGCATTGTCCTCAGTAAGTGGTAATATCCTCAAAAACTAATTGAGTTAAACAGTTTAAACAGAAACTATAAAACAAACTCTCATATTCGGAATACGACCCGATTTTTATAAAAATGTTCACACGGCCCGCCAGGAATATTCGCATTCGGCCGCCGCGCCCTTCTCTTTCGCCTAGGTCGCGTTTGCGTGGAATAGAAATAAAATTTCGCCGATGGCGCGACTAACGGCGAAGGAGTGGGGAGGGTTTAAGGCGTCGTCACGTACAGTCTAAACAACGATCGCACGACCCCGAGGGAGGTGGTGGTGGGAGCTGTTGAGGTGTGATCGGAAGATTTATCGTAGATCTTTTCGAAAACGGGATCTCAAAAATTGTGTAAACTTTAAGCATCGATGGGGACTCTCAAGATCTATATTACCCTGACAACGTCGTGGGCGGCTGTCCCTGCGTTTTGAGGAAGCGGGGGGTAAAGGGAGTTTTTCATCAATTTCGACTAGTTCGAATGAATCGTGAGGGTTCGAGTGCGTTCGCATTGAGTGAGCATCGAACGTACAGTAGAAGAATACGCGATGATGAAACCGTCAAGGTGTCCGACGTGTACGTGTTCTCTGGATACGTGATCGTACGAGACGTACCGTTTCACGGCTTGGGTTTTTATATAAATAAATTCACTATTGAATTAGAATCGAGTGACGTTTAAAGTTCGAAAATCGGATCAGATTTGAGTGAGTTACGAACATTCAATGCTTTAAACGGAAAATGAAAGAACAGGATCTAGTCTCTTTCGATTCTTTCGTGAAACGAATGGGGAAACATTTTGTCAGAATCAGACCTTTAGTGACTCAATAGCCTTTAAAAAAAAAAATCAAACGCATTCAGATATTTTGCAAAAAAAACACAATCATTTCCAAACATTTGTGATGTAAATAGACGGATTGTGCGAATGAACAATCGGCTCTGATTTCTAACGGTACCGAAGTTTAGATTTCAATTCACGTAGCCTTTTTACTTTTAAAGGCAGCGTTGCCATTTTACAACTAGACGTGCTCTAACGCAAATTGACTGCCGTTACTATTTTTTATTATAATTATTGAATTTTATTTTCAAATTAATAGAAGTTAGAAACAAGATACGATAAATTTTGTAGTTGTCCGTGAGTACGAAGGAATTTTTGTATAAGTATCATATATATATATATATATATATATGATATATATATATATATATATATATATATATCGGATCAGATTTGAGCGCTTAGTTACGAACTTTTTTGGATGCTCGATTTAAACTAAAGTAAAGAAACAGTTGGTCGCGGCTGTAGTCTTATCAGATTCGGCGGTTTGGTAACGTACGGGAAAATTTTGTCAGAGATTTAGTCGACCACACTTTGCCTGGGTTCAAAATTAAATTTTAAATCAAGGGCCGAAATTCAGATATTTTGCAGAGGGAACGCGTAGTCATGGATCGAAACATTTGCGACCGAGTCAAGGATAGGGACGGTTATTTTTGCGAAATATGAACAAAATCGGCTCTGATTCCTGACGGAAAGTACGAAGTTTAGATTTTAATAACTTCGTAATTACCGAACAGGCATTTTATCAAAACTATGCAACAATGCTAGATCGGGACCAATTGATGCTAATACGTCCATTTTTAATCATTTGTAATCCTCCACTTAATTTTATGTATTTCGACATTAGGACAGTCTAGATAAAGAATCCGTCAAAAGATCGGAAATTTTTTTGTCCAGATGAGTACGAACCTCGAATTTTTGTAAATGTATAATACTCAGGTTAGATGTGTTCTACTATAAGACTGAAAACAATCCATACTATATATATATACTGACCCATATATATTATATATACTGAGTCTATATACTAATAGTAGCGCTTATTAATAAAACTGTACAACTACCCAATTTTTTGGATCTCGAAACTTCCCTTAAAATCTTGGTTGGCCGTGAGTTTAGCAGAACATTTTGGTATTACTAATCGAGTCAAATTTGGTCCATCTAACATCAACCCCTTCCCAATCTTCCTCAAAATTCCGTAGAAATGGTTATACCCATGTAATGTTATTTTCGCTAAAAATTTCTTTATAATATGAAAATGTTTATATTATATTTAAAATTGTCAATTATTAATTTCATGAACAAATTTATTTTAACTTAACTATTAGAAAATGTTTCGAGGAACTAGTTTTCAGTATGAATGTTACATTTGGTATTTTTACAAACGTAACCAATGTAGAAATTAGTTCAAATTGAATAAAAAATTGTTATTATTTCTCTTTAGATTATTTGAAAACCTGCAAGGATGTAAAATAGAGTACAAGAATCTCGACTACTTAATATTATTTTGAAGCTGAAATGTTTTAAGTTTTGATATATAAATATCCAATATGCATCCTTCAATAAAATCGTGAGACAGCTTTAACATTGAGCACTTTTGTAACAGCTTCGATGCAAGTTTTTTTATTCTGTGTCAATATTGATTGTATCCATATTAAAATATTTTTATATATGCAATCAAATGAAAAGATTCTTTGAAGTGGTATTTATTGATTAATTATCGACGTGTATCAAACGGAAAGGTTAATAATAAAATCAAACTTAAGTAAAAATAAACACTAATAAGTTTGTGTTTAATATACACATCTTAAATTCTTTTTTATTGAACAAATATACTATTTTATGTGTCCATTATACAACTGAAGTATATAGTTAAAACAACATGATGTATTAATAAAAATCGATATCAAATTATTACAAAGTTGTCAACCAACTGTAAGTACGTTACTATGAAGTAGATTTAAACTTTATGTATGTGTGTGTATAATTAAATGTATGTACTATGCGTTAATATCTCTCAAACCTACTATTTTAATTATTATTTCCAATTAATGCATATGGTTGAAAATAATCGTATTATCATACACGATTTCCTACATAAAATTATTTATAGTTCAATAAATTTACTTATATTGATAAAAATGTATCTGAATGCTATCCTAATTCATACAAAAGTATGATTCTAACATATTCATTGAACTATCTTTTACTACACGGAAACTCCATACTACATAACTAGAAATAAAGCTAACACTTTCTAAATTTTTACTATATTGTTTTAAATGATAATTGTATCCACAACAATGAGTCTTCCTCAGATTGAGTATTTCGACAAAATTTATTTTTAATCACACAAGACTAATGATAAAGTTGCATCATTATTACACATAATTAAAGTACTTTTAAGTTTTTACATAAATTTCAACGTTTCAATATTTTCATATTTCATAAACTTACTTTAACATCTAAAACAATCTTAATTATGTTACCATTTACTAAAGACCACACATGAATCTTTTAATCAAACCTTTGTTGTTTTTATTTTATATTTAACTTTTACTATATCAAAAAGAAGTAAAACTTTGTTCGACAAAACTTTTTATACTTTATGCTTTGTTGAGTATAGAATTTTTTAATCATAATTAATCATAATCTTCATATATTGTAAATTAAACATACTACTCATTACTACAACAAATGTCTATTTATTTCGATTCATAAATTAATTACATAGATGTTTTTGCTTATGTTGCATTTTGTCATAGCCATTGGCACATCACATTGTTCTTTTTTGATTAATATATTTTAATGCTAACTTCTTACTTCTTACTTTCATAAATATTACTTTGATTTGAATGTATCCAAAATTTGGTGAAATAAATAAAATATTTAAGACTATTTTCAAAAATTTAAGTTGGTTATTGTTAAATGCCTAAATGACATTTTGAGGGTCAACCATTTAATTTAATTGTTATGTATCAGAATTTACTTTCAGAAAATATTATTTTTGTAGCTTTGTATGTGAGGATGAAGTTTCATTGTACAATAGTTGAATACTTCCCAATATGTCATTTGGCAACAAGGTTTCATAACATTTTTATTTTTATAAATATTTTTTTGGTATGTCAAAAAGACAGTATATGTAAATGTAATTTGGCAACAGATAAAATTCGTAATCACAGTTGTTCAGTCCAATATTGAGGTTAATAATGTTACCTTTTAAAATGTTTTAATTGGTACACTCATAAATATTATTTTGGTAACATTTCATATCAGAAAGTTGGATACTTCCAAACATTTAAATTGGCAACATTTAAAATTCCGATTGACAATTGTTAAAACCAAACATTTAGCTTAAAATGTTACCTACTTAAATGTATAAGTTGGTACTTATACATTAATATTTATTGGTAACATTGCATGTCAAAAGGTTGGATGCTTTCAAAAACACAAACATTTAAATGTTTTATTGACAATTGGTAAAGTCAGACACTGAGATTAATCATTTTACTTATTAAGATGTTTAAGTTGGCACTTACCTTAATGTCATTTTGGTAACGTTGCAGGGCAAAAACTTTAATGCTTCCAAAATGTAGTTTCGCAACATATAAAGTTTTGAATGACAGTTAGTAAAGTCAGACATTGTGGTTAAAACTGTTACTTATTAAAATGTTTAGGGTGGTACTGTCGTAAATGTTAGTTTGGTAGTATTCAACGTCACAATGACAATTCTTGTTACCATTACTTAAATCTTACAAAAATAAACACTACCCACAAGTGAATTTCTTGTTTTTTGTAATTTTCATATTTTTTTTTCAATATTTCATATTAAATACATTCATATTAAATATACAATGAAAATAAAAACAATATATTCATTTTAATTATATATTATACATCTATGTATTTTAAACAGAATATTCCTTATTATAAGTTTTTGTTATGAACGAATAAGTTCAAAGGTAAATATGTAATTAAAAATTATTATTAATTTTATTAAATACATAAATAAAAAGTTTACCTCGAGTAGGATTTGAACCTACGACCTATACTTTGCTAGAGTAATAATAATTGATTAATAATAATTTTTAATTAGAATATACCTACCTTATTTTCGTTAAAACGTTAACTCAAAAAAGGTCGACAATTTTGAACCTGCAGTAAACTTTTTTTTTTAATTTTACACACGCTCTCGGTTCGCGGATTTAGGCTATTTTGGCTAAATTCGACCGTCGTACGGGTCGTGAGTACGTGACAGGTGGCGAAGGGGCGGGGAGGGTCAGGGGCGTAGCGACGTCGGGTCGAAGCGTCGGTAGGGACGATGAGATGGAGAAGTTGGGGGGCAGAACGGACGTGAGCTCATAATGCTTCTCGTCGATTTACTCGGAAACGTGAACCCAACTTTTGATGGGAGTTGTGGTATCGCAGAGGTTCGCTGAGTCGTACCTTCTCCATAAAGTGTGATATTCCAACTTTGTTTTGTTTCGGGGGACGGAGAAAAAGGATGCTTTTCGTAAATTTCGTGTGGCTCGGCTGAATGAACGGTTATAGGGTTCGGTTTTTTGCGTTCGTCTCGCGTGTCCTGTGCGCATCTTACGTGGATGGCGAAAGTTCGGTAGAAATCACGAGAGGGGTGGGGGAAGCTGTCGAAGTGTCAACGTGCGGGAGCAATTCGGAATCATGTACGTGACTAGGGGGGGTTCCGTGAAATAAATATGCCGATTCGTCCGAGGTGTTACCAGCTTAGGGAACTATAAAACGTGAGCTCTAAACGACGATCACGACCACCTTCGCGACAAATTACCCGTTATGGCGCGGAAAAAATGCACAAATGCAATTTTTTTCAAGAAAACGCTCTTATCTCGCAAAACTTACGAGATAGAGGTCCGTTCGCCGTCGATGGACAGCCGACCTCGGCACGGTAAGTACGTGGACAGTAGCCTCAAGAAGATCGGAGGCCGTCTTCTTGGAGATATAAATATGACCGAAGTGTTTTTTTTGCGATATTCCGTACATTACGAATCGCATCTTAGCGTTATTTTGCACGTGGACGCGCTAAGGCGAGACGTTTCGTTATAATGAAACGTTTTGTAACTCTAGCATAACTTCAAGTGCGTAACATTTTCATGTCTATCATCCACGGTACGACAATTTCCGCCTACTCTTTCAAAAAAAAATAATACATTTTTTCGGTGACAAAAATTTTCTTTTATACAAATTTGACTTTTAAATAAATATCATAAACGGTTATCGGGGTGTGTTGTGACCATAGCGCGTAACGAATAACCATGCTAGTTGATTACTATATTTAAAACCAACAATTTTAATAAAGAATAACTAGATCTTTGAGAAATTAAATATTATTAAACTGTTTTAAAGATAACAAATCAAAGATTGGCTAACGGACGATGGTTAACACTAAAAAATTACATAATCAAATAGCAAAATCGAATAGATTTTAATTAATTAAGTGTAGAGTTGTAAAAATCTTAAATTTAAAGTTGTTAATAGGACACTTACACTTGACCTTTCAGTTTTGCACCGTAACTGCCTTCTTCCCATAATGCCTTAGTTTTCTCAATGTAATCGTCCAAATGACTATTAGGATTTCCCCTAAGGAATTTTTGGAATAACCCATAATGGGGTTTTTAATTCGCGACTTAGTGCTAAATATTGTACGATCTACTTGAAACTTGTTTGAATATCGAAGGTCCTTAATAAAATTAATGCAGAAGGATTCTCAAATTGATCTTTTTCGAGGGCTGAATTTGTATGTAGGTGCTTTTGACTGATGCAAGTTTCAGTGGAGGTTGCATTCATATGGCCCCTTTGACAGGAACAGCCTACGGTTTGAAATCTCTGGTGTGCACCGCTGTCTATATCTACGATTAATTTGGTGTGTATTGCATCTGGTTCTCGTATATAAGTTTTTTTGATAGAGGTTGTTGAAGAGTATTATCAAAGTTGCAATTGAAAGCGAACTGCATAATGAATCATGCGTCTACATCTAAGCTTCTTTTGGAAGAATTTGCTTCAGCAACTTGAAATAAAGGTGTTTGATTGGTTCGACCCGTTTCTAATATGTGATTTCATTTATAGAAAAGGAATCTAGGGTGTACACTTTTAACTTTGTTTTTCCATCCTTTTGAGGGAAGCCGATTTCACGCTGAAACTAACATCTTGACATAAAGTCGTTTGACGAGTGCTATTACGGCCTCTCAGTGCCCTTATGGCTGAATTCGACACCTTCATCGAACATCCTGAACCTTGCTTCTGTATCTAAGGGCTTTTTAACAGAATACATAGTCCGATTTATGGGAACCTTTTGACTTCTACTCCTGTAGCTTGTTCTAATATCTTGAAAAAAAGGATGCATAGTCAAACAGGTTTTAACATCGAAGGTTGTCCATCCCTATCACTACCCCTTAAGGGTCAATTTACTATCACTTGGATTATAAGTAAATGCAGGACTCTGCTGTACATAAATTGATTTAAGTAAGACCTTTCGACTAGATTGGTTCTAGAGTCACAGCCCCATTCCACGGCCACCATGTGGGGTCCGCTTCCGACAGTTGGGACTTAAACTTGAGGCTTATTCCTAACAGATGAGGTTCGGCTAATAATAGATATTCCCGGTTTCTAACAGCAAGAGTTCCGCATGTCCCCTTTCACATCAGTTGTTATGGCTAGAGAACATAACAATTAAAGAACATTCGGAAACTAGGGCCCATACCACCTCAAAGAACTGCGTTAAGGCTCCGCAAGTTATCCCTGATTCTCAACCCCATTGTGGGGAACTGTTATACTGCCAAAATGTAATATTTTGAATATCGCCCATTTCAAAGGACAGCGATTATCTCACCCCCATTAGAGGATATCTTCTTCGATCGTGTTGTAATCTTATGGTGTACTTTAAAAGCGACTGGAATGTTTATGTAATCGATCTATCACCCGCATCCCCGACTTGTTTTCGTATGCTTCACTGCTTTTTCTTCTAGAGTTCCGATACGGCACTATTTTTGACAGCGGGAGCTCCGTCGAAAGTCCCTTTTTAGCAGCCGAATCTCCGTATTGGGTCACACATTAAATTTAAACTGAAATTCTAGTATGTTTTGATTGTTGGGCTGCCACCTTGTGATCTATTTAAAAACTAATGGTCGCTTCCTGTAATTGGCTCAGCATGTAGTGAGCACAAGCTGAAAGCTGGGACTCCGTTAAGGCGCCCCTCTCCAGTACCTGGGACTCTAAAAGTTAGGGCTTCTGCTCTATTTCCTTATGCCTCTTTGACTTTCCGCCTGTGGCTTCACAGTGGCCTCATTCCGGAAGTTAGGGCGCCGCCAAGTCCGTTTAACGGTCTATAAGATTTCTATGTGACCCGTTAACAGAAGAAATCGTCAAGGGATCAAGTAAACTCTTAAACAGCTTTCACATGATGTGAGCATAAAATCGTTGTAGTTTAAAGGACCTGCACTGAAGATGCGAGAAACAGTGTCCAATACAGTTACTACACAAATAGAGTAATTACTGTGAAAGGCAAACGTGTTACAATTTACGGTGTTTAAACAGTATTGTGATGAACGGTTTGAATAAGCACAACCCCAGACAAATCAAGAGATTGATGTAAGTAATGAAATAATATAAGTAGTAGTAGTACAAATACTTTAGAACCTATAAATTAATAAACAGTTGCTTTGGAGGAAAGATTTTAAATTTCCAATGGCCCTTTATTATCTGTTGAGGTTTTAAATTACCGTGGGAGTTCTTTTGACATAAAGACATAAGCGTTAATTGTCGCAAGTCAAACTAGGTGTACAATGTAACCGCATAAAATACATTGCGTAGGACGTTAATTAAAGTTTCTACCTTTGACTAATTGTCTATCAAACCTTTCATGTGTCCCATCAGCCGAAAAGTGGTTGGTAGTTTTTTATGTCCAGTTTAAAACGACGATTAGTCTTTATAACCATTAGAAAAATGCCTCGCTGGTGCACTTTTCCTCGGATAGGAAGTAAAACTGTAGGTCCCGTTGCTGACACGTTAAGGATCCCTTTAGTAGGGCAAAATTCTAGTGACGGGTAGTGCTAATAACCATTAGTAATTTTTGATGCGCACAAAAATGCCTGAAAATTCCTTTTACGTCTAGATCTTGACCCCGAAATACTGTGTTTAGGTAAAGGGAATTACTTTAAAATAACAATCAATGTTTACACGCTCACCAAAATAAGGCGTTTGTCTGTTTTAATGAGTGCTTTGTACACCACCGGTGTGCATGTTTTAGATACTAAATTCATACTCATTACATTGCTCCTTGGAAAACCCGGTGGTAGACAGAACTGAAGGACCAAATTGTCTCGTGGTTTCTTGTTTGCTTGTTTGTCAGTTACTTTGTTTCTAGTGTTGTATGTTTACATTTTTACGGTTATGTGATGGTGTAAAGGTGGCCCTGAAGGAACCACAACTGTTTGAAATGGGACCTCAGCGGAGCCGCAGGCTGAAAATCAAAGAAGGGCACAGGAACAAGTCAGAGCTCCCATTTGTTGGAAAGAGCATACAGAGCACACACGCCAGGTGATAGCATAGCCAAGAAACCAAACAAACTCTGATGTCAGCTCATACGTGAAATAGGTCCTCCAGACGGAGCTCAAGCTGCTGAAAAAGGGAATCTTAATGGAGCTATCGTTTCGGAAATGGATCCGTAACGAAGCTGTAAAAGGCATAGGGAAACAAGTCAGGAGTGCCAGATGATGTTGGTGAACCAATTACAGGAACCTTCCAGTAGCTTTTAACATACGCCAGAAAATGGCAATACAAACAAAGAAGCCCCTAAGGACACCTAGACCCTGACACAAGTTGCAAAACATCAGCATCGCTTTATGAGATGATATTGGGCTCTATTTGAAATTTGAAGTATTGCAGACATAATAATCGATAAGAGGAGAAGGGCCCCATTTGGAATAGGATCGAAACCTTAGAATTAATTTAGTCAAAAGGGCTTACTTAAATCAGGTTATGCATTCTGTTAAAAAGACCTTATATACAGAAACAAGATTCAAGATGTCGAAATCAGCTACATGGGTCGTTGGTGATGGCTCTTTAAATACACTATAAGATCACCCTGGAAACTCTTAATTACACTGGAAGAAGGCTTTACGTATACGTATATACCTTAAAATGATCTTAGATACATAAACAAGATTTCTGATGTTGGGTGAAGGTGTTGACTTCAATCATAAGGGACTTTATTTCAGGATGTTGATTTGAAAAGGATGTAGAAACAACATTCGAGGTGAACACCCTAGATATCTTTCCTACAGATAAAGCAGCTCCTATCATAAGGACCTTGGATGTAAAAAAAAGGATCCACTTCCAATTCCAATTCTGATCATTCACCATAGATACAAAAGCAAAATGCAGTATATACCAAAAGGATCTTAGATACGTACAGCCCTCGAAATAGATCTATCTGAGAAAATCTAAACGACAATTTCTTCGCATTCATTTTATCTAGACCTTGCGAGACTCGGATCAATCTAAATTCGACAGTGTTTAGCATTACTTCTTAATTTACCGTTAGCCGCGAATTCGAAAAGGTAAACACTAATAAGCCATTATACAGTATTGTAAAAGCACATTGGAAAAAATTACAAATAATTTGACTAATGACCCTGGAACTACCTGGTCATTATGGGGAATCCTAGCAATGCAATTAAAAAGTAATTAAAGCCAGAAAGAGAAACTTGACATTCCAATAAAAGATCTAGTCAGAACAACACGAAATTCTGGATGCGTGGCAATAGGACGTGAATAATTCGGACAAAGGATGAAGGGACGCGTGAGATATAAGAACGAGGCAAAATGGGCGTGACTAAGTTAGAGCATGAGATAGAAAGACGAAAGTGATATACATGGGCATTTGCCAAAAGTTCAGACTCACAAATATATAACTTTTCTTTTTTCTTCCACCTATGGGACATTTAGCTGTATTTAAATAAATTAATTAGAATACCAAGTATCAGCAATTGAAATATAAACTGAGTATAAACTTTATAAATGCTTGATAGATGCTATTGAAATACCCAAAGGGATGAGGCATACACTAATTTAACTCCAATAGGCTACCCCATCAATACTTGGAATAAACATTAGATAATTCAATAAAGTGCGAAGGGAGGTAAGTTATTAGAATTTATAGAAGTTTAATTTCCGCGTTATTATTTATTTTAAGATCAATTTACATGTTTATCCGATACGTCCTTTTGTTCTGCCACCTATTTTTGCCGCATACTTTTCTCACGAGCATACTCTATCTCCCATACTTATATCAGCGTCCTAATGTCGCGCGTCCTGGTCCTTTTGTCAAGGCACCATTAAAGTGACCCTTTTGGAAGACAAGTGTAAAACTGTTCACCCAGGGTTTTTAATGGTCGGCGCATTTTAAAAGTTGAATCGTTCACCTTTTTATTTACTGAACCTGAAACTAATGAAATTGGTTGTTCTCGGAAACACGTTCATGGAATCTAAAATAAATACGAATGAAGAAACGGAATAGAAAATTAAATCAGGTTCCATAATATGGGTTGCCAAATCCCTTTAAGATTTGAAATTTTTGGATTTGGTTGTGGGAGGACGTACAAGAGAGTACCTCTATCGTCAATCAATGTTTAATGTGTCTTATAGTTTTGTCACAGGAGAGTTAGATTGACGATTATCTTAGATTTGTGTTTTTCCTTGTACCACAACAAAAATTGGAAACAAGATTTGAATTACTTAAAAGTAGCTTTCAAAGATGTTTAAGTTTGCAGTGAGTTATGTTATTAATTAATTCTATTAATACGTATTTAAAAACTATAGCTTTAATAACCGTTTAAAAGGTTTGAAATTTGGCTTAAAATAAGCTCAGTGCGAAAAATGAAGGCTTTTCGTAAATTTTTATGCATCCATAGAACAATCTACATTTAATTAATGTTATACTTGTTTATACAAACAATCGGATTCGTATTGTAAGAAAAGCTTTATTTGTTTGTTATCTAAACGGAGCGATCAGCTTTTTCATAACTCTCCTGTTCCAATCCTCTAGTGATGAGTTTCAAACCTAGATGTTTTGCGTCAAGATGAAATTAACTAATTCCTAAACAGTGAACACTAACAGTTCGTTTAGCTCATATCTTATACTTTTACTATTTATATTTTATGTAAATTAGGAAGACGTCGTTCATTCTGGACAGCGACTTTAAGCTATTTTTCCTTTACTCCTTTTATTTTGTAAACTCTGTTACCGGCGTAACGTTTATCTATGAGGCGTTTCAGAAAAACAGAAGATAGTGATAGTACAAACGAGATCGTCCATAAGATGGTGGTTGAGATAAGGTAGATTATTTTGAGACTGCGATCGTTAATAAACTGGAAATTTATATTTTAGAAAGTGTTTTGAATGACAAGCGTAGTGAGAGGTATCTATCCTCAAATATGTGATCAGGACTTCATGTTAAGACCGATTCACAATGCACAAGAAGTATACAGGGTGGCTGAGGAAAAAACTCTCCTAACCCAAAAGAAATCTAGTCAGTAGCAAATGATGAGGCCAGAGTTGGAATATGGTTATGTCAGTCGATATCTTGTTCGAATTCAAGACCAATCGGGCTAAGTGACTCGCTTGTTTTTAGAGCTCGACCGCACATGCGGTTAGAGTGGGGTTTTGATCATTTCTTTAGAAAGGTGGACAGGACTAAATACAACCTGAATAGCTGTGAATTAGATTATTCGCAGAAAAGAGTAGGCCGTTTGCGTGATGGAGGAATAATGTAGTTATGGTGCTATGCATATGTTAAAGGAATGTCCAACGAGTACGCATAAATATTCCTATTGGATAAAAATCTGCGGTTTATGCAACTAGTTTTTGGGATATACCATAGGCTGGAGGCTGGTTAAGAAGTGTAGTGTACAAAACCCTATCGAAAGATATGCTTAGGTAACAAAGGAAGATACCCTGGAAAACTCGATAGAACTGTTTCAGAACGGGGAGACTGGTAAGAATGTTTGTATCTACCTTGTCGGAAACTATAATGCCTATTATTCAAGATCTAGTTATTCTCGAGGGTATTTCGTGAGGTAAGAAGTAATGAACTGCCTCATCGTCATAAAATTGAAATCAGAGATACAGATATGTAGTTAGTCGTTTGAGTCCCTTTTTGGTTATCGATTTCAACCTAGCAATTTGGAAATGAAGTGGTAGGATACCGTTACCATAGGTGGTTGGAAGTAAACCAGCACGAATGGGGGTTAATTTAAGAGCACACGTTTTGAGATCAGTGTGCGATATATGGCTAAGATCTTCTTGGTCGAGGAATGGACTACGTGTGGTACTGCCGAAACATTTTTTGGCAAATTTATCTGCTTTTGCTTTAAAGGTGGATACCTTTCTTATCAATTGTGAGAAAAGGTAAAGCTGTTTTGGAAAAATTAGTATTTGCCTTTGATGCATGAGTTCTTTGGATATCTGGCTGAAGTATCTGTAGTAATGTCTTGCCTGAATATTTGGCTGCTTGTTTTCGGAAGTGTGGCTTAAATAAATCGTTTTATGTGCCTGATTTCGATAGAATCAGGTTACGATAGTTAATATTTCCAAATTTATTACTATACAATTATTTATAACATTTTGATAGTGACCTTCTTGAACTAATGGTGAATGAATCGAACAGGTAGAAAAACTTATTTATTTTTATCATCCTCCCATTCGTTTGCATGTCATCTTTTAGGTATGCAAACCAGAAAAACGAATAAGGAAATATTTCTGACAGGGAAATTAGATCATTTTTGGAAGTGCTGTTACTTAGCGGACATCTACAACCCTCTAGGTTCGAATGTTCTGAGAACGTGAAAAAGATACCCACAATGAACTTGTAGCCGAAGCCATCTCAAGAGATGGGCTTGAATATATCATGAGTAATATACATTTTACAGACAATAATAATTTGGAAATAAATGACAGATTCGCAAAACTTAAACCATTGTTACACATATAAATGCAAAACTCTTAGAACATGCACCTCTGCAAAAATCGCACAGTAGCTTTTTTTGAGTATATTGCAAATTGTTTTTATCCTTGGTTGGTCAAAAATAACATTAAAAGACCTATTGTTTTATTTTTAGATGGCCACACTAGCCATATTTCACTGGCCTTAAGTGAATTTTGTCCAGAGCATGGCATAATACTTATTGCCTTGGTACCGAATTCCACGCACATTTTGCAACCTTTGAGTGTTGCTGTCTATAGTCCTGTAAAAGCAGCCTGGAGAAAAGTAGTCCACGACTTTAGACTAAAAAATCACAACAGTAAAATAAAAAGAACAGATTTTTCTAATTTAGTTAAAGAATGCTTTGATCAGACACTTAAAGTCAAAACAATTCAAAATGCATTTGAATGCACAGCACTATATCCTTTTAATGTTGAAAGTGTAAAATTCGACAAACTTAAAAGAAAGGTAACTGAAACGAATCCTGGTATTTCCGAGAACGTACAAAACCAGAATTTATAAAACCATAAAATCCCTTCAAATGATTTTTAAATTCAGTTTGAGGAAAAGCTCTCTCCAAATACATTAATGAGTTTAGAAAAAATAAATTTCACGATATTTGGCCTGGTGATCAAAAATATGAGAAATTATTTAATTTATGGAAAACCATTTAACCAGATCTCCAAATTCAAGACAACGGAGCTTCATCATCAGCAGATTATCGTGCCTTGGACAAATATAATGACGACCTGTTAACAGAAGAATTAGAACTCCCATCATTATCAATAAATGATCATTATTTGGACACTGAAGATCGCAATACATTGTCCGAAAACAACGAAAATCTTGATGAGTTCAATTTAGGTGATTCCACACTCATAAATAACTTAAATGAAACAGATGATTACACCATTTTCAATTTTAATGATAACATAACACTAGCATCGGAAAATACTGAAACTGAACATGATAAAAACATAGTTATTTTAAAAGTTGAACCATTTAAACCACAGAATGAAGAAAATTCGCTTTCTATTTTTAAAACTAAAGAAATTGCTTTATCCTCTGTAAAAATGAATACCATTTCTAAGGAATCTGTTCAGACCCCGAATAAGATTTCAACATCTTCGCCTTTAAGTGGAACGCTGTCCTCGCAAAGTAATAGGGTTATTTCAAAAATAAATGTCATAAAAGTTGACACTTTTTATCCTCAAGAGAAAGAACATATCTTTCATTCTGACCATTCTCCAACTAAAAAGGCAAAAATCAGCCCTTAATTCATAAACCCTATACTTCACCTGAGCAAACTATACCAGAAGATCGATTTAATGCATCTGAAAATACAAGTTATGTTATCTCTCCTACCAAATTCCCTACCTAAAAATGAAGCAGCTAAAAACGAGCGACAAAAAACTAACGCCAACGGTAGCGACAGCATCAGAATTTGTTGAATAACAAAGAAGAATCGAAGCCGAAAAAGAAGAAAAGAAAATTTGAAAGAAGGATGAAAAAGCCGCAACTGTTGTAAGAACCGTAAGCAAAAAGCCAGCAACTGTTATAAGACCGTAAGCAAAAAGCCAGCAACTGTTGTAAGAACCGTAAGCAAACAAAGAGAAAGAAAACAAAAGATTTATCAGAAAAAAGAAGACAGAAAAGCGGCAGAGTTAATATCACAACAAAGTAAATTTATAGAACAACAATATGTAATAGTCACTTACGAAGACCAATACTTTTCGGGACAAATAAAACAAGTAAAACAATAAGTACTTCATTAAAGCAATGAAGAAGATAGAAAAAAATTATTGGAAGTGGCCTTGACAGGACGACATCATTTGGTATGATGACGAAGAAGTCATCTCCGGAATCGATGCTCCTCAGCCAATTAATAAAAGAGGACAATACTTAGTCCCGGAGATCGATTCCTAAAATTATTATTATTATATTTTGCATAAATTTTTTTATGTGCATAAAATTGGAATTAAAATCAATAAAAATTACAACTATATATTTGTGTGGTTTTAATTTTTACCAAATAAAAGGTTAAAATATTAACATATTTTGTTCATGTCATTTAAAAAAATAGGGCGGTAATAGGATATCTCTAGTGCGAAAACAGGAAAACGGTTCTTAAGGTAGAGCGGTAATAGGAAAAAACGTAATCTTTACAAAATAAAATAAAACTTAACTAGAGGCGTTGTCCTATAAGAAAAATTAAACATTTTTGGCAAAATAAAATCTTCATTTACAGAAAAAAAAAACATCCAACACACCAAAAACTTCAAACCGGGCTTAATTTTGAACTAGAAAGTCAAACTTTCCTTAAGTGGGGCGGTAATGGGAGAATTTACCTTATCGTTACGCAGCTACTGTATGATTTTGATTTTCCGTAGTTTGAGTATTTTAAATACTATTTCCCTAACTGACGTTGTAACTTATACCAAGTGTAATATTTGGAAGTTCAATATGGATAGAGGAAAAAGTTTTATATTTCTCAACATTAATTTACATTGTCGTTCAAAATTTTAGTGATGAATTTGCTCTGTTTATATAGTTCCTTACCAAATTTAACTTAGCACCATGTCAATGTATATCTTTGCACATGAGACACAATAATCTTACCATCTGAGAACTTCGGTTACTACTTTAGTTTCGAGGGAGATTCAAATTTGGAGTAATATTTAAAAGTTATCTGTTCGATTTAAGTTTGTGTAAATTTAGTGTGAAACTAGTTTGAAATACTACGAATTTTGTTAGAAGTAAAACAGTCCCACATTTTGATGTATGAAAAATTACATGCTCAATAGCCTGAAAGACTCTCAGATCAGTAAGAGCTCCGTACAGGTATATTAGCTTTGTCCAATGTTTGGAAGGTGTACAAGTTAACTGGAATACAAATCGTGAGAAAAATGGAACCCGACATATTACTTGAGAAATTGTGATCTGTTATGAAAGTCTGAAGTTTTACGACTATCACGCATAATTAAAATCCTTCTTTTTGAGGTATTAAATCCTATATCTCTTATTTCTGTTCTATACGAATCTTAACGGTTCGCTGCCCTTATAAACAAAAATTGCTTCCCGTCCACCCCTTTTCAATTTCCTGCGCTCCTACAGCATCTCGAATGTGTTGCTGTGACGGTGTGTCTTTCTAACCCGATCGTTTTCTTCTCCTACTACAACCCGCCCGGTCACAATACACTATCCGATGACCTCTTAATTTACGCCTCTAGCTTTCCTAATGCAGTCACCTTAGGTGATTTCAATTCCCGTCAACCCAATACGGTGCCTCTATAGTAGACCACATTCTTGTTTCCGAACCAATTATTTCGACCGCGAGTGCTGTCTAGGCACCACAATCAGATCAGATCATCTACAACTACTGGTAAAAACTTCTATTTCCCCACAGTACTTCCTCAATCCACAGTAACTAAAGATTCTTCGAAAACAGACTGGAATGTAGTCTCTTACAACCTTCCAACACCCAATCTTCCAATAATCCAAAATCTCGACAGAGCCATTAGAGACCTAACTTCCGTAATTACGGAAGCGGTGGAAACCACAGTCCCATTGAAAAACATCAACATTTACCGCAAACCGCTCCCACAGTACATCGTGAATTGGACCAAAGGGAAAAGACGAAGTTATCGTTAATTCTTACGATCTAGGGATCCGGCTATCAAAACACTATAACCTTAATACCTTAATCAGGTGAGAAACAAACAAACACTCCTGGACCAAAGCCACCTCCCAGTTACACTACAGAAATGGAAAACTCTTCTGGGAACAGTTTGACAGACTGACCAAAAGGAAGGTAACCTTTAAATCCCACTTAACTGACTTGCAGGGCAACCTAATCTCCTTCGACCAAGGATAGGCCGACTTCTTCAGTCTTCACCTTCAATCTATTTTACGATCCTCAGAAGATCCTTAATTCGACACCCTGTTCAAACAACTCCTAGAGAGCCAATAGAAAATCCCTTTTATACCTCCATCACTCCAGACCAGGTCAAAGCTTATTTTAAAAACGCAATTCAGCCCCAGGACATGACGGCCGAAATCGCAAAATTCTCCGACATTTTCCTGATCAAACCCTCCGATTACTCTCCGATATTTATAACAAATTCTCAATCCTATCGACGGACTAGAAATTGGTCTCCACCATCATGATACCAAAACCGCACTCCGACGTCACAAGCTCTCCTCCTATAGACCCTGGGTTGCCTCGGAAAATGTTTTAAGTAGATTCTATGCAGGTGACTTAGAGACCACCTTGAATTCAATGAACTACTTCCAATTCGGATGCTGTCTCAACCGAACGTGTCACTATCCCTTTTTGAAGCTGCTTACGGAGACAATCAGAGCAGTCAATCACAATCAATGAAACCTGACTGTGTTTCTGGACATTACGAAAGCATTTGGCAGGGTCTGGTACGCCCGTCTCCTCCGCAAGATCCGCACCCTTAACACACCCGATCCCTTCCCAAAACCTCTGCTCTCGTACAGGACTAATCGGTCAATCCGAGTCAAAGTAGGGAACACCTTCTGCAATCCGTTTCAACCCACAGCAGATGTACCGCAATTTTCTGCTTCAGACATTCTTGAAGTAACACAACCCAGAGTAGTTATTGCACAGTTTGCGGATGACACTTCCTTCTGGGCAGTGCATCGGAACAGCGGCATGGCCTTTCGTCTCAAATCCAAAACCCTCCGAATTTTTCCAACTGGGCTAACCGGTAGAGAGTCTCCGTCAATCCCAGCAAACCCAAGCAATCCTTTTCCGGCATACTAACTACCACGAAGATAAATTTCCAAATCTAGCCAACAGTAATGTTTTCCTTACGTTAAACCTCGAACGACTCCCACTCCAGCAAGAAGTAACTTACTTAGGAATCCTCTTCACTAACACACTGAATTGGCTGCCCGATGTACAAAGAATACTTAACAGGATAAGAAACCGAACAAACCTATTGGGAGTCCTCCGGGGTAAATCAGAGGTTGCCACCCCAAAACACTACAACACACCTACAAAACATCCATAACATACCCCCTGTTGTGGATTTCCAAGAGCACCCATATACACAAACATAAACGCCAATCACCTCTCCTCTATCGCCTCCTGTGAACGTCCAATATTCAGACGCATACTCAGGATACCTTTCAGGTACCATAACGACTTCACAATACAACACGCAAACATCGCACCCATCACTCACAGAATACAAACATTACAAAGAAACTTTGCACACAAAAGAACTTTCGGCGACAATCCCAACCAGAGATCTATACCACTCCCAAGATACCCCCCGCGATCCTACCACAACTCATTGACGACCTTACCGAGGAGAGAAGAGAAGAAACTCTAGGTAATACTCCATATTCCCTCTTCATCCCCCCATATATTCGATGACGACCTCGCAATTTACTGGCAAACAAAAATGGATTAATTACACACAGCACGCTACAACCAGCTAAACAACACGCACAGTTAAACCGAATAACGTATATATTAAAAAAATTATTTCCTCTGAAGAAACTTGCTGCATTTCTGCAAATTACAGGGTCTAATCAAGCTGAGGTGTAGCAGAGTTGAGATTTCTCTGTATTAGGGTATAACTGGATGCAGAATAACATAAAACAACTATGTATCCTGTAACCTGTGATATATGTGATTTCTAGAAAAAAATGTAAGTATATCTTATACAAATACAGCGACCACTTTGCAACTTGGGATTACAATCTTTTAGTATCTACAACAATGTAATACATTTTTAATCTTAGTTAACAGACTTCTAGATGGTACACTACTAAAAGAAAGCGAGTGATATGGATAAGATAAGTTCTCTACTACTGAATCATAGCAAGTGACTTATAGAAATTTTCCCGTACCTAGTTTCTAGACCTTAAGAAAAAGCACGAAATAGAATAAGTATCGATAAGTTTTCGATCAAACCAAAGTGTTTGTGATTTAATCTGACTGTGGCGGTTTAAGCACATAATAAAGCAATCAGCGTCTAACTTGCAAACAGTTAAGTTATTTAGAAAAGCAATTTTAATTTTATTAACAAGACAAGGAAGATAAGTTTACCAAGTAAACCAAGGGAAAGGAATAATGTGGAGGACGCAAGAGAGGCAACATTGAAAGTAAAAAAAAGTAAAGCGTCGGGAGAAGATGGTGTGTAGAGGTGAAAAGGTAGCAACAAGGATGATGGAAATAATTAACAGCAATATGCCCGGTATACAAAAAAGGGGTCAGAAAAAAAGTGGTGGGGGGGGGCAGTAATAAACGCGGTACACAAGATATACACGATAGTACTAGGAAAAATGTTACAAAAACAGATAGAAGGAAAGAAACTGCTACCAGATGGACAGACTGGGTTCAGGAAGGGAAGAAGAGAAAAGCAATGGGAATATCTGAGAAACAAAAGAAGCACTGATTAAAAGGATGTAGGAGATATATGAGAAAACGAGACGTAGGGTGAGAGTGAATGGGGAGGTGAGTAAGGAGTTCATCACAGGGAAGGCCCTGACGCAGGAATGTCCATTGAGTCCAAACCTGTTCTCGGTATATACGAGGGATTTGGAGGAAATATTAAGAGGACGGCAGAGTGGTGGAAGAGAAACTGAAGGTTTGGTCGCTATCGTACGATGGTAGTGTAGGTGGATCAAGAGGAAAACGAAATGAAAGAGATGCTGAAGACGATGGAAAGATACATGAAAAGAAAGGAGCTGGAAATAAACACATACAAAACAAAGTTGGTGATATTTATAAAGGGAGGGGGGAGAAGGAAAAGCGAAGAGTGGAAATGGATGGAGGAGGAAGTGCAGCATGTGAAGGAATTCACATATCTGGTGTATATGTTGATACAGGACAATAAGTATGGGGAACATATAAAGGAAACAGCGAGAAAAGGAAATAAATTAATAGGACAAGTGTGGATAGTGAGGAAGAGGTTGATTGGAATGGACGCAGGGAAAAGGAAGCTGCCATTTAATAAATTAATGAAAAGTGTGCTGCTATATGAGGCAGAAGTGTGAGGGTGGAAGGACTAAAAAGAGGTGGAAGGGATACAAGAAAAATATTGGAATTAGGTATTGGGGCTGGATAAGGAGACACCGGGGTACACTATAAGAGAAAAAGTGTAGGAAGAAGAAATAATAGTAGAGGCGTGAAGAAGGGCAATAAAGTATGAGGACGAAATGGAAGAAAGAAGGGAATGTAAAATATTACCGGCATGCTGGAAGGGAGAGTGAAATACAATCAAGATAGCAGAGAAGAATATTATAAAAGAAATGGGTATACGAGGGCAGAAGTAGAGAGATTAGGGGAGAGGAAGTGAGTGTAAGGTAGGACATAATAAGAAGAGACATGGATGTACACAAGCGATAAAGATGGATAAAAATAAAAGAAGCAAAACACAACGTAAAGTATAGAAAGATTAAAGGAAAAGGGATATCAGAGTATCTGAAACGAGAAAGGAAGAAAGGAAAGAAAAGAATGATAGCGAAGCTCAGATGCGGTAATTAAAAGTTAGGAAACAAGTATTGGAGAAGGGAGGAAGAAATAAATTGCAGATTCTGTGGAGAAGGCATGGAGAATATGTGGCATATGATGAAAGAGTGTAGGGAGTTAAGGGAGGATCACAGGAGTGTAGAAGAAATACTAGAGGAAACGGGAGCGTGAGCGGAGTGGGTGGAGAAAACTTTGAAAAGGAGAAAACAGATAATGAGGTAGGGGACAGAAGTGCAAAGACAGACAGGTAAATAGTACAATTTGAAAGTGTAAAATTAGAATACTTTGCAATATTGTAAAAAAATAAGCAAATAAAGATAAACTAGTAGTAGTAGCACAACATTGTTGAGGTAACTCGACGTTTAAATGCCAATTTCGATGTTTGGATTAGTAAGCATGGAACTATAACATTACCGCCAAATGGTCCCGATTTAACACATCTTGGGGAACATGAAAAAATAAAATATATTTTAATCGAAGCGAGAATACATTAGAAATTCAAGCCGTCGTTATCAATGAAATAAATAATATTAATAATCACCATCCAGACTGCATAAGCAAGGTGGTTGAGCAATTAAAAACGTGAAATCAACGATGTATAGAAGAAAACAGCGGTCATTTCGAACATCTTTAGTAAATTCATTGATGGCTAGCTACTTTAGTTAGTAATTAGTAATCATATTCAATAATTGTAATTATTTACAATATTAGTTTGCAATAAAGCACATAAACTACAGTGCTCGTCTAAGGTCTCCCCCCCCCCCAAACTGCTATGTGAACCATAAAACTGAAACAAATAAAATTTTGGGAAACCGAACTAAGGCACATATACAACGTTTTTGATGGTATTCAGTAACACAATTATTAAAAATTGCGGACAGCCGCCATTTTGTAAAATAATTTTAAATAGGATCATACCTCATTTGAAAGCTCGTTTCAAATCCTTTTCAACTACATCAACAAGATAAAAATATTACTAGTAATTTATTACTTTCAACCCAAATACCTCAAAACATTAATTGGCGTTTTTGGATTTAAACTCATTAATCAGTTGTAACATTTTAATATAGTTCGGTGTCCCAAAATTATAGTAATTTCAGTTTTATGGTTTCCTTAATAGATGGGGGGGGGGGAGAGGCGGAGACTTAGACCGGCACCGTATATTTATAACCAAAAGAAAATTTTCCACCAGAATAGCGTAAACTACACAGAGTGCTCCATAGAAAAAAACAAAGGTTCGATAAATATTTGTCACTTGCGAAGTTCTTTTCTTTCTTCTGATATCGCGACATAAAAATTCATTAAAAACTGCATCACTTTGGTATATAAAGTTTTGCGATATCTCTTTGAATAAGCGAGATAGTTAAATAATATACTACATGTTGTTTCGTGGTAGAAGGACAATACCTTTGCATGTAATGAACGCACAAGGAATTCATGAAGCATGCAAAAGCAAAATTCTAATAACAAATTTTAACCATTTAGGTCTGCATTAGTTACGACGAAGTATTGCGTCATCACGCAGATCTTGCAAAATTTACAATATCACAAAGCAACAATGATGTGCCATTTCCATCTCATTTTAGCGTTTCCGAGTTCACAATCGGGGCTTTCGGCAACTTAGGAATAAACTTTATTGGGGATAGGAGGAAGCCATGACACTGTGTGCGAGCTGTTACAAGATAAACCAGCGGTAATTTTAAGACAACCACCGGTATCCGAAACAGATATACGTCATGGACCAAAAAAGTTACAGCATTTGCTTGCACGCCAGGAAATACATCAAGCCAGCAAAATTTTCAGATTTGAATGCACAATACATAGTTGAAAACGACTGCTTCAATCTTGACTCCTCCAAGAAAGATGAGTTTACGAATAAAGACCGAAAAATGGGAATTTGCAAGGGTTACGCATAAAGTTAAAGCTGGTATTACCTAATCTCTAGAACAATCCATTCCATCATGGAGTTCCTTCAACGCACAAGTAACAGATGAAATTACCAATCCAACAAGTTGCATTTCTTCCTGTAGTTCCAAACTCTGCAACTAAGTACTCAACAGTGTACACAGTCCTTAAAAACTTTAAAAACATCCTTTCCCAGTTAGGTCAGAATCAGATGGCTGTCGCGTGTGACGAAGGAGTTTACCATATAGGCCGTGAAATCCAGCTTTACAAGGACAAAGAGTTCAGCGATATCATACTAATTTTAGGATCCTTTCACATGGCTAAGGTCTTTCTCGGATGTATAGGAAGGTACCTGAAAGACAGCGGCGTAGAAAGCATTTTCATAGAGTGCGGGGTATTTGGAGTGAACGTCACAGATTCATTACTTAGCGGAAAGCATTACGTGAGATGTGTCAAGGGAGTGTTCATGGTGGCTGAGACGATGTTTCGTCTGCAAGTACTTGCATTTTTAGAAGACCCGAGCACCCAGTCAAACTTGTAGGAATTTAAGCAGGTTGAAACACTACAGGACTGTTTACGTCAGAACGCTGAAAGAACTACATGCCGAGAAATTCTGCAAAATCTAGAACTGGAAACTCTGTTTGCAGACTTTCAAGCCTTTTTAAGTCGTGTCCGGGAAGTTTCTGAACAATTCTCGTACTGGTATAACTTCTTGAGACTCATTATTTAGAAATTTAAATAGAGTGGACAGAGAAATAATTTGGGAAATGCATTTAGAAACAGTTCAATCTTTACAGCCAATATTTCCAGTTTTTGACTGCATTAACTACTTGCAATGGAGTTCCTTGTACCTAGAAGATATGAGAATGCTTCTAAAGACAGCACCAGAGCTTCAAAGTGCGTTTATGCAAGGTAAATTTGTAGTTAAAAGATTCAAAAATCCCTTTACAGCAGTTGGGGTTGACATGGCTTTGGAACAAACGATCAACAGGTCACAGAAGAGTTCTTCTGGAATTTTAGGAAATACATAGGGAGGAACTGCAGATACACCATGAATTTACGAAATCCGATACAGATCATTCAGAGATATCTATTATTTCGATGATGAAGTACATTTCGAGTAAAGGAAATCCGTTTAGCTTTGTATCTGCACCCACCCAATTGCACCATATTGTGACAAAAGAAGTTGTTCCTGGACGTGATTAAAGTGCAGTTACTAAACTTATTTTGCATTGGAGAAAAACTGTACAACTGCTACAGAAACGACAGATGCATTTCCAAAGTAACACAACTCTCAGCTCCCATACCCAAGAGAATGCTTCTCACATTCTTAAGTATTCACAAAAAAGACAAAACAAGAACTGGAAAGCAGAAGTTTCAAACACGAGAAAAATCTTCTTCGCAAGCAAATTTGAAATGTGATATGATATGAAAGACTTGTTCAGTTATGAACTTTCAGACAAGTGTTTGCTTTTTGATGAATACGGTCTTCCTATTTAATCTCAAAAGAGCTTCCTAATGAAGGAGCTGGAAGCTCTTCTGCATTCTGATGAATCCATAGTTTTCAAGCCAGATAACACTACTGTTTGTGTAGTAGACGTCATGGGTTGCCTAAGAAAGCTTCTTACCAGGGTCAAAAAAACTTTTGTGGACTTGGTTGATGCTTACGAAGGTTACATTTCTGCTATTGCTGGAGATGCTGGCAGAATTGATCATGTGCTTGATTCCTACAGTATGTATTCTACAACAGATTCCACACGCCTTAACAGACAGAGAAGTAGTCCAATTGCACTTCAAAGCATTTCCTCAAATGTCTCTATACCAGTACAGTGGGACACACTTTGGTCGTGCTCTAGTAATAAGCTCTAGCAGCAGCTTATAAAAGAAACTTTGCAATCTAGAAAACTTCTGCGACATTGCGGTACAACTCACATCTTCAGTGCGTTCTCTGGTACAGTTAACGGGGAAATTGTGAAGCAGGAATGTACTTCAGTAACAGATGGGACTGAAACTAAACTTCCTCAGTTAGACTGTTTCCCGACTGAAGAAGCGGACTTCCGCATGATGTTGCACGCTAGTGATTCTGTCACAACCATAGGAAGGAAAACCTTCTCTTTATTTCAAGTGATACACATATAACTGCTTTATCGTTGTCTCACTGTTATAAACTTAAGGATTATAAAGCCCAGGAACTATCGCAAGAAACTGGTGTAGGTGATTCTACATTAATGATTCCGTTACACGTAATTTCCAGTAACATGGATTCAGAAATGTGCCCTGTTTTGCCAGCACCACATGAACTTTCGGGTCCAGACTATGTAAGTAAATTGGGAACAAAAAAAGCCGACGGTTTTTTTGAAAGACTTTGGACAGCTTGCTCGTTCGTGGAAAGACATACATGACAGTTTAGAGCTGGCAGAGGAGTATCTTATTCAAGTGCTTAGAAAGGAACCTAAATGTAAAACAATGAATGCACTTCGTCTATGGCTTTATCATCATGGTAAAAATGTTTTGATTGAGGACCTTTCTCCGACAATCCGATGTATTCGTGGACATGTAATAAGGGCTTACTATCACACTTATCTGCAGAAGAATGCTATGGATCAGAGAACAAACAGCCTCGACCCAAGTCAGTTAGGAATTGAAATCTGTGAGGATTAACAAGTACATTCCAAGTTCATAGTTAATTATCTGAATAACTTTTGTGTTTGTGGAGAAGAATGAAAGAATCCTTTTTAACTACAGCGATGAGCAGTTTCTTATATAAATAATAATTTTAAACTGATTACGGTTGTTATTGTCAGTATGTTTACTGAATAACGACTTTTCTCAATTAAGTTATGTTACGCTGAAATAAAGAAGTTAATGTGAAAATTGTACGAAAGTGGGAAAACAGTAAAAATTGTAGAAAATGTAATACTGCATTATATAACTAAAAATACAATTTTAAAAAGCTGAAATTTGTTTCTGTTCGGTTTCTGTATTTTATCACTCGAAAACTACATCTCGTATTATTATGAACAAGCACTCGTTAGAAAAGTTATAAAAATCCCCACAAATTATGTCTTAGTATTCAAGGCTGTAACATTAATGGTTTATGAATAATTATGTATAACGTAGCAAAGAAATACGTTTCTTGAACTTATTTTCCGCCATAATATTAAAACGGTTAACTTATCCAATAACGATGTTCTCACAAAATGTATACAGCATTTCATTACCTATCCAACGTCGCACCTCCCGTTAAAATCGGTTTGACAGAACCCGATATATGACGTTTTTACGTTTACCGGAAGTCGTCATCTTGTGACGTCATTTCCGGGAAAACGTGGGGGTGAGGAAAATCCACCCGAGTTTTTTTTACTCCCCAAACTGTATACTTAATGAATCCGAAGAGAAACGCTCTGTACGTAGACTTGCATACAGAAGTGTTGTCAGCCCCTGGATTATTAGTTGCATATATGTAAAGAACTTTAATAGTTAAGGCTTATTTGAAATAATTACAATATGTCTAATTCATAGAAAGAAAAAATTCAGCATAACATTTCAAATAACACAATTAACAGGCTCTTTGAGCATAATCGGAATTGACTAGGAAATATTACAATTTTTTTAAGACTTCCGATTGCAATTAATTACAAATTTTAAATGTTATTCTAATCAATAAACATCTAGCAGTTTAATTACGTAAATAACCCAGTTAAACGAACGCATCAAAAGAAAGTAGACACATTACTTTATAAATTGAAAAGTTTCCAAACATAAACGTATAATAGCACATAAACCCGACAGATAACGCGATACAAAAACGCCCGACAATTACGTTGTAATACTCCATAACATCTGGAAACAGCGCAAATTATACACAAGTTCTGCGTCTAACAAGATTGTCGCGTCTCAGACGACTTAACCGAGAGATATAATTATCGGGCCTTTACACAGATTCCTTAAGCGATAAACGTAATAATCGGATCTTACACAGATCGGGAATCAACAGTAAATATTGGATCAAAATAATCCAAAAATATAGAAAATTGCACTAAAAATACATGTTCTGTCGTGTATACAAGAATATAGGCGGTTGACCGATACGAAATATTACCATGTAGGTGTCTTGTCTATGTTTTGTCCAGTATTCGATCCGATGTAGGCGTGTATGCTGCGATCCGACAATTTTGTGAAAACCCAGTGTAGGGCTGTGTGTGTGTGTGGTGTGTGTGTGTGTGTGGTGTGGTGTGTGTGTGGTGGTGTGTGTGTGTAGGTGTAGTGTTTGTGTGGGTGTGCGTATGTGTCGTGTGCTGTGGTGTGTGTGCGTGTGCGTGTGCGTGTCGTGTGCGTGTGCGTGTGCGTGTGCGTGTGCGTGTGCGTGTGCGTGTGCGTGTGCGTGTGCGTGTGCGTGTGCGTGTGCGTGTGCGTGTGCGTGCGTGTGCGTGTGCGTGTGCGTGTGCGTGTGCGTGTGCGTGTGCGTGTGCGTGTGCGTGTCGTGTGCGTGTGCGTGTGCGTGTGCGTGTTGTGCGTCGTTTGCGGGTGTCGTGTCGTGTGCTCGTCAGACCGTTTGAGCTGGAGTTATAAAATTTGGCATCCGTAACAACTTTTGAGACATATAGCACTACCGGAGGTACCTGTTAATCTACACAGTTTTGAAATGCTTTCAAGTAAACTAGTCGTAAAACTGTCGCTATCAATTTGAAGAAGTGGTAAGTAGATAAAAAATATTATTCTTGTATCAATTGAGACTTTTCACTTAGATATACGATTGGGATGCTGCAGCATCAATAAAAATCGTGAAAAACGCATATATACGTAGTTTTAGCTAGATTACTGAACTGAAAAGAACAAAAATGGTTAAAATTACAAAATCTGTAACAATTCAATTATAAGCTAACATATAATATACACTAACACAAAAATTGGATGTGTAATACATAGAAGGAGGTTTCTAACCCTCGACCAGGAAATTCATTTTTTTTTGTTAAAATCGTTTTTAAATTTTACGCTTTAAAATTTTGTCCAAACGTTAGACATTGAAGTGTTGAAGGACATGTATAATATGAAATCAAAAAAATTCAGTTTCGTTTTGTATGTACGTAGTATGTTATGTAATTATATAAATCCACTGGTACTTTTGTGGTACATGTATGCATACAGGAATGTTGAGTGGTGACACTCCAGAATTTTTTCGGTATCTTGCTCGTTTGGTACCAGATTGGTGCTTTTGGTGTTTGTTCCTTTGTTTTATGTGCATGTAAAATTCATGTCAGGTGCGGGATTCTGACGTGGCCGTGCTCTAAATTCAGAACTTATGCTTTAAAATTAAGTTGTCCAATTGCTCACGTGCAAATTAATAAGTGTAACCCAATCAATATCAAAATTATCTGCATTTGATAGTAAAGTTAGAGAGTTACTAATCTATCAGTTGATTGTGGTAATAGTGTTTGGATTAAGTCACAAAGCGATTTTTGATATGAAAGTCAATACGAGTTAGGGGTGTTTACTTTATTCTAGTCAATTATTTTATAGTGGACATTAGATTATGTTACCTCAACCCGACGCCAGAAAGTTATAGTAAATGTATATATCTAATTAAGGTAATTAGAAACCCGAATCTGGGCTGTGAAACTCATATTTATAAACATACTTGCGAATCTAACCCCACCTGCGACACCTGAGGGACGGATTCAGTAGTCGTGCAGTGTCATTGCTGGTCCCAAGCCCTGATGAAGGAGGACGGTTGGAGGAACGGGTTAGCAGCCCACCCTCCGTAAAAAGAATTATTGCTCACGGAACCGGAAATATGCCTCGGAACCACTGGACTGATCCAAATTTGACGACCTCTGCGATAAAAAGGCCAATGAGTTGGAAAAAGAACAAACTTAGAGAGTCATGTACTGGACAATAAAGTACCAAGAAATATTCTTTTCATAAATATCTCGAGATCTGTTGACTATAGGTGTAGGGCATGGCACATGAGATTTACACAACATTCAGAGTAGATTCAGAAAATGAAACAGAAAACAGGTGTTCCATTAAACAAAATTAAGTTGGTGGTCGTAACTAAATTTTGGGCCACCCTATATACAAAATTTTGCCAGTAAAAGAACCGTAGTCAAAAATAAAAATCGACGTGTCCGAGCGTTTCTCCAAAACCTAGACACTTGAACTTTAAGTGAATTTAGACATAACTTCTGGGACTAACTAGAAAGTGAACAATATATGTATTAACGACAGAATATTACAAGTCATAATAAAAACCAATAACCAAAGTATTCACTTCATAAGTGTCTGTACACCAGATATAAGCAACGATCTAGAGAAAACTTCTATGAAGAATTGCAAACAATAGTTGACAAAATCAAAACCCAGGGCAAAACTGTTATAATGGGAGACCCAAACGCCAGAATTGGGAACGAACCACTACAAAGCATAACTCAAAGATTCAATGACGAAGCTGTTGATGAAAATGGGGAACTGCTAAAAATGTTCTGCGTAGTAAACAAACTGAGAATCAATAACACATTTTTTGACTATGACATGGCCTATAAATAAACATGGAAAAAGACAAACAGGCATCGGTCGGTAATAGATTATATCATCATCAACAAATTTCTGGTAGACCTTTTGAACGTTGAGACCTCCAGGATCTTGGTCAAATTGCTTCACTATTTTGTGGATAAATGATTGTTAGGACACAATCAAATTGAACAGTCTTTATTTAAAATAAATGAGATAAATAATAAAAGAAAATAAAATAATTCTGGTAACCCTTCCGGATCGGGACGGCACTGTCCAGTGTAAACGCCGCTGGATGCGCCCTCTCGGTTTGTACCTGAAATTATATGGCTTAATTGCAACGGGTGGTTTTGAACATAACTGAAATTAGAAATGTTAATTATTTCGGTAGTTATTGACTGTGTATATTGTGTTTCAGGGTTATGGGCAGCAGGATTTTTATGTGTGGAAATCAGGTGAGCATAATTTTAGTTAGATACAAAAGTGTGAAACGTGGTTTGTAAAATTGGGGTTGCATATGTAGAGTAGGTAATTAGGGAGGTCCAGGTGTATTCATGGTATTGATAGGGAATTAATCTAATAGAGTTTAAGTACGAAAATGGGTGTTCGGTGTAAAACCTCCGTTCAACTTCTATAGGGATATTGAGATGGTTTGGGGTTGGTTATTTCCCAGAGATGTGACTATTTCTTCGGGGCTGCAACCTCCGTTGAAACAGTGACCTCTGTGCTTGCAATTTAAAAACCCAAATCGGTGCTGAGAAACCAACATTGATGATTTAAATTACAACCTTTTTTAAATTACTTTTGTCTTTTGTGGTGGAGTAGTATAATTATAGGAAAGATTACAAGGGACGAACTACGTAGGAATACGGGGTGTTACCTCTGGAAAATAACGTACAACGTGCCTTTGACAAATTTATACCCTGAGCTCGGTGCTATAAACAGGCAAGCCTGTTTGATATAAATGTGCCTGCGACAGCATAGTTAGAAGTAGGGAAACGGATTTATGGATGTCTGGTGAAAGTTGATGGATGGTTTGGTGGTAGTACATGTGGTGGATTTGGTGTTGAGTTTGGAACGAATAAATGTGAATGTTAGTAGCTGGTGAAGTGGATGTACAGTATGAAGTGAACATTTCTTATCAATAGAAATAGATGTGTGAACGTCCGGTTAGGTATCTGGTCTGGTAAACAAGTGAAAATAAGTCAGGATAGTTCGAAAGTAAGTAAAATATTAATAATCGCGTGGCTAGGGATCCGGTGTATATAAGGGAATTGGACAGTGGGAAACAGGATAACAACTGATAACATTTTTAAATAATGCATTTCTAGGAAAGGAAAATTTGTGAGGATTCTAGCAGCATCATTACAATCACTAGTAGAGCCATCACTCCACAGATGATATTGTATGTGAGAACACTTAAAGCAGCTAATGTGGGTACTGACCATAAGTTGGTACTATGCAAAATATGCTTAGACATCCACATTACCAGCAAAACCTAAACCCCAATATATACAAAAACTCAATATTGAATTACTGGCACATGACAGTGTGATACTACTATATAAAGTTAGATTAACAGAGAAATACAATAGAAACCAATCAATCGAGAACATAACATAGATGAACATCGGAGAACTCTCAAAACTAATATTATTGACGCAGCTAAGGCCTAGGAATCCCTAGGAAAAAAGACAGATAAACATTAACAAAACAAATAAAACATCATGGTTCGCCCCAGAAATAAAAGAACTATGTGAATAAAAGAAAAAAGCATAAGTACATTAAGTTTATACGAAATAGAAACCAACAAAACTGGACACTATATAAAACAGAACGAAACAGAGTATGTGCAAGAATAAGGAAGATGGAAGAAGGATATTGGGAAACATTCACAGAGGACATGGAAAGAGACATGTACGGAAGCCAGAGGAGAATGTGAGGAATGTTAAGAAGAAACAAACAATACATTAAGGATACTACACAGACCAACAATACCAATCCAGAAAAGTGGAGAACATATTTCAAAGACCTATATAAAGAAAACGAGGAAAGCGAAGAAATGCTGATAGAAGAAGATGAAGAAGAAGACGACCATGTAGAAATAACAGAGGAGAAGATGGGTAACACTTTAAAACATCTAAAAAACAGAAAAAGCCCTGGACCCTACGAAATAACAAATAAAATTCTGAAATACGGAGCACAAAGCTTACAAAAACAAACACTAACTTTGTGACATCATGACAAAACAGAAAATACCAAATGAATGGAAAAGCAGTATAACTATCCCAATACTCAAAAAGGGTCAAAAAACAATACCAGACAACTATCGTGGAATCACAATTCTTAATAGTATGCTCAAAGCACTTACCAAAATAATCCTAGAAGAAATATGTAAAACGATACAAATTCGCGAAAAACAGCAAGGCTTTCGAAGAAATAGATCAACCATCGGCGCAATCTATGTAATTAAGAAATAGCAGAAAAACCTTTGGAATTTAACAATCCTGGATTTATATGCTTTGTCGACATGACCAAGGCTTTCGACCGAGTCCGCCTAAGAGACATCATCAAAACAATGCGGAAAAAGGAAGTAAACCAAAGGTTAATAAAGTTAATATATGAGATCAATAGCCATTATAAAACAAGTGTAAAAGTAACACGTCAGGTAACTGAAGAAATACAAGTACTCAAAGGCATAAGGCAAGGCGACTCACTAAGCCCGTTTATATTCAATATCGTTATGAACTAAATAGTTCAAAATGTACCCAAAAGAGAAGGATACAGAATGGGAAATATTAACTTTTATGTTGTTTGCTACGATGATGATGCGGTTCTTATCGCTGATTCGGAGGACAACCTACAGAAGCTACTTCAATCCTTTAATCAAACAGCAAAACAATTAAATATAGTCATCACTACAGACAGAACCAGATACCTGGTAACATCCAAGGAACCGATAAGATGCAGATTAGAGATCAACCAGAAGGTGGTAGAACAAGTAAACCATTTCAAATACCTAATAATACTTAGTAATGAAGTCAGTGAACACACGGCCCATTTTAATGTATGCAGCCGAAATAAGGCCAGACCCTTCCAAGATACCACAAATGATGAGATTGGTTGAAATAAAAATAATAAGAAGCATACAAGGAAGAACATTACACAACAAAATAAGAAATGAGGACATTTGACAACAGAGTGGGGTTCAAGACATATCGAAATGCGTAAGACAACGAAGGAAATACTGGAATAATCATATAAGAAGAATGGATGACAATAGACTTGTAAAAAAGAGGTATAAGAAGGTATAAAACAGGCAGCAGCCTACCTAAATGTGGTTATCCAGATTAGAGACAAACAAGAAGCAGAAGACTTGGGAATATATAAATAACAGTTACAGTTAAAGTACGATTAAGTTAAATGCCTGACGTTTCACATTCAGATACTAATACAGTTTTTCTGAATCTGTGGTTCTACATGTTGAGTAGATTCGTCTAGATTATTGAGCAACGAAGCAAAGTTTACGGATTATCTTCAGTAATTAGTTATCTTAGCGCTTAATTCTAATACTCACTGTTCTGAACAGGACGTAAATTTTAATATTTAATAGAACAGAGTCAATGTTATCTTCATTACAATACTTAACTTTTTGGTACTAAATCGGGAATTTTTGTTTTATATAAATTTAAACTGTTTGATAACAATTACAGTTACCGTCCTCAGTAAATGGTAATAGCTTTAACAGTTAATTGAGAAGTCAAAATAAATTGAAACGTGTAAATTTAGTTTAGAAACTGTTAGTGTAAGTTGGAATTTTTATGCTTGTTGTTACGCAATATCCTGTACTTTAATTTCAATTTTAGTAAACTTGACAACACTGGACGTGCCATTTCCCTTTTTAAATCAATTTGAACATATGATAACTTTAAAAATTTCCGGTTTGCTAAAAGAAGTCAACTGCTTATTTTTCTTTCTGGTTCTTCAAACAAGCGGACGCCATTTTAATAACGAAAAATTGCGTTGTTAGAACCAGAGTAGGTTGAGTGATTTTTGTTGTAATTGTTATTGTTATAATTGTTACTGGATTTTTAATTCTCCACTCTTCATTACTACTACATATGTATACGTAGCTTTCGTTTTCTGCACGGATATATTGGTTTCTAACAAAAGCTAAGTCATATATATATATATATATATATATATATATATATATATATATATATATATATATATATATATATTATCATTGAATCATCTCGTCACTAACAAACAACTAGGTTGATGTTTAATATAACACTCAGTTCAATAAATATACCCATACAATATACTGGTGAGTTTATTTTTTTTTCTTCTACTTCGAGAACAAGTTCTCACTATGTGGAAAATTGCTGTGATCCTTCATCGAGACTTTTAAGAAAGTTATTTGTTACTATAACGAATTTATCATCATAAATATAATATTGAATTTGTTGGATTGGTGTTTGCGCTATTCTTGTTGAAGATTTAACCGTAGCACAGTAAACCAGGTTAGATACCTATAAACATAAAGGTTATGTCAGCTTCAATAAAAATTCTATTAACATACTTAGAAAATTGCTCCTGTTTATAATTGTTAACTTCAACCTTTTGACGATTTTCATGTGTAATGATCTTATTTTGACACAAAAAAAATTGACGCTTACTTAAATAAGATTCACTATACAGAGTGCTTCATGATATATATTAACATGTGTACTTCTATGAACTATACTATATATAGGGTTGCTTTTATCTAACTTTTAAATTAGTGTTTAAATGCTTGATGATAACTAGTTGCTGTATGTTATGTATTTCACTTGCGGGTATATTTACTTATACTATAATTAAATGTGTTAGTAGACGCCATCGCAACAAGGAAGCTATTCCACTTTCTTTCTCCTTGCAATCATTTCGGCCTTTAGCCACATGTTTGTACTTATTTGTTGCACACTTGGGGTAATTGAAATAATTATAAACTTACCCTTTGCTATATGTTTGGAGATCGTAGTAATGTTATCTGATTTGTACCGTTAATTACAGGTAAATTTGATTTTGTTTGTGTTTAAAGAAAAAAAGTAATGGTAGTCATCTATGTGTATTTTTGTTGCTGTTATTAATTTTGGGGTTTAGATTGCAACTGATTTAATTTTGAACTGATACATCAATTTTAAGGAGAGCTCTTCCTGGAACTTCGGTTTATTTTAGGTATTTAATTTGGAAAGGGTGTTGGGTTTATGTTTTGTAGGGTCCACGCTTGATGTCGAGCAATGTCAAACAATTTATTTTTTTTTGTATACATTGGTTTCATGTTAATTTAGGTGATAGGATGAACGTTACTCAGCAAGAGGTAAGTGTGTTTCTATAGTAAGTTATAAATAAATGTTCAGACTATTATCATTAAGATTAGTTGTGTTAACCGATCAGTAGTGTTTATTTTATTTCTGGGGTCTAGTATCAACTTACTAGCCTGACCTTTTACCTTTTGGGACTTAGTCCGATATTAAATATTATTTTAACTGTACCGTCTCTCTTATTGTGTCCTAGCACTTTTCTTGATCAATGGGCGAAGATTAAATCAAGTGGTGCCCTTTCAATCATTCTGTTTACTTTCCTACACCAAAAGCCCACGTATCCAGGTGCCCAACCGACCAACAGAGCTTCCGGTTAATTCCTTAATTCATGTTACAGCATATTTCTCCGTTTTGTCCAAAATCCTTTTGTGCAAAATTAAGAAAAATGCAAATATAAGCTTGCTACTATTATAACAGCTTGACAAACATGTAAAGGCAACTATGAAATCTTGTATTTTTTTATTTTACTAATTTTTCTAACTCGTTAATAAATTGAATATTATTAAACTGCTTTAGAGATCACAGATCAGAACACCATCTAACGGAAGAAGGCTAACAATGCATACTTGTGTGCGATAATCCTGAAAATTTACATTATCAATCCTTTATTGGGAGGAAACTTATCCTTTTATTAGACAATTTCAAAAACTAAGGCAACGTAAAGTACATTTACTGTCATCACTTAAGTTTTTTAATAGGTTGCCGTGAACAAAAGCTGTCCCAAAGTTTTTCTACGTTAAAATAAATTTTAATAACAATCAAACTAACTAAAATTATAGAAAAGGTGCAAATACACCTCTAAGCAATGAAAGGAAAAATCCACGTATTTCATTCTCTCTCCAAGGCGGATGGCGGGCTGCATGAGCTTTCCAAGCTCCTTCAGCCTCAATCATGGATACCCAGCATACATACTTACGTTACATGGTGAGATTAAGGATGAGCGTGGTTAGGATGGGATCGGAAGGAACGGATTTACCTAAGTAGCCGCAAATGGTGTGCGTATACGGAGTGACCATGCCGCTACATGTGTATGCGGAAAACCCTCTGAAAAAACCTCAAACGGAGTAGACAGTAACGGGAATCGAACCTATTACCTCCCGAATACCAAGCAGGTCGTGTAACTACAACTTTACTAGCTCGGCCTCTACCCTTTTATTGGATAATTTCTACTGAAACGTTAAAATTTATACGTAAGATAAATAAAAAATTTAACGAAATTTTTTTATTGACATATTATTCCAACGTTTTTTATTGAGTTTCATCTTCATCAACATTGTGTACTGCATAATGATGTACGTTATGGTGTTATATAAATTTGTTACATTCGAAACAGGTTATTAAAATATGACATGATTTAATGCATATGAACAGTTTTATTTATCATGCAACAAATAAATGTTTGCTAACTGTTCATAATTAAAGTATTCATCGTTGTTTTTCAAGTTTAATGGATGCTTCCATTATTAAAATTTGTACGACAATTCAAGCGAGTAATAACTTTGTCAACTTTTAAGATTTCAGGTCGATTGTTTATAGAATTCTGTAAATCGTTGCTGATCTAGGAGTTTCTGGGTTATAACTTATGTATGCACTAAAGAAAAAATAAGGTAATTGGTATCTTAGATTAAATTGCACCATCATTGAGTGTCTTAAGATGCATTCAGGACGACCGATTTAATCAAATGAAGTTCAATTTTGTAACTTACATGTTGTCATCATGTCCAATGATTTATTCCATTATTTTTGTCACAGATACTAAATGGTCCGTATACTATGTTGTATATATGATAGTATATATATATATATATATTTAGTGTATATATATATAGGTATATAGGTATATATATCATATATATGATATATATATATATATCAGTACATTGATCAAGTGAGGATAGTAAAGTAAAACAGTATTTGCAAAACATACCGCTAACACTTGGCTAACAAATTTGGGAGAAAGGTACTTTAGATAATAAAGGGTGTCTGAGTATTACACCGACAACGCTTACTGTAGATTCAGGCGATAAAATAAAGACGATTTAGCGAAAAAAAGTTTAGTAAAAAGTGTTTACTTTTAGAGATATAAGCGATCAAAGTTACCATAAAAGAATGGGTTTTTGCTAACCATTTTGCAACGATGTAACGAAACTTAATAAAATTTGGTACAGTTTCTTACTCTGTTAAGCTGCTCCTTTTAGCAAAATATGGCCGACTTTAGCTCATGGCCTACTTGATTTTCACTATGACGTCATAATTTGATTCAAAACTTTTCCTATCGACACAATCATAACAATTAAAAGCTGTCATTTAATAAAACATTAATTTTTCAAGAGAAAAGCTCCCTTGCAAATTTTGGCTAAAGTTAGCCATTCTTGAGAAAAAAACTGTTTTGTGAAACCCTGTAAATCGTTAAATCGGAATAGCTATTAGAGCAATGTTTCGGTATATCGGCAGATTCCCATTTTTAATTAAAAAGATTGTTAAATTTTCGTGTTTATCGTAAAAATTTGAGGTATCATTTCAAAAAGGGTAAAAACCACTGTAGCAGTTAATACATAAAGGTTTTAACTTTTATTTTATTAATACAACTGACGAAACTTACGGTGTTCGAAATATTTACCCTCGCAACGTATACAACCCTGAGCTCCTCGTAACAAATTTGTACGAACAGTACGTAGTATCGCAGGATTTTTCCGAATTTCTTCTGAAGCAGCTACTATTTTTTGCCATAAATCGTCGCGGACTCGAACAGGATTGACGTAAACTTTTTCTTTTAAAACTCCCCATAGATGAAAGTGCGCTGGGGTAAGGTCAGGAGACCTGGGTGGCCACTTTTTTGGGTCATCCGCTACTCTACCGATCCACCTATCACGATATGTAGCATTTAAGTATTCTCACACAGGGAGAGAAAAATGTGGCGGTGCTCCATCATCCATTAGATCGCGGCGTAACTCTAACGGTACATTCTCATGTAATGCTGGCACTTCGTCTCGGATAAATTCTAAATAAGACTGACCATTTAATCTTTGTGACAGAACAACAGGGCCTACTAAAAAATCTCCAACAATTCCAGCACACACATTAATAGTAAACTGGCGTTGAAAGGAATTTGGTCGAATTATTCCAGGATTTTCATCACTGCATTCGTGAAGATTATGAAAGTTAAAAATTCCATTTCGTGTAAAGCACGATTAATCTGTAAACAAAATTTTATCAAAAAACCTATTATAGCCAATAATTCATAATCCACTCGTAACGCGGGATCCTCATCTTGCAATTCTTGGACACGTTGAAGATGATAAGGCAGGAGTATTTCTTTCAATGTTTGGTGAACAGTATCCTTTGGTGTGTCAAATAGTCTTGCCAGTCTTCTCAAGCTTTTTCTTAGATTTTCTTCAAAAGCGTTTAGGATTGCTTCTTCCGTTTCAATGTAAACTTGCTGAAGGCAACCGACATCTGCGGTGGATTTCTTCAATGTCCCAAATTCCCTTAGCCGTCTATCTACTACAGCTATGGTGGAATGATGGGGAATACGTTCTGTTTGGAAATCTTCCTCAGTACATTCGTGCTGCTGCTCGACAATTCATTCTACACTCTCCTAATATTAAACGCATATCGGTGAGTTCGTAAAAAAAATATTCGATTTTTACGAATAGTAACTAGAGTATTCGAAACAAAAAACGAAATTTAAACGTGAAAAGTTCCGTATGTTCTTGTAGTAACAAAACAATTAAACTGACACATTAGGCAAAACATTAGATATCACATGAGGAAAGCCACCTTCGATTTTGGTTTTAAAAAATGAGTAATCGTATACATTCTTTGCAAAGACGAGCATTTATTTAAATACACACTAGATCTTTTGTTTGGCATGAAATACGTTTTTCCACATTGCTACAGTGATGAAAGTATTATTCATCAACAAAATTTTAAAATGATTATTCTTAGCGACAAATCTACCAAAATTTAACAATAATTTTAATTAAAAATGGGAATTCTGCCGAAATAACGAAACATGGCTCTAAAAGCCATTCCGATTTGCAGGGTTTCACAGAACAGTGTTTTTCTCAAAAATGGCTAACTTTAGCGAAAATTTGAAAGGGGGCTTTTCTCTTGAAAAATTAATGCTCTATTAAATGCAAGATTTCAATTATTATGATTGTGTCGATAGCAAAAGTTCTGAATGATATTATGACGTCAGAGTCGTAAAAATCTAGGATGCCATGAATTAAAATCGGCCATATTTTGCTAAAAAGAGCATCTTAACCGAGTAATAAACTGTACCAAATTTTATTAAATTTCATTACGTCGTTGCAAAATGGTTAGCAAAAACCATTATTTTATGATAACTTTGATCGCTTATATCTCTAAAAGTAAAAACTTTCGCTAAATCGTCTTTATTTTATCCCCTGAATCTTCAGTTAAGCGTTGTAGGTGTAATACAGACACCCTATATTATCAAAAAGTTAAAGCAAATGGGCGATTCTCTAAATAGTTTTACAAAAAAAGTTGTTTGATAAGAAAAAACTACAAAATGCCATCCTAAGAAAAGCTGGTGCAAATATGAGATGCCTAACAAATCTATCAAAAAGTGAAGTATTTTATGGCTTCTGAAAATGAAAACCAACATATAACGTCTAGGTTGACGTATTATTTCCGCCAATACCAAATAAAATCGTCTTTTTCGGCGCATACACATTCATTATGGGCCCGCACTGAGCACATTACACATTGGGCCCACAATTCTCCCCTCTGATCAGAAGAAAATGCATTTTCACAAAATATGCAATTAGCATCGCCCTCGTTAGGTTTCAATTGTTCAGTTATTTCTTCTAAACCGTTATCAAAACAGTCAAGTTCTACATCTTTGCTGGATTCCTAGATTAATCCGAAGAAACTGCATTCTCTGGACGTTTTATTTTCTACTTTGACTTCTCCTGTTTTTGAAAGCTTTTTTTTTTGTTCTAAGAATCTTCCTGACGACAAATTTCATTTAACGATACTAGCTTTTGCCTCCTTATAAATTTTTCTATTCATTGACTCATTAAGTTCTTCTTTACAAGGTGACGAGGTAATCGCATAGATTCAATTGTCATGTGTCCTCTGTTGTTTTTTTTACGAATTGTTTGGGATTGGAGACATTTTCAACAGTTTCTGAACTTTGGTTAATTTCCTCGCCAAGTACATTATCTTTACATGATGTTTTAAAGCGTTTAGATCGACAGGAACATTCGAAGATTTAGAGCAGGAGGGTTTTTCAACAGGAGTAGTAAGAGTTTCTTTTGCTTCTACTACTTGTATGCTAACGGTAATACCTTTTTCGCTGTTTCTTATTCCGCAGCTATGAAATCAGGTAAAAAACGTTTTTGTTGAAAGAGTAATACCAGTGGTGGGAAAACCATTCACTGCAATTATGTATGTCTGAACTTTTTTGTGAGCTCTGCCAAAAAATTCCATTATAGTAAAAGAAGCGCGTTGGTTTTGACGGATCCAAATACAAATCTCACTTATGCAAAGGCTGGAGCTTGCGTGTCGAGTGAGGTGGCAGACATAAAACGGTAACATGGTTTTTCGGTGCATGGTCGATAACATCGATGTTGTATGTGTGTCTGTAATGGCCATCAAAGGTCGAAAGTATGGGGAACGTTGTAGGTTCTGGATGCCTTGAGATATCCCATTGCTTTTTATCTCACTGCCTTAATGGCCCTAGCTATGTCCTCTACCTTATACTGCTTTCTTTTAATATTGCAAATCAGTTTCTCGTGGTATCCTGAAAAAATAAAAAATCTGTAGGAAATGCGATGAAAAAAAATGGTGCAAATATGGAATACTATTATTCTATAGGTGCAAATTATAGACTACTACTCATCAACATTCAACAAACACAACGTTTAGTTTATATTCTGAAGCATCCTAGCAGAAATTGAAATAAAAACATGCAAAAAATACGCTGGCATATCGACTTGAGCGTTAAAATTATTAGCAAGCGGAATTAATTTTTTAACAGGTGAGGAATCGACATTATAGAAAAAAGACCGCGGTAGATCGCGATCGCAAATATTCACAAGTTTAGCGCTGCTTAGTTCTGTACAAACCGAGGTATTCTATATTACCAGAATATTCAATATTGAGACCTGGGACTTGTTCCATATCACTACATTGCAACTTGGCACTCTGCACTTTTCAAACAATATTTGGTTCCATAAAGACTATTTTTCGCAAGTTGAAAAGCAAAGTTGTGAAAGTGAGAAGTGCTACGTTACTGAAATAAATCGAAGTGTGCGTTTCATAAAACTGCCGTAGTACAAACTGCTGTAAAAATAAATTGTCACTTAGCGAAAATATTGCAAAGAAGTTTTTGTATCTACGATAAGTAAAAGTGAGTCAGCGTGCGGTAAAATTAAGCCATTCTTGCAAATATTGAGCAGAAGAAGGGTGCTTTGTTTGGGAACTTTAAAAATACCAGCCTGGTATGTGCTGGAGAAGGCGAAGGCACTGGAACTGGCCTCAGCGGACAGGAGTTGGACGTTCGAATGAGATACTCTCTTTGGCTTATGGAAGAGTGGCACATTAGCCAGTAAGTAATATAAGTTGAAATGTTATTATACATTTAACAGTGTTTTTTTTCACAATGAAGGAGGCAAAGATAAGAAGCTGGACGAAGTTAATCTAGCCATACTCAAGACTATCGATGAGAAAAGTGCGGGTGTTAATGGATTACATATTCCAGAGATGAATGTTATTGGTGATATTGACGTTCATCTTGAAGACAGAAAATATTCCCGTGGTTTTTATAGAAGAACCAATTGAGTCAACCGTTCAAACTTCAGGGTGTCGAGCAAAAAGAGGAAGATCAAGAGTAAAAAATATTAATAGTTAAAGCAGAAGCTGTTATAGCATGAGATATACCACAGTAGGCCTGCAGATATTGCAGTTAGAAAAAGAATTAGATATCGCGAAATCTGAATATACAAAGCCTTTAGTTAATAAATAATTTATACTTTCAAGCTTCTTGTTAATTAAAAAATAAAGAAAAATAAACAATAAACTACACATAATAAAATAAACAAAAATAAACAAGGTGCTAATAATTAACTTCCTAGAACGTCAACAACAAAAATTCAACAGTCTGTCCGTTTAGATCTTCCACAAAATGGTCTGCTTGTAAATTGTCAACCTGCTCGTAGGGTACATCTCTTGCATATACATCTTCGTGTGTGCAAGCGATATTATGCAGCACCGTACAACACGTCACTACAAGAGCCGTACGTTTTGGAGATATCGTTCTTTAAAAATTCCAAAATAATTTTGTATTGAACGCCGTATTTTCTTGTGCGCTCGGTTGAAACGTTGTTAAGCTTTTAACCCATAGGCGCTGTTGTCCAAAATTGAAATTGAAAAGTGGAAAAAGAAAAGTTGCAAAGTATACATTATACTTACCGGAAGTCAAAATTGTTTTAAATTGAAAATGGCCTTAGAATAATTAAAAAAAAAAAATTATGACAAAAATTAGTAAGCGCGTAATGTACACACACTAATAAAAGGAATTAGCCACATGTGGTGCAAATCGTACTATGTGAATCAAAATTGATTAAAGCAACATCTTTATTAAGGTTGAGAACTTCATTAAGACAAAACTGGGGGTCTTTCTTAAACTGTTTGTGAATTTAAATTGTCCCTAAGAAATTTAGTTTCTTCCATTTATTTCAAATATGTAAAACATCAAATTTTTCCGGGTCAGAGTTATAGCCGGTGGATAAAATGTGAAGAGCAAATCCTGATCTCCGGAATGTGTGGTTATTCTTTTGGATGCGGGTATGGTATTTTGAGAATCTAATTCTGAAAGAGCGTCTTGTTTACCTATGCAATTACACTGATAAGAGCCACAATTAAATTTGTATACCACTGATTTAGAAAGACTATCCGTTTTGTCCTTGGTTTTCATTAAAGATTGCAAAAACTGAAAAGAGGCAGGACTTGTATAAGGGATAGATATAAAAACTTGTTGGTTTACAATTCGAACGTTGTGTAATTTTCTATTTTTAAGCGCTTTAATGTTGCATGGTGCAACACCATTTTCGTGCATTTATTATATTAGGCTTTAAAGTCATTGTTATTGGATGTTATAAATATTTACCTGTTTTACCTATTTCGATGCCATTTTGCATAGCATATTACTGCACTTCTGATCACTACATTCCCATTTAGAGCTTTCCACTATGGAGTTTAATCGGTTTAGCGTTTTATGTACAATGGCAGTGCACTTTAACTCTGATTTACGATTTGCGATGTAAATCATGACTACTGGTGTTTTGTATTAAGTTAAAAGTTCACTGACGTCATTGTATTCGAAGCAAATAGTGTCATATATGTTTATGTATATTTTTGTGTGCATTGAAGCGTCATATCAGCCCAGATTTAAAGGAGTTGGCCGATATGTCTACGTGTAAACATATAGCAAAAAGAAAACAGCCTGGTTTCCTCGTATTTAAGTTGCCTGCTGTATCTGTTGTGTACTATACTATGAATTATCTGTTTAAACAAGGTGGCGCTCTATAGTATACTGAGCTTTACGACGAATTAGCGTTGTTTTACTGTATCACAACTGCAAACCTACAACATTATGCTGCTAGACTATGCATTGTCCACTTCTCACCTGCATTGCAATTTAAGTCGGTGACGATGTTGGAGTTAGTTGCTTCCAAGTATGTATCAAAACAAATTATATGTGAATCATCCTATATAAATAGGTTATTCCGTTTAACCGTACTAAAAATAAATCTATATCTTATCCGGATCTTTTAATTAAGATAAACAGTTGTTTAAGTCAAGTGGGAGTACGCATTGCACCAAACACTAACGTGACTCGTTTCCCAGAGATCCCAAATATAAAAAAGATGATTTGAAATTGCAAAATAAGTATAAATATAGAATTAGAAACAAACCCAAATATGTTTACGTATACGTTTAACCATTCAAACGCGGTGTCACAATTCCCTCCGCCTAGCAAAACTTAGGCCTCGGTATAAGAAACCAAACAAGGTCGAAAGATAAAAAGATACTATTTTTATAAGGGACAGGTCCACGAATTCGAAGCTAATTTGACGTTAAAGTGCCGAGCAGCATTAGATAAGACGAAACGTAGTCCACGACGTTGTAGCGTGCGTGATTAACAGGAAAGTTGTAACCATTTGAATTGTTTTTAGGTGTTATGACAATACCTCCTATCTAGGAAATGTCAAATTTTACACGAGATAGTTGTACTGTCAGCCATTATGTAAATGACCAACTCTAAGCTGATTCAATTTTGAAAGTAGTTGATCCGCTTAGATGGATTTCTAAACGTATCTGCTTTCTTTAAACGATAATAATAAAACTATAGATACATTCTGTTCCATCTTATTTTGCGTTAGAGCAGACTACGATTTTTTTTCTGTAGTGTTCGCAAAGAGTACAAAGTTGCAAATTTTAAGGTGCTATAAGTACCTTAAAGGTAGTGCAACGGGGAAAAGTAATGGTGTAATTATCGTAATGGTGTACGATATATTTGAAGTACACAAGAACTTTTTCGTACGCACAGTAAGTATGTATTCGATTTTCACAGCGAACTATTCAAAACATCATAACGGCAAGAAAGCAAAGTTTCAATTCTACGAGTAATTTGGCAATTTAATTCGAAAAATGATTATCTTACTTTGGGGACAAATTGTATCATCACGTTAAAACGGATTTCGGTTTTGATGAGGATCGAACGACATTATTTAGAAATTTGGAATCAATGGAATACAAACACAAACGTGACAATGGGCAGAAAATTCTAGGTGAAATGAAAGCCAAAATTAAGTTTTTGAGGAAATTTCTTCAGTTAAAAACTTCAGATCAAAATGCCGGATTTGTGTATCTAGACAAGACTTTGATTTAACAAAATGGTTCTAATATCTATGGTTGGGTGTACGGTTCTGACATCAAACTAATCCATCCAAAATTAAAAGTGAAAAGCGAATATTTACTGGATTCGGGAATTGTCATAAAAGTATGAATAGGGTTCGGTTTCAAAATTAGGCGATTAAACAGCTGATTCCTGCGCTGCACAAACTACCAGGAACTTGAGTAGTGGTTATAGATAACACACCGTATCATTCGGTGCAGTTGAACAAGCGACCCTCATTTTCTAGTAAGACAGAGAAGAAAGGTTGCGCGCTGGGTTGAAATTATGTAATTGATAATATTTTGATCAAGCATGGGTATGAGGAGTTACGATTGCCTCCTTATCATAGTCACTATTGAAGTGGCATGGGGTTTTTGTAAAAATTATTACAACAAGCAAGTAAGATCGGAACCTCCATCGAAGGTTGGGTTCAGATGCCTGGAGGCTTTGTTTAAATATTCACCTACAGTGGGGCAAAATTTTTGTTCGTACATGGAAATATTATTTCAATTAATTTAGACAAACGTATGGGAAGGTGTTTGTATGAAAATATCTCACCTGCTATAGAGCCAGAAAAATTTGATTCAGATTTAGATCGTAACATGGATTCAGATTTTTCTGGTGCCTTTGGAATGAAACCCCACTATTTGGCATCAAAATTTTAGTAAAAATACATTTAAATGTTTGGTTTTCATCAGGTCTTGTCCGTAGGTACGAAAGCAGCAATCTTGTGGTCCGTTCAATTTACCTACGACTTAAATAGATACATTTCTGGTTATTTATTTTCACGTGTACGTAACAGTCAAGAAAAGAACAACTCAGCAATTGTCCTCTCGAAAAGCAAGCCTTCACATAGAATTACGTATGAAATTGCACTCGGTATTACCTGCATATTTCTCCCATGTTTTTAATTTTGGAAGAGTGAAAAAAGGAAAAAGCATTCTGTTTAGTTTTAACGTAGATTTGGTTTACAGAACATCTTATTGTATTAGATAAGACTCGACGTTGCCATTTACGACCAATATAAATACTGTATAATCTCCGTTTCATGTATATAGAAGTTGTGAAGACTAAAATTTACTTATTTTTTAAATGGGTCACTTGAGATTCAACGATTTTCGTGCAAGTAAAATCTAAACAGCCTGAAAAGCTGTATTGCAACGCTGCGTTATTTTTACTTTAAGGATATAACCCACAATTTTCAAAAGTCAAGCTGCGGTAGTAACTTTTGGTTCTTTTGACAGCGCTACCACATTCCCCTTAATTTCCATGGCCTGCTCTAATGCGAAATAAGATGGAACAGAGGATAGGACAAATACTGCGTAAATGGATGTACGACATAGGAGCTATTACAAGAAAATGGCAGCACAATAAAAAAAAAAAGAAAAATCCAAGTTCATTAACAATACAGGTATCGTTTTGAGCTGATTACTATAATTCTATTCTAAAATGGCCATCGCTGTACATACTAATATGAAGTTCTTGAGTTAAACGGTATGTGACAATTGAATCTATTATTGAGAAAACAATCTGAATCAATCAGAGTTGTTTAAATTATGGTAGCTTAGTTTTATCATAGATACCGTTGTTATTAAGGTACGGCGCACTTTAACGGATTGTAAGTCCATGGTTAACAACATTTTTTATATCTTATTGTTTTTTCAGCCTGATCTTGTTTCTGATTTCAATGTCTTTGTTCTAAATACCTTCTACAACATTTTTGTGTTCAATTCAGTAGTCATTGATTTTTTTTAGGCGGGAATAAAACTAAATTGCATCTTTATCTAATTAAAAAATATCACGATTCCTTGTTCTTGGCAATCTTATTCTGCATATTGCATCTTATACACGTTATACAGCTGCTGCTTTAAATATATCATTATACTACCGTTCCTAAGTAACACTGTGAGCACGTTATTTCGGGTAAATTATGAAAAATACCTTTAAATTTGCTTTTGCATCACAAAAAGTATTTACCCTGATATTTCTCCAGCGTTTTACCTTGTACTTTCCAGTACTCATACCGTCTTACTCTTCCAAATACAACATTGCTCCTTAAATATATTTAAACCTAGTGTGTTGAAAAATGCTTTTATACATACTGGTAATGTTGTTTATTTGTAATGTTGTAATGATCCTAAAAACCTTCTCAACTACTTTTCTTCTCCTACAAAATAATTTGCTGTAAAATCTTATTTTCTAGTTATTTCCGCAACTGCATTCCCACATTGTTTATAAATCTTACCAGTTGCGTACGCCTTTCTCACTCCCATCAAGTTTCCTCGATATATACGCAACCGCCCGCTTCCCAAAATCATCTTTTTACCTGCCGTCTTCATGTTGTGATCTACCAGTTTGAATATCCCGGCTATACCTGCGCACTAATCAAGCTACATGTCTGCTTTTGTTCCATTTTCTGTTACCTGTTATTTAACTATCCTTGCCAGTATCCCATCGAGTATTTGACCTTGATCCTCAATTGTTATCCCTTCTTTTCTCCCTCAATTCCAGGGTGCTTTACCCAGGGTTTAAAATATTCTGGAATATAAGGATCCTCTATATAGTTTTCCCATTTACACCTTCTCTTTTACACTCCCTCATAAAATTACAAACGAAGCAAAATACCATATATATATATATATATATATATATATATATATATATATATATTTAAAAGGATAATGCTGATTTCCTAGTTCCAGTAGGCAAACAGGTAAAAAGCCGAAATGTGATAATATTTATTACTATTTTATATATTTCGGTTAAAAATTTTAACCTTCATCAGAAAAACGTCTACAATTGGAATTAAAAACATATTTGTGTAACTAATTATAAAACATATGTGAACTTACAATTACATGGAAAATTACTAGTGAACAAATTAATTGATTGACGTGAGTGAATGGGATGATAAGGTAATCTATTAAAATTATTCTTAGCCATATACATTGAAGAAAACCATAGTATAAAGTGTACAATATAAAAGAACTCTAATAACATGATAACAAGGTAACATAAAAATTAACTAACTACTAAACAAAGTTGGTGACCTACAAAATGTGTTTTAATTTTTATATATTGGAATATTGAAATAAAAATATATATATTAGAGCTTCAAAACGACTAATTTATAAGAAATTGAATTAAAAGATTATTAGTTATTACATACTTACTTTTTCTTTCTTTTGGTGAAAGGCTGTTTTAACAAATATGTGTAAATAGAACTTAGTCCATTAGTATCAGTTTGTGATTAACACAAATTTCTGTGTTGTTATTAATGTGGCACATTTCTAAAATTTTCTTTTTGATTATCACTTTCGGTGTCTAGAATAGAAATATCGTTAAAATTAAACTTATGTCCTGTACTATGTGAATATATGCAAAGTGCAGTTGAATTAGGTTTTCCTTTTACATCACTTTTATAGAGAGCTAAACGTTTGGAAATCTTTTGTGAAGTTTGTCCCATGTTGCAGTGTATTGAGTAAATGACTTCTGATTGTTGCAGTAGAGGGGTTTTGTCTTTAAGTTTAGTGTAAAAATACAATATAGTACGAATTGCTGAATTGGCAACTTTGATATTATGAGATATAAACAGTTTGGAAATTGAAGGTGTTAAGTGAGGTATGTAAAGTAATTTTTTATAAATGGTTTGACTTGTTAATTCATTGTTATTCGTATTGTCAAAACTGTGTTTGTGGTTATTATAAGAATTGTTATTAAAAATTATATTTTTTAATAAACTAGCCGGCTATCCATTTTCCAAAAGGATGTTGTATAGTATCTTGTAACCCTTTTGTAGTAATGAATGATGGCAATATTTTTTAATTCTGTTTTTAAGACCTATAAGTGTATTAATTTTTTGTTTATGAGGATGTTGCGAAAAATATGGAATGTATCTACCTGAACTAGTTTTTTTGCGATACCAATCTAAGATGGATATTATAATTATTTCTAATCACAAGGGTATCTAGAAAAGGAACACTGAAATTATCTTCTTTTCGACTGTGAATTCAAGTCTACCATTATAAGGATTAAAAATATTTAAAGTATAGTCAACTTTAATAATTGGAACCGAGCACAACAGGTCATCTACGTATTGCCAAAAAAAACGAAAATCTATTTTATCGATAACGAAATATATAATGTCATTCATTACAATTTCTGCGAAGGTGACAGAGTTCCTCCCATAGGACAACCGTACACTTGTGAATAAAAGTGCCATCGTAGATGAAATATGTGTTCATGAATAAAAAAAATAAAAAGAATCCGTTGTCAACATATTTTGATAACATTAAATGTAATAAATGGTAATCATCGTAATTCAAGTTGACACATTCAAGGTTCATCTATCCATCCTTTATATATATATATATATATATATATATATATATATATATATATATATATATATATATATATATATATATATATATAAAAAAGGAAGATCTCAGTACATTACGTTACACTACATTGTACTGCCTCTATTCGTAGCTGGAATGTTTAATTCCATTCTATATCGTAATATTATTATGTTTAAATAAACCGCACGCCTTCTATTCGTATTTCCTGGGGTCAGTCTTTTTTGAATTTCCATGTGGAACGGTCTGGACCGTTTGGCGGAATTTAAAAACATGTAGGTTAAAGCCACGTGTAAGAACTATTATCCGGTCGGTATGTACTAGACTTACTGGATTGTTTTATAGTATTCAGGTAAGTTTTGTTTTATATTTCTTTACGTATAAATATCAGGATCAAAGGGTATTAATGAAGTTTATCAATGTTAAATATAAGGACGTTTCACAATTACCGGTATTACGGTTTACGTGTGTTATTTATAGATATAAATTTTGTTTACGTAAAGTCAATCGTGGTTATGAAGGATGGATAGTGGAATCCTTGAATGTGTCAGTTACTTGAAGGCGATTACGGAGGTTTCCTTGAATCGTTAAATAATCCAAGGCGTCCCAAACTGGCACATTTTAATCGTGATTACTGACTGAACAAAATATGATGCAAATGTGCGGTTTCAAAAATGAATTTCAGATTTCGAAAGTTTTTTCTTAACCACATCAAAATTTTTGATTTTTACAGGGCGAGAGAAAAAATTGCCTATTTTCAACTAAACATGACTTGACTTATTTAGAACCCCTGTACATTTTACAACATTTGAAAGCTTTTTAAATATGTCAACAAGTGTAATTTAATTTTTACAAATAAAGAAGGTGCGCAATTTTGGTACGTAGATTCTCAGTTTCAATTTCAATCTTCTAACAACAACAAATTTTAAACTAGAACACTTACTAAACCAAGTTAAAAAGCGTAGTTTTACTAGCTAAAGTTATTTCTGCATTTTTTTTTCTCCACCACAGGTGGTAGAGAACATTAGGGTTATCTATTTTTCTTCATACATACACATGTAATTTAATTAAGATAATTATATTAACGTCGGATTGTGATCGAAGGAATTTAACAAATTTTGGGGCTTAAACAGGTTTTCATCAAAACACACGTTAATTATTATATGAAAAGTTTATATTTTGTATGGAGTTAATTTTAAAGATTTTTAAGCATCTTTTTATAACATATTCTTAGATAATGAAAGGATGTTAATATTAACATTTTGCGTAGCAATAGCACCCTATTTTCACTAAGTTTACACCCCAGGTGCGTTAGTTAGACGTAACGTACGAAGCCAGAATGGTTTTAGAAAACAATTTATTCGTTCTGCCGTTTTAGACCTAGTATGACAATTAGGCGTATGAAATAGTAGAATGATACAGGAACGTTGTGTAGTAAACTTTTTGCTGCGCAATTGTACTGCGTCGTTGATGATTCCGTTTAACCATACTAAAAATTAAGCTATCCTCCAATCGATTCTTTATATTGAGATAACTGGTTGTTTAAGAACTGAAATGACTAAATTATAAGCATACGTAGTACCTAATAACAAAAGAAAGTGCTTTATTTACACCCCCGCGCCCCCCAACCACGCCACACCCACGCACCCACGCAAGCACGCACGCACCAACCCCACCCACACACACACACACACACACACACACACACACACCACGACGCAGACACGCACGCACCCACGCACACGCACGCACGCACCCACACACGCACCACCCACGCACACACACACACACACAAATATATATATATATATATATATATATATATATATATAACATTTATAAATATTTTAATTACATCTATACTATAGTTATCTCATCTATTTGATGTTCGTTATAAAAATAGTTATTAACATATAAACTGCAGAAACAATTACTAAGAGATAATTTAGCGCGCCATTACCCTAAATTAATATAGCGATTTTGGATAATATTAGTCATAACAAAACTATGACTAATAAATAATTAGTAATACTTTTATTGGGCATACTTCAATATATTATTGTGTTGAATTTTAAATTATAACTATATAAATGTTGTAATCCAACACACAAGACAACAAACTAGTGAATTATTGCATTTGCCTAGGCCTAAGGGTATGAAACATTTCGTCTTACATTCGGTACCTACTAAGGGAATGCCAGTAGTTGTTTTGCAGAATTCTTCTATACCTAGAAATAAACACAAAAGTAAGTTTAAACTATAAATAAAACTATCAAACAATTATTGTAAATATATTTTCCAATTATTTTAGGTTTCAAAATCAGTAAACAAATAATATGGGTTTTCATCACTAGTATTAAGAGATATTGGTGAGCTTGTTGGTGGAGCGTGAACTAAATTTTTCTCCTTAAGCAAATAATGAAATATTATTGCCTATTAGCTAAGAATGAGATAAGTCTGATATGACAAGAAAGTGGAACGATAGAGACCTGTTTTGCCTCGACGCTTCGGGTCTCGTGGTATAATTCAGCTCGGTTTGGAATATTGTCTTCTCTACTATGGTACGTAACATACTATTATCAAATTTTTCCAACCTAGACGATTAATAAAGGCAGATATCGTACACGTGAATTAAAGGGCATAACACGCAACTTATTAAAGTTTTATTTACTCAAGTTAGTAAACAGACATAAAAAAGGCCGTATATACGTGTACACAGCAATATGGAAGGATTCTTTATGTCTAATACGATCGTATTACAATAGTAGTCGTATAAAACAACTCATGTGTACATGTGCACACATCTTATGGTCTGAAGGATCGTATTTCTAATTCGGTTATTTAGAAAACCTTTCTAATAAACGTACGATTCAAACTGCATAGAGAACTTTTGTTACGTAAAATAGAAGCGCAGTTTATAAACGCAGGTTGGTCAATAAAGACAACACGAGGACGATGAAATAATGACACGAGAGTGATGAAATAACGAGCAAATTATATAAAATCTTATAACTATATGCACATAATTCACTGCACGAGGAATGATATAGGGTGGTCCCTCATATTTTGACCCATTTTGACTTCGGAATGGTAAAAGATAGTATTACCGATTTGTTACTACTTTTGTTATAACGGAACAAAATGGCCGATCTTCGGCTATAGGAGATCTTTGTTATTCTAAATAAAAGATCCTGTATGTTTTGCAATCTTTCTTTGGTATCTCGAAACAAAAAGTATATGGTTTTTTTTCAAGCTCTAGTTGTAACCTCGTTCACGCATTAAATGCATTAAATTCCGTTTATTTTCAACAAGATGGAGCTATACGCTTACATTACGAGGATTCACTGAAAAGGTTTTAAAATCGAAGGTCGCTTCGTTCTCCGGACTTTTTCCTATGCGGATATGTAAAGAACGATGCAACAGTGTCAAAGAAAAACTTTCCAAAAATCCAAACCCTTCTGTGAAAACGCACCTTGCCATCTTTTCCCATTTCGGCGTTACTCACGATGAAAATGAGTCAAATATTAATTTGGATTCGCATCAAAACTGTTACTACTGTATTTGCACTAGAAACCAGGGTGCTTTACCCAGGGTTTGAAAATTCTAGACCATAAGGGATCTTTCTATATAGTTGTTTTCCCATTTACACCTCCTCTTACACTCCTTATCAAAATTATAAACGAAGCAAAAATACCATATATATATATATATATATATATATATATATATATATATATATATATATATATATATATATATATTATATGTATACACCCTATTCATAAAATTTCAGCACCACTGCCACTCCCAGAAATTGTCACGTTTAGATATCCACCAACATACTTCATATATTACCCAGATCACTCCTGCGCATCTTAAACATCTTGCACCACCTATGGTATCACCACTTTTGGTCATCCTGGATAATTAAGGCAATATATCCATTCATTTTACCATGTCCCCAAAAAGTAACGCATTAAATTAAAGTCAGATTCAATACGCAAAGCTTTCCTTTACAACATAAAATTTCCATTATACAGAACACATTCAAATTATACAAGGTGTCCCATTTGTAACTGATACATTTTAAACATGATTATTGACTAAACCAGATTAGACGGAAATATGCGGTTTGAACCAATGAGTTTCAAATTACGGAGAAGTTTTCACATTAAACAAATTTTCCAGTTATACAGGGCGATGGAAAAAAATTGTCTACTTCAAACCAAAGTTACTTGACTTATTGAAATAAAACACCCTGAATGTTTTCATATTAGAAAGATGAGTTATTTAGCGTTTGTAAAATGTCATGTGTAATTTAATTTTTACAAATAAAGAAGATATGCGAATTTTTTTGAGTGTCTGCAATATCGCCAGTAGGTGTTCAATTTTTTTAAGTACGAACTTAATTTTTTTGTCAATTATACGCATCACATACATACACACGCACGCACAAACGAACGCACGCACGCACGCACGGACGCACCCAACCACTCACCCTCCGCACGCACGCACCCACCCACACACACACACACACACACATACATATATACACATATATATATATATATATATATATATATATATATATATATATATATATATATATATATATATATATATATATATATATATATATATATATATATTTTAATTACATCTAATACAGCTATTTTGGATAATATTAGTCATAACACAACTATAACTAATAACTAATTAGTATGTACTGGTTACTTTTATTGGGCATACTTCCAATATATTATTGTATTGAATTTTAAATTATAGCCATATAAATGTTGTAATCCAACTAGAAAAGACAACAAACTAGTGAATTATCGCATTTTCCAAGGCTAAAAGGCATGAAACATTTCGTTCTACATTCGGTACCTACTAATGGAATCCCAGTAATTGTTTTGCAGACTTCTTCTATACCTAGAAAAAAACTTAAAAGTAGGTAACTATAAATAATGCAAATCCAACAATTATTGCAAATATAGTTTTCAATTATTTTAGGTTTTAATGGAAACATCCAGAATCAGTAAACAAGTAATATGGTTTGTTCGTCACTAGCATTAAGAGATATTGGTGAGCTTGTTTGCGGAGCGTGAACTAAATTTTTTCTTCTTGAGCAAATGAAGAAATATTATTGCCCATTAGCTAATAATGAGATAAGTCTGATATGACAAGAAAGTGGAACGCTAGAGACTTGCTTTGCCTCGACGCTTCGCGTCTCGTGGTATAATTCAGCTCCGTTGGGAGTATTGTATCCTCTACTATGGTACGTAATATACTATTACCAAATCTTTCCAACCTAGACGATTAATAAAGGCAGATATCATACACATGAATTAAAGGGCATAACACGCAACTTATTAAAGTTTTATTTACTCAAGTTAGTAAACAGACATAAAAAAAGCCCGTATATACACGTACACAGCAATATGGAGAGGATTATTTATGTCTAATACGATCGTATTACAATAGTAGTCGCATAAAACAACTCATGTGTACATGTGCACACATCTTATGGTCTGAAGGATCATATTTCTAATTCGGTTATTTACAAAAACCATTCTAATAAACGTACGATTCAAACTGCAGAGAGAACTTTTGATACGTAAAATAGAAGCGGCGTCATTTATAAACGCAGGGTTGGTCAATAAAGACAACACGAGGACGACGAAATAATGACACGGGGGTGATGAAATAACAAGCAAATCTTATAACTATATGCACACACCTAACTGAGCGAGGAATGATATAGGGTTACCCCTCATATTTTGACCCATTTTGACTTTGGAATGGTAAAAGATAGTATTACCGATTTGTTACTACTTTTTGTTATAACGAAACAAAATGGCCGATCCTCGGCTACAGGACATCTTTGTTATTCTAAATAAAACATCCTGTATGTTTTGCAACCTTTCTTTGGTATCTTGAAATAAAAAGTATATGGTTCATTTTTTTCGAGCTCTAATTGTAACCTCGTTCACGTATGTTAAGTATGCTGAAAATTTTTTTTACTCCGAACTGCAACAAGAAAATGCATTAAATTCCGTTTATTTTCAACAAGATGGAGCTATATGCTCACATTACCAGGGATTCACTGAAAAACGTTTTTAAAAACCGAAGGATGGAAAAGAACGCCCTGTATCCTGGTCGCTTCGTTCTCCGGACTTTTTTTCCTATGGGGATATGTAAAAGAACGATGCCATAGTGTCAAAGAAAAACTTTCCAAAAATCTTACTCACTTAGGAGGATGGATAGAGAGATAATGAATTGCCAATAGATGCCTACGAACAGCTACCTTAAATTTTCCCATATCATAAGTGAGAGGAAAAAGGAGCTAGGGAGATCATTCCCGAGTTTAGAAGCCGTGTAGAAAAATGTGGATTGCACCCGTTTGGTACGACAAGTGGAGATTTGTACTGCATACTGGTGATGTCAATGAGCGAACCGAGTGTTTCTCGCAAAGATAGCCCGAGATAGTATCAAAGAATATAATTCAGCAGCACAATAGCCGCTGTAATAACGATAATACAAAGAAAGAACTGAAACTATCCTTCTATGCTCAAGGGACTGTATGTGAGAAGTTAAGGACGGGTAATTTATAAGCCTAATCGCTCTCTTTTGAATACGATCAACGATATCGGGAGCGTATTGGGGAGCACTAACCCAGATGTGAGAATTATATTCCAGATGAGGCCTAATTTGGACCTTATACAGCAGAAGGAGTTGTCGAGAGGTAAAGTACTGCTTACATCTCTACAAAAAGCCTATTTTACGAGCAGCTGTTTTGGTAGCTGACAGAATATGGTCAACCGATGAGAGATTTGAAGATACAGTCATACCCAATAGAGTAATAGAGTCTGAAAACTTAAGAACTGAGCCATTAACACTTACAACAGAAAATGGTCGATCTTTTTTGGCGGACATAAGGCAACACTGAGTTTTGTTAGCATTAAATTTAACTAGATTATTGCCTCCCCATTCGAGAATACGTTAAATGTCTTTGTTGATTGAATTTGCCATTTCAGCTTTAATTTCTTGATTTGACATAGAAGGTGGATTATCACTATGAGTAGACTGAGATGAATTACAGTGAAGAGTGCTATCGTCAGCAAAGCAATGGATGGGGTTAGTTGTTGAAGAAATAAGATCATTTATGTACAGTAGAAAAAGTGTAGGCCCTATAACGGATCCCTGTGGTACGCCCGCGTTAATGCTAACTTCTTTTGAAAAAAAGCCATCAACTACGACACGTATTCGTCTTTTATCAAGGAAACTAGAAACCCAGTTGATGAGCGTATCACTTAACCCAAACGAGGTGAGTTTGGCAAGTAAACACTTATGCCAAACTTGGTTTTTGCGGTAGAAACTCTAAAAGTAATTAATCATTCAATGCAATAAAGCATAATTTGATGACTTGAGATTTGATTCATTACATATGAGATTACTGCAATACGAAACGATTTCGTAATGCCCAATAAGATGTACTTATATATTACATGATACCTTTAAATAACTGAACTTCTGAAAAGAATTGATTGTTGCGTCTGATAACTAATCATAATCTACGATTGAAATTTACATGATGGATTAAAATAGTGATTTTTTTTTAATTTGGTGCAGATTTACTAACAATACTCGTAATTGCAAAAAATCACAATAATTGTTTAGTATTTGAGAAAACCAGTAAATTACTTACTTAGTACTTCCAAAAAGTGTACCATGCCTAAAATTCCAACTATGACCAAAAATTTACAGGAATACGAAAACATGATGAATGAAGTGGTTCCAACTAATCTGAATTCATTTTTATAATAAACTTCAAGGACAATACAAACAGTGATAATACTGACACGTGTGTTTGTAAAGAAACACAGAAAGTTTAGTTTATTATTTACTAAATTTAGTAAATGTTTATCAAGATACGACTAGATATCTGTAGATAGCTAAATATTACCACTACCTTTAGCTATCAACATATTATTTATTTTACTAATTAGTTTTTATTACGATTGCCTTAAAGCTATCAAGCATTCGTGTGCTCGAATAGGGCCAGTTAGCCAATAAGTGTTTAGTTGAAATATAAAGTACTATATATTTTTATATTTACTACGAGACCTAATCATTAGAAGCATGTGAGGACCAAGGACGATAAAAATCTGAAAAAATCACATAAATCTTTACCAACCACCGGAAAATGTTTTCAGCTTCCTGACATTTCCGATTATTCGGGATTTTAAGTGTAACCCCTCTTTTTTTGCCATTTTTTGTTTCCTCGTTTAATTTTAAGCCCACCTTATGTAAAGTAGCTTATATCTAAAACTTACCTTTTCCAAGTTATTTTGACAGCTCCAAACTCTCACAGAAATCGGTGAAAATTTCCAAACCGGACTTTTAGAGTTCCAGGACGCGATAATAAGCTATGCTGTGATTTATTTGAATTTCCAAAAAAGTATTTGACGTTCATAACTTGCTTACTTCAAATGGAAATCCCCAATTTTTTCAACGCCATCGTGTTCAGACTTCAGAAATCTCCAACGCTTGTTAACATGCCACTATCCCTAAATGCAGCCGTTCCTAAGTTTAAAAAATATTGGTTGGCGCAGCGATGACGTAACTTTTGTCTACACACTGAAGTAAGCTTTTAAGTATTGTGATCTCCTTTGGTCGCTTAATGTATCAGTAGTTCAGGAACAATGAATCAAAACAACAAAATAAAGTTTATTCGGAAGAAACCAAGTAAAATAAAAAAGTAAAATATAAACGTTCCATTATAACTGTTCCAACTGCGCCCCATTACCTCCAAACGTTTAATAAGCTTATTTTCGACTAATAATATGGTATTTTCAATTTGATGTGGTCCACTCTATTAAAACGCCTGGTTCACCTTACTTTCAAGCTCTTCGATGGTGTTGATCTCTTTTCCACCAAAGACTTTTTCTTTTATTGTAACTTAAGCAGAAAAAAGCATTTAAGCTAAATTTGAAAGACTTTTTCTTTTATTGTATCCCAAAGAGGAAATTTAAAGATGTGACTTTTGGGGATCAAGGTAGCCAACTCCGATGTACCAAAAGACGTATCCATCGATCCTTGTGTATATTTGTCAATGTTTGAACAAAAATACACATACAATGAGGGGGCGCACCATCTAGTTGGTACCACAAGTATCTTAAATTCGCTAATGGTATAGATAGTCAACTAGAACATCATTAGTAATTCTCACATAATGAACACTGTTTCATGATTCCCTGTAAACACTAAATCTCAATTTATTGATTTTGAGTAAACAAAAAACAATTAAACTAGATTTATTCTTTACCTTCATCCGTCCAGAAAATATTTTATAAAAAGTTGCGATTTTCTTGAACATTCACTATTAATGCATATAGGGATGCATATTATTCTAACTAAAATTCTTTGCAAGAATGTTTGAGAAACTCCTAATACTTCTCGGGTGGAAGATTTAGGATACGCCATAAAATAACCAAAAACGTTAATAATACTTTTTCTCGTTAAATACTCCCTTGGTACGACGCATCTTTGTCTTTTTTATACGGAGTCAGTTTCGGCCACTGCGGATACTTCAGATTGAATTTCCGACAGTTCTTTCGACAATCTTGTCACGCATATCCAACATGCATAACAAATTGACAGTTACTTTGTTTTGGTAGATTATAGATAATTATTAAAGTTCAAAACGAGCAATAAGAGTTGTTGACTTTGCAAACGTTTCTTAATTACATAGTAACGAATTGAGACTTGAATTTTACGTTTTTAATTTGTACTAAAAAATCGTAATTCGTTACTAACAATCACTTGCAAATCAACAACTTTTATTATTATTATTATTTTATTAAATTAATGATACATTAAATGGGATCCAAATAAGTAAAGTCAAAAATTTTGAAAAGAAAACGTCAGTGTGTAACGAAAGATTTAGGCTTGATCCAAAAAGCAAGTAACTTAGAAAGGGTTGTTTAGGGATGGGGTCATGTTAACGAAAGTTGAAAAAATTGAGGAATTAATTTTGAAATAAGCAAGGACTTTTGAAGTCATATAACTTCAGAGTTATATTTTGGTGGTCGTGAAATGCTTTAAAATTAAAATAAATCATAACGTCGCTTATTAAGGCGTCTCTATACATAGGTTAGGCAACACACCATACAATTGGAAAAAGTGCAATCTTTTGACCAGGATTACAGCTCTAAAATTGAACTTGAAAAAATTTTAAGCTCAGGAATATATTCCTTACCGTGATCAAATTTTGCTGTAGTATTTTTTTTGAAAAAAAAAATAATTTTGGGTAACAAAAAATTAATTTTATCTTTGATCTATTTTAAGTGATATTTTCCAAATGACAGTCAATTTCCGAAAATAAAATTCTACGGACAAATTCTACAGTGTTTAAGAACGATGTTTCGTTTAGCAATCTTTTCCAAGTGTTAAGTTGTAACTGTAATCCTGGTCAAAAGTTTTTTTAATATCCATTTTATTTACAAAAATTTTACCAACGAAAGTTCCGTAAACGCCCCGGGCCACAGAGGTCAGGTAAAGTAATTATACTTCTAAGGAGATTAGACAGACAAAAGAAAAGTACCTGTTGTTAATGATCCTGTTACAATGATGCAAATTTGACAGATAAATATTGCGTAACTAGGGTTTAAATTAGTTATTTATGTGTCTAGTGTGTAAACTTGTTTTATGGCGTGAATTCGCCTTTATATATTGGCGAATGAACTCCATAAAACTTATTTACACATGAGATGCATACAACACAAATTTCCGAATGATGTTTACGCATAAGGTACGTAATGTATTTTTTGCACGAAATTTGTTCTTCAAAGTAATTATTTTTCATCATTTTATTACTTATCAAATATTGTATGACGTGACAATCATCTGTCATCCGCGTTTTTAAAAATTTCAAATTGAGAATTTGTATTATTTTCCCTACTTCTTGAAAAGAAAAATCGCGGTAAAATCCAATTTAATTATAAATTATAAAAGAATATAATTACAATAATAATTTGTATTCTAGGTGCTGTAAGTTTAAAAAAACAGTATGTATGGTTTCTATAACGTTGCACATTGAGCACCGAAATGAAAATATGCTATGTAGACCTTCTCTTTTCTCCGATAAAATAGTCATGTCGAAAAATGAACAGCCAAATCCTTAAAAATGAGATTATAGAAATTTTCGATCGATAATCAAATCTGGTCTATTACCTGTATGTTTTAAAGATTTCAATTGATTGAGGAAATATTGTATATCAATTATTCTTCTACCACTAATTTTGGAGTTTTCTGGTTTTTTTACACTTTCAACTTCTAATTGATATGGGACCTCATCAGAACCTTCGTCTGCCTCGCAATATTCTACATCTTGTTGTTTCGTCGATGTTACTGATGGATCTTTGTCAACATTAATTGAGCTTTTGGGGATATTGTCATATTTTCTCATACCCATTATGTCATCTGAACTGGCCGACGGAAACGTTCCTATTAATTTATGAAATAATAATTTTTTAAATTAATCATTTTATTTACCTTTTTTTACTTGTCCAAGTAATATTTCGTTAGTGGAAATCTCATTCAACACATTTTTCCATCTTCTAAAAAATACGAGTATATAAAAATGTATTATTACATAATGTATTATGTTAGCAATAATATGAATAAAATAATGTCATATATTGTACTTACTGAATTACTGCATTCAGCGCTTTTAGTTTTGGACTTCTTCTGGTTTTGGATAAACGTAATTTAGCTTTTGCCATTTCACAATCAAAATAATACTTTTCACCACAATGAAACTCAACGAACTTACATATTATTAGTGAACGTTTTATACCGGGTGGTCGTAAAGTAAGGAATAAATTCAATATCTCGTAAAGCACAATTTTTTTCAAAAATCGCTCGGACCCGTCGATTTTATATTTTTTTGGGGCATATTTTGCGAGAAAAAAAATTTTTTTTTTCAAATTGCAATCCAATTTTTTGGTTGCATTCTTGGATTGCCCTTACAATTCTAAACATTTGTCATGCAGCATGTGCTATACCTAAGTCCAAGCGTTTTGGAGTTATTCGCATTCAAAATTTAAAATTGAAAAAGATCATGAAGAAAACGAAAATAAAATAATTTTTATAACGTTTTATTATATCGAAAACAAAGATTCGTAAACTTAAAAATAATTTTATTTCAGTAAATGTTCGAAATGTCCTCCGTTAGTCAACTAACGCCCGAAATGGTTCGAAATGTGCAGCAGGAATTTGTAGATCGATTAGACTATGGTCAGTTGGCTAACGGAGGACATTTCGAACATTTTCTGTAATAAAATTATTTTTAAGTTTACGAATCTTTGTTATCGATATAATAAAACGTTATAAAAATTATTTTATTTTTCGTTTTCTTCATGATCTTTTTTCAATTTTTAAATTTTGAATGCGAATAACTGCAAAACGCTTGGACTTAGGTATAGCATATGCTACATGACAAATGTTCAGAATTGTAAGGGCAATCCAAAAATGCAATAAAAAAATTGGGTTGCAATTTGAAAAAAAAAATTTTTTTTAGCAAATCTTTTTTGAGACACCCTATATAAAATTTTTTTTTCGCAAATATGCCCCGAAAAAATATAAAATCGACGGGTCCGAGCGATTTTTGAAAAAAATTGTGCTTTACGAGATATTGAATTTATTCCAACCTAAACGTCCACACCGTATATCTTATATATACGATTAATGGGATTCGTTGCTAATTATATCTAATATGAATAACGTTTTAATGAGATTTTTAGCACACTTTAAAGTACAATACTTTGAAATCAATTAAATTAATAGGTTTAAATTGTTTAGTGTATTCCTAATTTTTAAATAATTATTATAATAATTATATTGTGAATTTTGGACGCACAAAATGTTCTATAATATTTTAATTTTAGTTGTAAAAAATAGTGAAATAAATAAAAATTTAGTCTTTACAATCTGCGGAAATTCGAAGAAAATATAAAAGTTATGGTTATAACTAAACAATGTAAAATCTACCTGAAACTTTCAATTATATTTATGTAAATTAGCCATAATCCGTTTTATCCCTCAAATTACAATTACTTACTTTCACTGATTTATAGGTAATAAACGAAAATTGATTAAACATTAATAGGGTTCGATCAGTAATTAGGTACAGTCAAATACCATATCGGAATGTGGAAAGAAATTACATAGTAATTTTCATTTATGCCTCAAATATGATGCAAAATAAATTTACAATTCTCAGTAAACTGCCAGAAATAAAGAAATTTGTGCATAATAGTTTCAACAGTTTACTTAATCCCTTATATAAATGTAACCTTGCCTGGAGGAGTTAAATACTCTCAGGTAAAACGGATCAACTTTTACTTATCTTCACAAGAGCGCGCTGCGATCGATTAGTATTTCGTCGAGCTGTATAGAGGAGCCTTAATGGCTCGTGTAATTCTAAAACTGAAATTCCGAAATTCGTAGCGGCGAGGGCGTAGCACCAATTCCCGCGGAAGTCTTGTAACATACAAAAATTCATTTGTGCATAACTCTGTTAATTGCTATACAATTACCTATTTTAACTTCTTGTCGATATGTAGTAAACGCACAATTCGTACAGTCAGTGTTGAAAAACATTGCAGTAATTTACATGTCTTCAGTTGCGTAATTTAACAAAAATTCGGTTAATGTTAATAATTTTTACCAAAAGTAAATAGGTATGACATCTGTCGGCGTCTAGCCAAACTGTACACTATACAATGGTTGTAAACACCAATACTTTAGGCTAGTTTACGAAATTCTCGTAAGAGAGCGAGGTTTAATGCATCAAATAGCCAAAGCGAAAATCGTTTATTGAATATACATCTAATAGATCACAAATTCGATTTTGAAAAACATTTTTCACTTCCTTCTCCGCCATATTGGAGACGCTACGAAAATTCTGTGATTTCTTTTACACTTTATCTAATAAACGAAATTGTTTCGGATACTAGTAAAAGATTTCAAAACAATAGGAATTCCTACCAAATTTTCTATTCCTATTGATCTCAAGATTTGCGGATTTTAAACAAAATTTAATCGTGTCCAATAAGGGGGAACTGAACCCATACAAACTACAAGTATAAAGCTTTAGCTTCGAACCTAGCAGGCTCGTTTTCACATTTATCGCACGCCTTACAACTTGGTGTGATTATCAATCGATTTGGGGAGTTAGAACGAAAAATTATTCTTCCTACGAACCTACTATACTTCATGTGTAACATTACGGTAACTTAAATGGGAAGTTGGATTGGCTACTCTAGAAAAAACCATTAGATATATCATACCGGGAGTGCTGCACCTACCTTGGTTGCGACCCCATCGTTAGAGGAAGAACTGTCGCCATCCAATAAGGTTAGAGAGTTTATCTGTATTATTTTCTTTACTACTTCCATTACTGTACATGAATTAAGGTATAGAATTCTGTTAGGGTTAACGACCGTGTAAATGCTCACCTTAACTAAATGGTACCTACAACTGTGATCAATAACCTCTAGTCAACAGCTATTGCTATGGTTGATTGAATATCGTACTACCTTCTTAAGCCTATACTCTGCCATTAAGGGAGTTTAATTATCTGATTGAGGTGATATTTACAGCCCTACTTATTAATTCGTTTACGTATTGGGCTTCACACTACCATTTATTTTTAATGTAAATGCTAGCTGCGCAACAAACGAGTTTCATTATTTAAGTATGCGCGTCACGAGAATTTAGGAAAATGGAAGTGGCTACATGGTATCATTGACGTTAATTATTATAGTATAGAAATTATTACTTTTACTGTATAAAAAGGAATATTCCTTTTTTCATAAAAGATTTTTTTTTATCAAAATTAGGTTTCGAGGAAGATTTAGTAACTGAATTATTTCTGGCTCCCTTTCTTTCTAAATATTTGGATAATGAATTTGTTTTCTCAGAAGTAAATAACGCGGGCCAACTGAATCGATCCTCTTTTCTTTATTGTCACTGCTTTAAATGGCCGGTTAATTAATTAAATAATAATGTGTTTTCTGTAAACTTCAATAAGAATTACTTATCTATATGGTAATTTCAGGGAATAATTATACTGTTTGTGTAAGCTGCAGCAAGTGTTATTCGTTATTCTCTCATTTTTTTTGGTGGGTTATCTAAAACGCGAGAATGTATGTTTTCTTTCAGTACACACAATGAAAGTTCTTTCATTAAGCAGTTAATTACTTAAAATTTACTCTAGAATTAATTGGTTTTGGGTTTCGTATGGTTACCCAGCAACTTGCTAAAGTACTATAAACATTGGTTTTTATTTATTTGGTACATGGGTTAAATTTGGTGTTATTTTGAATCGTAATAATATTACTTCGGCACTTAGTAGCATTTATAAAATTGAAATGTTAATCTATTTTTTTGTTTTTAAGTTCCACACAGTTTTGAAAAAGTAATCAAAGATTACTATTAAACTTACATTTACTACACTACTGTAGTTGTTTTGTTTGGTGTTGATTTCTTCCTCCTTTTTCCCATTAGTTCCTTACTCATCCACTGCACCACTGTGTATTTAGGAGTCGGGATAACGGTGCGGGCTGCCGGTGGGGGGCGATTCCTGACGCCCAAGATTACTTTAAACTTTTATTCCCCCTACGCACGATTCGTTCTGAGCAAAACGGTCGTTTAAATAGCTACGGTTAAGTAGTGAACCCTCTCTGTCTCGATACTTTAATAATGGACACACCCACGCATCCAGTACCTCCGTCGAACTGAGCCCCGGCATTCTTTAATTTATTGCCTCTGCCTTATTGGCACGTAACACTCTGCAACTGTCAAAACTTTCTAATCTTTACAAATAACTGGGAAAAGGTAAATTTTAATCACAAGACACTTCACATAAAGTAGCGTTAAAATGAAACGAGGATTCCAAAATGGAAATAAATGGAGGCTCCATGTAAAATAACGAAGTTGATAGCTAATTTCGGTATAACCGGAAGTACTAAAAAGTTAAAAATACTTTCTAAAGATAGACAAGTTCGTTAAAGATATGTGTAATATTTTTCAGATTTTTACAGTCCATGGTTCTTCAGATACTTTTAATGATTAGGTCGCGCTCAAACTCCCTGTATATAACCGAAAATAAAAAATAAGAAACATTTAAGAGTGAGAAATATTTGCCATAAACAGAAACGGAATAGCTTTAGTTGATTGAAAAAATGTTTTTCGCTAAATGGTTCAATTTTTCAGTAATTGACCACTGAACCAACTATATTTGATCATCAATCTTGAAATCACCGTTTGAAGAATCTGGTTTTGGTTTGCCGTATGTGAATTTTTGTGTTTGTCGCGGTTTGCTCACTCTCTTGCTTTTTTTTTCTTTATACTAAGTGCTTGCTCTAGTTTTTCTTTTTCTTTTTGAATCTTTGGCTTCTCCTTGTACTCATGCTAACATATGGAATCGATCTCTTTTTGCAACTTGTATCTTTTCTTGGCGATTCTTCTGGCCAAAAGATACGATTTATGAAGGGCTGTTAATCCTTTGATTATGTGTTATTTACATTAAATTTCATGAAGGTGGTGCTGGATTAGTTGGTTCTTTGACCACAATATCACAATCGGTAAAAAAAATTTATTCACAGCGCCCTTTAAATCTTCTTTCCACCCTTTACGAAGTGCAGGGGTATCCAAATAAATATTCTTTTTATGTCTATAATATTATTAGTAGAATAAATTTCAATTTTCATTTAGTCGGTTTTTTAATTGTTAGGCCTCTATTAACACGTTAAGCCCCATTGTTACAAGAAATTCTTAATATCCGCGACCCCGACGAGTTTTTTTGTAATAAATTGTTTACCTGTATATTATTTGTCAATATTTTTAACAATTCCCTCTAATTATTGATAATACGCAACCTTTTAGGGATAAAAAATGTGTTATCACTTACATGTCACGTTGTCTGAAATGTATACATTAACCCTTTACGGCCCGGTGCTGATACCACATTTTCTGTGACTTTGCTCACGCGGCCCAGTGGTTTCACATTGAAACCTGCACCGCAGCCTGCTTAGTGGCACAGATGTACACACATAAGCGCGCGTACATCTGTGTTAGTGGAGTACTCTAGTATCAGAATTCATCGCTAGCGGCACCGTTGCCGATCTTCTAACAGCCAGGGCAGCAAAGTGTTGTGTTGAGGTTGTTGTTTTGTGTTATCATATTATTTTCAATTTCGCAGCTAATACAGCTAATATCTGGACAAAGAAAGATAATACATTACTATTTTATAATACGTGGATTATATCGTAGTGTTAAAAATATTATAATATATTTTTTAGAAATATTTTTACATATATGTGTGTGGTTATATACTGAAACCAGTGGGTATTTATTTAGGATATTTTTCCAATACTATAATTTTTCCTTTGTAGAGTGTTGACATGGCTGGTACACCTTCTTCATTACAATGTGGGAGAAATATAGCTGGAAATTTGAACTCTGAGTTTTTATATGGACTTATTGATCAAATTCCAAGTGGTACCGAATCTGATGCTTCGGATACAGATAGTGAATCAGAGTATGTGAAACCAGAAATGCAAATCAGTGGAACGTGTGATGACAATGATGAAAATTTATGCAAGATAAGTATAAATGGACCGGAATCTAGTGATATTGGTAATAATAATGAAAGGGATCGGCACAATAACGATAATGGTAATGGTGATGTACAGAACAATGGGGATCAACATAGTAACGATATTAGTAATGGTGATATACAAAATAATGATGGGGATCGGCATACTAATAGGAGTGACTATGTTCAGAGGAATCTGGGGCGAATATTCCTTTCGAGAATGCAAGTCCGAATGAAATATTTAGTTGTTCAGTTTGTTTATCAGTCAAGTTTGTATTCTACGCATAAACTCGGTGGATCCATCAATTTCAAGGCAACTGATATGGAGGAAATAAAATAGTTTTTTGCTATTAATCGGCCGATGGGCATAAAAAATGTATATAATATAGGAATTATTGGTCTTCTGACCCAGCTCTTCGAGACCCGTATATTGCTTCAGTTATGTCCCGGAATAGATTTTCATGGTTGCTCGGGCATATGCACTTGAATAATAATAACAAACAGCCTAAGAAAGGGAAAGAACACTTCGACAAATTTTACAATAGTGCTATAAACCCACAAAAAAGCAAGCAGTGAACGAATCCATGATGCAATTCAAGGGATGTTCAAGTTTGAAACGATACCTGCCGTAAAAACACTTAAAACGCTGGTAAACAGTTTAGGTACTTGCAAATGAAGATGGGTAAGTTTCAAAATTGGAACATATGCAGCATATGCAGGGAAATTGGAAATAATATAGAAACTGATTTAGGTTCCAGAGTAGTTAAAACTCTAACTGAAGAGCTGATTGGAAAATGTCATCAAGTGTACTATGACAATTACTTTACGTCAGTGTCTCTCATGCTTCAACTAAGGCAACAGTATATATGTGGTTGTGGCACTGTGAGGAAGGGTAGAGTAGGATTTCCAAAAGACTTCGAGGACGACAGGAAAATGCCACGTGGAGAATTCCAGTTCTGATGCAGTAAACAAGGTATTGTTGCAATGGTGTGGAAGGATAAAAAGGGAATTAACTTTCTTTTCAATTTCCACGAGGTTTAAGACATATTTACGGCAACACAGAAGAATAAAGGTGGTTCTAAAGTTAAAATTACATGTCCAGTAATTGTCAAAGATTACAATGCTAACATGGGCGTCGTTGACATGTTAAAATCAATCCATGAGATTGACAAAAAAGGTAAAAAATTGTGGCAATAGATATTTTGGCAATTCTTCGATGTCACAATTGTAAATGCCCTTATCATCTACAAAGAATCTCCTGAGGAAACGAAAATCCTAAAGACTTTCGATTGTCTGTAATTGCTGGGATAAAAGGGACCTCAGAAACAACAGCACAGGTTCAAACCCTACGTTGCTCCAGAGATTAGAATTGACAAAGTATCTCATATGCCAGAGAGAGGACCATTTCCTAGATGTACATATTGTAGTACAGCTAAAGAACCTCATTGCATAAGACCCTTCTGCAAAACATGCAATGTGGGCCTTTGTTTATCAAAAACCAGGAACTGTTTTGTAGAATTCTATAAGCGACTATAAAATCATACATGCCGAGTGGTTTGAAACATGTAAAACAAATTTCCATGTATCTATTTAATATTTCTGGTTATTGCATCAACAAAGATGAATGTTTTCAAAAATTGCATTTTTGTTTTTACATTCTCATCTCATGGGCCTTATAGGGTTAATTACTTCTGATTGTATGACATCAACAATGTGTCACACAAACAAGTTGAAACCTTTCTGCAAAAATGCAAATTTTAACTTTTTGCATATTATTCGGTTTGTATTGCCTTTCCATTTCATATCAGTGCGTTTCGTGACGTGACATTGTAAGCAAAACTTCGTTATGAGTTCGTATGAAAAACAACAAAACAGTTGAAGCGCGTGTGGAATGAGGGAATGTCTGATGAATAGGTTGCTGAGGATCCTTACGCTGTCGTAGATTTCTCTGATGTATGTTTCAGACGACTACAACAGCAAAAAGCTGAAGATCTGCGAGACATGTAAAGAGGATTTAGCATCTGCCGGTCATATAGACCGCCTAAACCTCCAAGCGCAATATGAGGCTTGTAGGAAGGCAGTACATGCTTCACATACTTATTATATCGATAGATTACTGCATCGTTTTATAATACCGGCCAGGCAGCTACGGTGTTAGAGACACAGCTTCTAACCTAAAATAAAAGAGTTGAATATATATTTTAAATGAACTTATGAATCGAGATGTAAATATACCGAATAAAACTTCGATTCATAAGAAGATGGTCGCATTAGAAGCTAAATGTGGGCACCGAGATAACTGTAAAAATTACTTTATTAAATTTCACTTTTGCAGTTAATGAATTTTATTTTAGGTGCACATGCTTACATGTATTTATGTTTATGAATTCTTACAATACGTATAAAATAATCTTAATTACTTTTAAACAATATGGGGTTACACATGAACTTCACATGAGATGTGGCTTTGACGTAAGAACTGGCTTGAAAACAAAAATTACATTCTAGACACATTCAGATTAACCATTAAGGAGTACCTAATAATGCAACTTTCTACAACTATAAGGAACATAAATTATCTGTATCGATGTTAGTTAAAATACCTCTTGTACGTCTGCAAAACTGCGTTCCCTACCATCCCCACAGGTGTAACAACTCTGTCTTCTTGAAAATTCAACGTATTGTTATTAAAGAAACCTACATTACTCTGCAAGATTCTTCCAAGTATCTCCATTATCACAGCTCAGTTCAGTTGATCTACACGACGGAATAAAAATCCTAAGGGTTTATAGGAGAAATAGTCATTAGTCAGCACCATTCCAACCCTGTCTGATATATTAAACCCTGCCCACCCTTTTTCCAGAAATTCATCTAACGAGTTCGGCAACAAAAATGTGGTTTCAGTAAATGAATCTGAGATCAGATTGAAAATACGCAATTTACTGGTGATTACCTTAAGCCATGTAATTGGTGCTTGCTTAGAATCGGCATCTTTAGGTTTAAGGACATCTCTTTTTGCTATGGTATTAAACTTCTTGATACACCTCTCACCCGTAATTATTTTGAAAATAGTTACCCTCAATGGGAGTTGAGATAATTGCACCACCACAACCACCACCATATAAGGCCTTTGTTATCGTTGCTCCCTGTAATTAAAAAACAAATTAGGATGCCAAAATGTAAGTATTAGCTTTAAATACATGCACTTAACTTCAAAAACGTGTTGATTGTACTTACAGCGATGTTTACGGCTTCACGTGCAGGCTGCGGACGAATATGGACATCGTCAGTGGTTGAAGAAGTTGAGGGTTTCTAAAAATAATACATTGATTACCATCTTTAAAATTACGGCAATATTCAAATACGATACCTTGTACAGCAAGCAATGGAGTTTTGCATTTATAAAAATTATTCTACTTAAGTCATGTCCAAAGTTTTCCAACGATGATGGACCATCACATTCTACTTTAGCGAGCGCTTAGAATGATAAACAAATATTAACAACAAATTTTAAGAAAGATGAAATGTTACCTACCAGGGTTATTAATTCAGACTAAATTTTTTTCACAGCAATCAACATCTGTTACGGCCTCACCATCAACTACACAATCAACAATGTGATAGTACATTTGTACAAGTGTCTTCAGTCGTCGATGCACTCCCAAAAGTATTCAAAAGCATAGAAATTGGCAAACTTGACATTATAGCACAGTTTTAACACGAAGTATGAGCTGTAAATGAAGATAATAAAGTTAGTACGCTGATTTTATAGATGCAAGCTAATTACAGGAACTTTTGTCGTACAAAGAACGTAAACATTGCATTTTCATTTCAAACACCCTTCACCTCTTACGTAGTTAACTAATTAGAGAGATTTTTCCAAACACGCTTTTAGTCTTCTCTCTTACCTCTATAAGCTTTTCTCAAGGATAACATCGAACAGGTTAACCCAGAAGCTAGATTCGTACCAACCATATCAGTAAGCCGGATTCCGAAAAGGCTGCAGTACCTCAGATCATCTACAAACAGTTAGAACGCTTATACAAAAAGATACAGAATACATTTGTAGATTATCACAAAGCTTTTAACATTATATAAAAATGGCCCTTATTAGTTTACCCTGCATCTGAATTATAAGCCTGAACAGCAGCATTAACCTGTGCTGACAAAACCTCGTACTAATTTTACCCTGCACCTGTATTACTAGACTGTCAGGTATCCTGACTAGCAACCAGACCAGCCTGACCAGGATCCGTTACCTAGTATTCCGTCGCCAGTATTACTAACCTAACCGAACAAGCGTCATTTATTTACCCCCGCACACTTTATGTACAATCTTCTTGGTGGTATAACGCCTCAAGAAGGGTGCATAAAAATGACCACGGCAAGGAGTCTTTATTTTGACGGTGGTTACGCTCCGTAAAGAGAAATACTTCTAAGCGCAGAATTATCCCTTATCGCTATAAAAATCCACATCACAAAGTAGTAAAACACGATCATTAGTACTATCTTCTTGGTGGTTACGCCCCGAAAAGGGTACGTAAGGGTTGTTGAAGAGTGTGATTAATTAGACGGTGGTTACGCCCTGATTACTTAGCTGCATCCGCTCCTAATACGTCTCCTTACCGATCCCAATCCTAAGACCTCAGTCGGTACTCTCGACTCCGAGCAAGATGTTACCGTTACACCAAACCACAACCAGAATTTCCAGTCAATAAATTTATATTTACTACGTTGCCCTATATCAGATTTAATTTAATTATAAGCAACCAGCATATATACATACGTGCGAACCGCTATACATCATTCACCGTGATATATATATATATATATATATATATATATATATATATATATATATATATATATATATATATATAAACCCCTGCACCCTGAGTATACTTTCCAGTCCCCTTTTATGATTTTATTCATAAACAATTCAATACTAATTATTACATACTAGTAATTTACTGACCTGTCAATAGTATTCTATTGAAGTTAGAAACTAAAGTGAATCAGCTGTTTTGTAGCAGCACGAAATAATAACACATAATCACGAGTACAAACTCACCTGTGTAATCCTGAACTCACATAACACAGACTACACAACACTTATTGCATATTCTTACAGTAATAAATATATTCATTCCAAAATACGTAACGTGCTTGTAGGAATTGTGTTTTGATCGTAATTTCCAGGCGTTAGCAAGAGAGGGCCCTTGTAATTAAAACCGTTTTAAAATTTTTAGAATACGCCTCTAAGAACCTGGATTGAAAGAATATCGGAATTAACATCAACGGAAAATATTGGAACATGGAACAACTTCACAGTGTTTCTCAGCAGATTGAGTTAAATATGAACTATAAAAAAAAATTATAAGCCAAAATCTAGAAATTATTTTTATTTGTGATCAAAAATAAAATTTGTAAAAGAATACATTTACTTAGGGTGTACTATTACACTAGGAAAAGAAAACCAATCCTTAGAAGTTAAGAGAAGCATCGCTTTAACTTGCAGCTTTTGGAAAACTGCGAAACGTATCAAACAAAGACATTCCAATTAACCTGAATAGAAAAGTCTACGATAGCTGTACTTTGCAGTGACGACGTGTGAATGGAAATCATGGTGCTGACCTAGAAAAGTGCTGAAAAACTAAAAGTAACGCAAAGAGCAATGGAAAGAGCAATGCTTGGCGTAAACATTCGCATAAAGTAACAGATTTCGAATTGAGACGAACAAAGACAACCGACGGAGACACGTGGATGGTAGGTTGGAAACCGATACAAACGAAACGAAGCGTCCGTAGACATCATAAATAATGGATCAACGATATTAAGAAGATTGCGGGCAAACATTGGAGGCGCAGGATCGACAAACGGTGAAAAGTATTGGAGCAGACAAAAACATACGTTTGTTTCATAGCTAAAAAACGGAAGGTGTTAGAAAAAAAAACTGGGTATGCCAATGGTATCTACGAAAAAAATTCTATAAGAATGTATTTGAACTTCTTCGATAAGTTTAAAGATAACTGATATACGAGGGGTGCTTCAAAAGTGATACTTTTCAATTCCACTGTGCAACCAAAATGGAAGCAGTACAGTAATATCATATACAAATACAAGTGTTTAAAATAGAGCTGATCATTATAAAGGATACATGGTTTTTGGTCTTTTGACTCTTATTTATTACGTTTAATGACACTAATTTTTAGTTTCATCAGTGTATAAATGTTATTTACGGTACAAAGTAATGTAGAAAACGTTTGCCACACACTTAAACGCATACGGTTGCAAATATGCAACGTTCCACATTAACACGCTTCAGATTATTAGCAGAGGTATCCAACCTTAAATGCATACTGCATGTGTACAACAAACCACCTTAAACGCTCATACATACAAACATCACTCAAAAAGCGCGCGTAATCGCTTAGCAGAGAGGAATCAGTTTAGTTTCGTTCGTTACTCTGAACAGTACGTAACCTAAAAGTATACCTCGTGGTGTTTCTGAATTTTCGTGAAAATAAACTCCAGAAAAATATTATAGTATTCAAGAAGGAGTCTATTTTATATTTTGTAAGCTTGAAATAACAATTTACATCAATTATAGTGTATTATTTACAGTTTATTGTTTGTTGCAGATATGCAACAGTGTGCATTTAGAGTTGTTATAAGAAAAAAATATGAGTTACTCTAAACGCAACAAAAAACCCTGAGTGAGCAGAAAACGCTTGAAGTTTGGGAGGCTTGGTCAGATAGTGAAGATCGACTTGAATTTTCACATGATGATAGTGTTGCCGATACTAATTATCAAATAGATAATATCTCTGATACAGATGAAGAAGAGAGCATTTTGAGGGATGAAGATGATATTGGAGGAAGCCAACCAAACGTGATTAGAGAGGAAGATGATGTTTTGGAGACAGAACCGATTTTGGAAGATGAACCTACGCTAAGAGACGGAGAAAAAGAGAATGTAAGTATCACAAGTCTAAAATATGTGGAAAACAGAATAAAAAAGGTAAAGCAAAAAAAAAAAAACTGAAAAACTGAAGCTAAACTCGCATCACAAAAATATTGCGGTGAGTGAGCAACAATTGGAATTTCGCGGAAGTGTATGTCTGGACCCTGCTATTATGGGATTAGAAAGCCCATTCAGCGTTTTTAAATATTTCCTCACAGACGACTTCTTCCAAAATATTAATTAGCAAACCAACATATACGCTACTCAATCATCAAATCCAAACCATCCGAAGAGCTTGCTGTAGATATTAGGAAATTTATCGGTATTTGCTACTATATGTCGTTTATACATTTACCAAGTGTAATATCTTTTTGGAGTGCAGATTTGGATCACGATCGAGTAAAAAATGTAGTGCCTATCAACAAATCTGAAGCCATACGAAAGTTTCTCCATTTCAATAATAACGAGGGACACCTTCCTCGTGATCATCCTAGATACCACAAGCTTCATAAAATTAGGCCGCTTGTCCAACATTTTAATGATAAATTTAAAACTGTTGCACTAGAAAGTTTTCTACCACTTGACGAGCAAGTATGTTTTACTAAAGTTCGCCACTTTATGAAGCAGTATCTACCTAAAAAAAACTAAGAAGTGGGGTTTTAAGTTGTATGTAATTGCAGGCATTTCATGGTTTGCATATCAGTTTGAAATCTACTCAGCTCCAGAAAACCTTGCACCTCAATTGGAAAATGAGCCAGACTTAGGTGTTTCTGCAAATTTAGTGGTATGTCTTTTCCGAATTATGCCTTCTATACATTGTACTTCGATCACTATTATACGTCCCTGTAACTAATAGTCTACTTGTACAAAAGAGGGATTGCTGGAAGAGACAGAATACCGAACTGTACATTACTTTCCGAAAAAGGGTTACGAGCAAAAAATCGTGGATTTTCGGATGACTTTGTAACGACTATTGATGCTATTGACGTGTCTGCCGTAATTTGGAAAGATAATAAATGCATCCAGCTTGTGCCTTCTTTTACTGGAAAAAATCCTATGGGTAATGTTAAAGATTCGATAAAAAGGAAAAGAGGAACATAGAAATTGAGTGTCCCAATGCAGTTAAATTTTATAATAAACATACGGGTGGGGTGGATGTTTTTGATAGTGTTATAGGTCGTTTCAAAATTAATTAAAAAAGCTGAAAATGGTACCTTCACATTTTCTACCAATTACTAGAATTTGACGATTGTGCATTCCTGGCTTTTCTATAAAAAGGTATAGACAATTAAAGGCTTAGAGAAGTAAATGATTTCCCTGGCACAATTTAGAGCAGAAATTGCTACCTGTTTGTGCTACACCTACATTAAATATCCAGGCTCCAGGGGAAAAAAAAACACAGAGGGAACGCTCAACATGTTCCTCCTCAAGAAGTGAGAACTGATCACGTGGGACATTGGCCTCTGCTTGCTGAAAAGAGACCACGATGCAAATATCCTAAATGTTCGTGTTTTACGGACATTATTTGTGAAAAATGTGGTGTAGTATTTTGTTTTAATAAAAAAAATAACTGTTTTAGGTCTTTTCAGGAATAGTAGTTAATGCATGTTGTTGCATTTCTGCAACATTATTAAATTATGTTTTATGCATGAAGTTGCAAATCAGCAACAAACTGTTTTTTGACAATAAATTTTGTTTAATTTACTATTTTTTTTCAATATTTTTCCTTAATGTTAGAGGCAATGTCCTAATCACAAATAATTTTTTGGTCAAAATTCAAAAAATCATGCAGTTAAGGGTACTCTTATTTATTACGTTTAATGACACTAATTTTTAGTTTTAACGGTGAATGAATGTTATTTACAGTACAAAGTAATGTAGAAAAGATTTGTCACAAACAGTATTTTTGTTTGTTGCATTTATTTTGTCATTTACTAAAGCCTTTCCACTGCTACACAGATTTGTAATCGATTTTATTATTACTTTGAAAACTGGACATTGACAAATTATCATTTGTTGTTAGTCTAAAGCTGGAGCTTTTCTAGATCAGATTTTTCTTTAATTTTATACAAATCTACTTGCTCAACGCAAAACTTTTGTTTTAACTTGTTTGCCTATAACGATTTATATATTCACGATAAGCCCTACCGATTGATTTATATTTTCTCAAGTGTACATTATTCGCACCTAGTCATAGTTTTAATCTTTAATTTGCTTTAAACGATTGCAAAATGTACATTTTTTCGATGCACATTTTTTACAAGAAACATTTTTTGTGGTCTGAGTAGAACAAATGATCTATTCTGTATATGTTGCAATTCTTGTAATGAGATGCGTTTATGGGTAAAATTTATTAGTCAATGCATTTAATCAATATGCAACTAATAATTTTGAAAATGTTATAGTTTTAGATAATAGCGTGTTTCATCATATTAATGGGTAAATAGCATAATGTACGGCTATGCCATTAACAAAATACATCACATCGTATCTAATTTTGTGACTTATTTATTATGTATTGATTATATGGTCATACATAACCACGTACTCCAATTTGTGCTTTGATACATTTTCTAAATTGATACTGTATTATCATGTTCTCATTTTGTTAGAAATTAATTACTTTCCACTTTTTTCCTACTTGCTAACAAGAAATTCAGAAACACAATTATAAAGAATTACGCACATTTTCTGTGTTAACAAGAGAATCGCTCTTAAAGCTTCATGGAACATTACGCTAAAGCGTTTTCTTGTTAGTGATGTTGATGTGGTCTTGGTCTTGATTCAGAATTCGCATTAATTTCTGTCAGAAAATTTTTTTAACGGAGCAAATCCGTTGGTTATTATTATATTTAATAAGTGTATAAGAAGATAATTTAAATGGTAAACCTAGTGCATAATATGAAGTTCACACGTTCAAACGCACTGATTCCAGTCGATAAGCAATTTAAAAGGGATATTTATGAAAATGAAAGTAGGTGTGCGGGAAAACGATCGTTATTATTCCAAGCACGTCAGCAAGGATGCGAACTTCGGTTCTAGATACGCAGATACAAACTGTGCCACTCGATATATTCTCGCTATTTGTGAACCTCATTCATGGAAATCAGCTTCTTTGGACTATTACAGCTGAATCAGTTAAATTGTGCTGTTTTAGAAATGCTGCTATGCTTGCATGGACTACTTTTATAGAAATCGCGCCTGATGTTCTTCTAAACATTAAAATGAGGTTTTATTTTATTTTGTTATTTTTTGTTACATATAAACCATTGAATGCTATAAATGATTTTCTTTTAGATTGGATTTACACATCAAAGAGCAAACTTGCAATAAAAGTGTTTAGTACTCCAGAATTATTACGGTTCAATTAATTTTAGAATGTTCAGATCTAATTAAATATTCTATTTTAAGTTTTGATTCTAGGAAAAGTAAATTGCAGTTTGAAGTGCAATTAGTCATCCAATATGGCACTTTATCTGATCTCAGGGACGCAATATTAGAAATTATACATAATCAAGGGACGTCTCAGAGTTTAAGGGAGTTAGAAACATAAACACTTCTTTTTACCATTATTAATTTTTTTTTGTAAAAAAATGCCAACTTTCGTCAAAGAAAAGTTACAAAAGAGAAGTGTAATTATTCAGGATTAATTAATTTTAATGCTTGTATAAAGCTTATTTTATTAAACTGTGACGCGAAATAGTTCCTAATTTGTAAATGTATTATTACATGCTTGCAGTTAGAATACAGTTTTATATACTGAAACACGTTGCTGTATAATAGTAAACAACAACAGCTTTGATTATTTTCTTGTAGGTGGTTGTTTCTTTAAGTGTGTTTTTTTTTATTAAACCGAAGGTTCTTGGAAATAGAATTTTATTAATAAAATTAATGTAAAGTAAAATAAGATTAATGACCTTTGCAATTGGTCTTGCAGCACAACATTTTGTTTTGATTGCGTACCAATATTTTGAAGCATCGGCTCAGGAGCCATTTGGTCCATTTACCTGGTTAATGCTAGACGAAAGGTAAGTAAGTTTGTTGTTTGTATTGGACATTGCTGTGGAGTACTAGCGTCTATTTGTATGGTAATTTTCGATTATATAGTACTGGCGCCCTTTGATTTATGTTATTATATTCACCCTATAAGCAAAACACTATCGTATCCACCCCCGACTACTGAGCTATCGACACTCACCCTCTTATCTGTTACGCCAGATTCTACTGTCATTTTCACTGCACCAAGAAATAAATGTGAAACTTTCAAATGGTTATTGTCAGTATTGCCAAGTTAATTTCGATAGGTATGAACTTTTAAAAAGTATTATCATTGATTTTAATAGCAATTGACGTCGGCGAGTTTACTCATACTCACAAACATTCATTTTCGGCCTTCAATTCAAACAACAATTGTTAGTAACAAAATGTTTTATCTAAATATCTTTATACGCAATTTATCTTACAACCATTTTAGATTTAAAATATCTGATGTGGAACAACACACAACCCTCCAACCTACAAAGTGGAAATAAAAAGAAATAAAATAGCACACCTTTTTGGGATAATTATGTAACCTTTTCCGTAATACATTCATAACAAATATAGGCAACGTTGTAAAAAGAAGCAATAATAGTAATTCAAGCATAATAAGCATTTAGGCATTCATGTCAGGTAAATTACCGTTTTGTAAAAGATAATTCACTCGATCTTAAAATGCACCTTTATCGCATTGTATAATAAAATACTATTTGTTAATCACAAAACGTTTCTTTGAAGTATCTTTATAAGCAGTTTATATCGCAACCGACTTAAATTGAAAATATCTGATGTGGAACAGCACCCAACGCACATGCACACGCACACGCACACGCACACGCACACGGACACGCACACGCACACGCACACTCACACTCACACTCACACGAACACGCACACGCACACGCAAACGCACACGCGCACGCGCACGCGCACGCGCACGCGCACATACGCACACGCACACGCACACCCACACGCACACGCACATGCACACGCACACGCACACTCACACGCACACGCACACTCACTTACACTCACACGCACACGCACACGCACACGCACACGCACACTCACACGCACACGCACACGCACACGCACACGCACATGCACACGCACGCGCACGCGCACGCGCACACGCACACGCACACGCACACGCGCACGCACACGCACACGCACACGCACACGCACACGCACACGCACACGCACACGCACACGACACACACACACACGCTCACGCACACGCTCTCTCACACTCACACTCACACGCACACGCACACGCACACGCACATGCACACGAACACGAACACGAACACGCACACTCCCACTCACACTCACCCGCACACGCACATTCACACGCACACGCACACGTACACGCAGACGCACACGCACACGCACTCGCACACGCACACGCACACGCACACGCACACGCACACGCACACGCACACACACACTCACACTCACACGCACACGCACACGCACACGCACACGCACACGCACACGCACACGCACTCTCACACTCACACTCACACTCACCCGCACACGCACATTCACACGCACACGCACACGCACACGCACACGCACACGCACACGCACACGCACACGCACACGCATACACGCACACGCACACGTACACGCAGACGCACATGCACACGCACTCGCACACGCACACGCACACGTACACGCAGATGCACATGCACACGCCCACGCACTCACACCACACGCACACGCACGCGCCACGCACACGCACCGCACACGCACACGCACACGACACACGCACACGCACACGCACACGCACACGCACACGCACACCACACGCACACGCACACGCACACGCACATGCACACGCACACGTACACGAACACGCACACGCACACCACACGCACACGCACACGCACACGCAAACGCACACGCACACGCACACGCAACGACACAGACACGACACGCACACGCACACGCACACCACACGCACACGCAAACGCACCCGCACACGCACACGCACACGTCCATTCACACTCACACTCACACGCACACGCACACGCGCACGCACACGCACACGCACACGCACACGCACACGCACACGCACACGCACACGCACACGCTCACGAACACGCACACGCCACGCACACTCACACCACACGCACACGCACACGCGCGCACACGCACACGCAAACGCACACGCACAGGCACACGCACACGCACACGCACACGCTCACGCACGCGCACACGAACACGCACACGCCCACGCACACGCACACGCACACGCACACGCACACGCAGACGAACATGCACACGCACTCGCACACGCACACGCACACGCACACGCCCACGCACACGCACACGCCCACGCGCACGCACACGCACACGCACACGCACACGCACACGCACACGCACACGCACACGCACACGCACACGCACACCACACGCACACGCACACCACACACACCACACGCACACGCACACGCACACTCACACGCACACTCACACGCACACGCACACGCACACGCACACGCACATACACGCACACGCACACGCACGCAGACGCACATGCACACGCACCGCACACGCACACGCACACGTACACGCAGAGCACATCACACGCCCACGCACCACACTCACACGCACACCACGCACGCGCACGCACACGCACCGCACACGCACACGCACACGCACACGCACACGCACACGCACACGCACACGCACACGCACACCACACCACACCACCACGCACACACGCACACCACACCACACCACACACCACACACACCACACACACCACACACCACACCACACCACACGCACACCACACGCACACCACACGCAAACGCACACAGACACGTACACGCACACGCACACGCACACCACACGCACACGCATACCACGCCACACCACACGCACCACGCATCACACCACCACCACGCACACGCACACCCACCACACCACACCACACGCCACGCACACGCACACCCACGCACACCACACACACGCACACGCACACCGCACGCACACGCACACCACACGCACACCACAGCACACACACGACTCACGCACGCGCACACGAACACGCACACGCCCCCACGCACACGCACACGCACACGCACACGCAGACAACAGCACACGCACCGCACACCACACGCACACGCACACCCCACGCACACCACACGCCCACGCGCACACACGCACACGCACACCACACCACGCACACCACCGCACACGCACAGCACACGCACACCACACCACACGCACACGCACACGCACACGACACACGCACACGCACACGCACACGCACACGCCACCCACGCACACGCACACGCCACGCACACGCACAGCACACGCACCACACACCGCACACGCACACGCACACGCACACGCACACGCACACGCACACGCACACGCACACGACACACGCACACGCACACGCACACGCACACCACACACGCACACGCACACGCACTCACACACACCACACGCACACGCCACGCACACGCACATGCACACGACACGAACACACACGCACACCCCACCACACCACCACGCACACCACATCACACGCACACGCACACGACACGCAACGCACACGCACACGCAACGCACACCACACGCACACGCACACGCACACGCACACGCACACGCACACGCACACGCACACGCACACGCCACACGCACACGCACACGCACCTCACACCACACTCACACCACCGCACACGCACATCAGACACGCACACGCACACGCACACGCACACGCACACGCACACGCACACGCATACACGCACACGCCACGCACACGCAGACGCACATGCACACGCCACGCACACGCACACGCACACGTACACGCAATGCACAGCACACGCCCACGCACCACACCACACGCACACGCACGCGCGACACGCACACGAACACCGACACGCACACGCACACGCACACGCACACGCACACGCACACGACACACGACACGCACACGCACACGCACACCACACGCACACGCACACGCACACACGCACACGCACACGCACATGCACACGCACACGACACGCACACGCACACGCACACGCACACGCACACGCCACACGCACACGCACACGCACACGCACACAGCACACGTCACACGCACACGCACACGCACACCACACGCACACGCATACGCACGCGCACCACGCACACGCACACGTCACTCACACGCACACTCACACGCACACGCACACGCCACGCACGCACACGCACACCTCACGCACACGCACACGCCACACGCACACCACACCACACGCACACGCACACGCCACGCACACGCACACCACACGCACACGCACAGCACACGCACACGCTCACGCACGCGCACACGAACACGCACACGCCCACGCACACGCACACGCACACGCACACGCAGACGAACATGCACACGCACCGCACACGCACACGCACACGACACACGCACACGCACACGCACACGCCACGCACGCACACGCACACGCACACACGTACACGCAGACGCACACGCACCACGCACACGCACACGCACACGCACACGACACACACGCACACGCACACGCACACGCACACGCACACGACACGCAGCGCACACGCACACGCACACGCACACGCCCACCACACGCACACGCCCACGCACACGCACACGCCCACGCACACTCACACCACACGCACGCACACGCACACGCACACGCACACGCACACGCACGCGCACGCCGCACACGAACACGCACACGCATACGCACCGCACACGCACACGCCCACGCACACGCACACGCACCGCACACCACACGCACACGCACACGCGCACGCACACGCACTGCACACGTACACGCAACGCACACGCCCACGACACGCCACGCACACCACACCACGCACAGCAACGCACACGCACACGCACACGCACACGCACACGCACACCACACGCACACGCACACGCACACGCACACGCACACGCACACGCACACGCACACGCCACGCACACGCACACGCACACGCACACGCACACCACACCACACGCACAGCACACGCAAACGCACACAGACACGTAACGCCACGCAACGCCACCACACACACACTACTACACGCACACGCGCACGCACGTCACGCACACGCACACGCCCACGCAACCACAACTACCCACACACGCACACGACCGCACGCAACTGCATCAGCACACGCACACGCACGACACGAACACCGCACACGCCCACGCACACGCACACGCACACGCACACGCACACGCAGACGAACATGCACACGCACGCACACGCACACGCACACGTCACACGCCTCACGCACACGCATCGCAGCAGCCACCCAACACGCACCAACGCACACGCACACGCACGCGCACACGAACACGAACACCACGCCCACGCACACGCACACGCACACGCACACGCACACGCACCACCGCACACCACTCGATCGCACACGCACACGCACACGCACACGCACACGCCAGCAACGCACAAGACACGTAACGTACACGCACACGCACACGCCCACGCACACGCACACCAGCACATCAACCACACGCACACGCACACGCACACGCCCACGTACACGCACACGCCCACGCACACGCACACGCACACGCACACTCACACTCACACGCACACGCACACGCGCACGCACACGCCCACGCACACCACGCACACGCACACGCACACGACACCACACACACACGCACACGCACACGCACACGCACACGCACTGCACACGTACACACGCACGTACCTTTATATAAGAAGTTTTCTGTTGTTTTCAGTTGTACGCCACTTAAAACCAAGTTCCATGAAAATAGTCCTTGACGGTTATGCACTACGCTTCCAATCCAAATTGGCCATTAGTGTATAACCCAAAGCATTTAGATTCACTCTAGCACCCTCCGTTAGATGGAAGTTATATATAAAGTTGGTAAAAATCGTTTTTTCGTATGGGTGTAGATGCGTTACTAGAGATTCACGTGGCCGTTTTTTTCCGGGACTCGAAAATTGAGGTTTCCATTCTTCTACGTCAGCTTCGACTTCCTTAATATTCTGGGCACCGTAGCAATAGACACCTTAGTTGTCGCATTTTATTTCTTTAAGCCTTTTAAATTATACAACCACCCTAAGTAATAAAAATAAAAAAGGAATGTCCACTTTCACGTAATCGCGGAATGTTGTTTGTATAATAAAGGTAAATCTCCTAATCTGTATTTTAAAAACATACATACTAATTTCATTAATTGATTAAAGTTAAATATAAAATTATAATTTTTAGAAAATGAGTAATCCATACATTATATAACTAATATATCTGAAGAAGCCATTTAATGTCTTTCGACCACTAGTAATACAAACATAATATTTTTAACATGTCAAACTTGAATAATAAGTATCGAGGTGTTAATTATCTTTGTATACGTAATCATTGTTAGAAAATGACGTAATATACACTTGAAACAATTTACCTGCAGCGCTACTGAAATTCACGAATTACAGCGTATAGAATATTTGAAAACGGACGAATGCGCACCTAACCTCAAAATCATTTCTAGTTGAGCGTACCGAAACTAAAATAATTTCTCCAACGTGTTGGCTATATCTTGAACATGAGTCCAAGTTTGAGTATTAAGGCTTTTTTAGACTAATTTGTAGGTAGATAGCTACCATAGTACAATAAGTGTATGAATAGTTTTAACTAAATCGCTAAGCCGAATTTATTAAGAAATATTCACACTTTACATGGGGCCCAAATTCTACCTTTGCCACTAATATTTGAACAAATAGGTTTTGAATTAAAAGAACAGTGATCGACTGGAATGTATGATGCCCTGAATAAATAGATCTAGCGAGATCACTCACTACTTGGCGTTTAAACCTAGTTTGTTGTTAGTTGATATTTCTACGTTGTAACTCAGCTTATCGATAAGTAGATAATAAAGTTCTCAATTTCAAAATGATTAACGCGTGATTTCAATACTATACGCACAAATTGCTTTATTTATAATTATATGAATCGGATGTAGGCGTATTAATGGAATATATGTACTAAAAACCCTACGGTAGTATAAACAAGAAGGCCCGCTACACACTGGTCTTTGAAATCACCTAGGAAGCATTACATCAGTATATATATATATATATATATATATATATATATATATATATATATATATATATATATATATATATATATATATATATATATATATATATATATATATATATATATTATCAAGGTTCCTCATTAGTGCTTCAAAATGCGATGTCAGTAAATAGCTTTAGAAGAAAATGTTTCCGATCAAAGTTTTTGGTGTTTAGGAGGTGTGTATTTTAAAATTATTTTCCAATATACGGTGTGCGTCATAGAAGTGTGATATGGTTTTTAAAATAGAACTCTCGAATTATCTTGCTATATTCGGATTTATCATTACATTTTAATGTTAATTTACGTAAGATATTTTATCATAAAAATTTACCTTTTCGAATTATTTGTAAAAATATGAAAACTTTGACGGCTGCGGGGTTCCACAAAAATCGATGCTGTATCCTGACCTCTGCGAATTTCGGAATCTGCACTTTGGGACTTTAAGAAAACCTAATACGCTACGTTTTGACGTATTTTAATTTTAAAAAGTCCTCTACAACTCGTGAAATATTCATCCGAAGGTGCATGATTTCAAACCTCAATAACTTGGTTATGTCAAATGAAATACCCTAATTTTTATACCAATTTCGGCAAAATTCAAAAAATTTATAATAAGAATTTTTGTAGTGATGTAGGTTTTAGAAAATTTAAATGTTCTAATAAAGTTCAAGCTTAATAAAAACTCATACGGTGATGTAATTTGTACATTGATTAAACGCCAAAAGTAATATCCCTAACTATGATGATGTAATCTGAACCAGATAATTAATAAATAAGGAAATTTGGCAAAGTTTTCCCTAATAACAAATTATTTAACAAATTGAAATACTAACCTTTCACCACTAATTATATGCCGTCTCGTCCACAATCGGTAGATTAAATATAGGGTGGGTTCTACTATATTGACTTGTTAACACACATGAAATGCGGCTTGTTTCTCTCCTGCTTAATTATTTTCCTTTCTCTAATTAATAAAAAACAATGTAAAAAAATTATAAAAAAAATATATAATTAAATGAATTCTCGAGCGCCATGTTATCTTTGTCAAAGGAATAACAAAACCTAAATAATGAACAATAAAAACTTTCTATAAATATCAAAAATTAACAATGTGCAATTAAGTTTATTTACCCAATATATAGATGGTTAAGGAGAGGAAAGAAAAGGTTTTAAAACTAAGCTTAAAAAATCACCACATAAATACCTCAGTATAATGATTTTCTTATAGACAGCTTCCAGTGTTTAATTATGGATGCGGAACGGTCAACCAGTATGAAAGCGTTTCTACATCTTCCTTGCGTATTCTTGTAACAACGCGATCAACTATGTATTTGAAGGAATTTTCAATCCAGTAAACTTATTGTATTCTTGACGTTTTATTTTATTAAAATTGCATTTTAAGATGATATTATTTGAATGAAGAGAAACTTGCGTAAATAAGTAACTTAAGAGCCATTTGAGATTAAAAATATAGTGACTTATAAAAGTACCATATCAAAGTAAGTAAAATATAAGTATGAGTAAGTAAGTAAATAAGTGCCTTAATGAGTATAAGGGAATAATATAAGTACTATAATGAGTGTACGTGAGTGCCTGGAAAGAGCAAATGCTTAAGCTTTAATATAATGAATTAAAAAATAACTTACCACCAAAATTCTGATGGCACTAAATACAAAAATTAAGTAAAAACCATTATAACAATGTCTTCTGCTTTAACATTCAGCAGCAAGTGAAGAAAAAAATAGAGGCTTTCAGAATTGCTTCTGTAAGTGCCCCCCCTCAAGAAGTTGTCACGCATTGCGCGAAATACAATGATCGGAGCCCAATTTTTAAAAGAAAAGGTACTATAACTATTTATGTAATATTACACCCAAAATATATGTTCTAGGAAATGCAATTTAAGTTGCCTTTCTCAATTTTACATGTAAATAATTAAAAACTCCTCTAATTTTACGCCAAATAAATTAATGATCTTGGATTAACGTATTTTTTTAATACAACCACAAAAAAAGGTTGTTACAAATTATTTAATTTGTATGTTGATCAAGTAATCAGGCTACATGCCGACAATCCAAAAATGCATTAAACTGCAGAAAATCATTTTCAGATAAGAGATTTAATTCTCAAACTGTTTCACAATTTCGATCATAACACAATTGCAGTCTTGCCAAAAAGACCTATGTACTTTTCGTAACACCTCATATCTTCTGCAGTAGTCGAATCAGTTTGATATACAACATTTCTTTATGTGACCCAACAAGAAAAAGTCTAATTTGGTTAAGTCTGGCTATCTAGGCGGCCAAGAATCGAGAACATGACGGCCTACTCACCTACCGTGAAAGTCTCGATTTAAGTAGTCTCTGACATTTAATGCAAAGTGCGTAGGAGCACCGCCATGCTACAGCCACATATTCGCCTAAAAACAACAAATATTTTGCAAAAAATACAAATATTCAGCACGATTCAGATGCCCGTTAAAGAAATGTTGCCCAAGTATAAAATTACCCATAATACCACCCCAAAAATTTACAGTCCACTGTCGCTGCGAATTAATTAATCGACTATGATTCACTCTGAGTGAAAGTTGACTCGTCGGAGAATAATACATTTTAGAAAAAGTTAGGTGTTATTCTTTTCATTTCCAACCTCCATTGGTCAAATGTTCTCCCAATCTCCAAATTAGGATCTAACAGTTCTTGATGGAACGGTATAGTGTAATCATGATACTTGTTCCTCTTTAAAATTTTACTAACGGTAGATTGGGGTATATCGGTTTCCTTGGATATTATTGCCGAAATGGTAAAATACTCCGAAATTACAGACAACAAAACATTCAATTGGTCTTCGTCGCTTGTCCTCTTAGCCCTTACACTTTTTTCATAATTCACATTGCCGGTTCTAATAAAACCTTTGCTTAAGTTTTTCTAAACTTCTATCGGAGGGTTGCCTTCTGTAGAGATATTTCCGCGCATACCTCCTATGAGTTAGCAAACAATTTTGATCAGCACACCCCATAACGAAGATCATGTCAACTAGATCCTTTCTTTCGCAATTCATTTGTATTTAGTTAATTACAAACATTAATATGAGATAAGAATGAAATAGGCAAAACAAGTGAGTAACTACTCATAATGTGGATAATAATCAACAACTTTAAAAATGTGTAAGAGATATTTAAAAAACATGTCTTTATACTACGTGTCACTTACAAACAAGTATGACATTTATGATACTTTCGGAAAAAAACACAGACATTAATAGGAATAAACAAATAGTTTCTTTTTGTTTCCGTGTAAACATGTAGCCGGTTGACTTGATCAAAATAAAAATTAAATAATAATTTTTCGGAATAATTCGGAACGCTAAATTATAAAAATAACACACCTTACATAAACTGCCCTTAAAATTTGACGATAAATCCGAAAACGGTATAAAATTAGGGTATTCCATTTGAAATAAGCAAGTTATTGAGGTTTGAAATCATGCAACTACGGATGAATACTTCGGGGGTTACAGAGGACTTTTTATTAATTAAAATGTGGAAAAACGTAGCTTATTAGGGTTTCTCTGCAGCCATCAAGTAATTCGAAAACGGTAAATTGTTAAGATAAAACATCTTGCACAAATTAACATTAAAATCCGAATATGGCAAGAAAATTGGGGGGTTTTATTTAAAAAAAACATAATTTGTTACTACCACACTTTTAAGACGCGCTCGTATATTGGAAAATTATTTTAAAATACGCACCTCTTAAATACCGAAAGCTTTCATAGGAAATATTTCCTTCTAAAACTCATATTCACTGAGATATCGCACTTTAACGCACTAATGAGCAACCCTGCATATATTGCATAATATATATATATATATATATATATATATATATATATATATATATATATATATATATATATATATATATACAGGGTGACAAACTCGATGGCCAAAACGAAAACAGCTGGTTCCTCTGGCCAAATGGAACAAAAAATTGTTAGTACAGGATGTCTATTGTTGATGGTTTCCAAGATGTAAACTTTTTTTTAATTTTTTCTATTCGTGGACTTATTTTTTAAATCACGCTGTATCTTCCAAACTAGAAGAGTTACAAGAAAACACATTAGGAGAAATTTGTAGAAGATGAAATTGCCTTACAGAATATTGAATTCATTCGAGACAAACTCATCATTCAACATTTTTAATGACATAATGAATTCAGAAATGATTTTTTTTCAAATCCCAAGACAAATTTCCAAGAGGAATATTTTTCCAATAGAGATGGATTTGATACATGGCCGATAAAGGAAAAACTTCCTTTTTTCATAAGCTTCACAACGATATGAAAAAAACTTATAGTTGACGTACTAATTACTGAATTGTTACAGGAATACACCTCAGGAAAAACTTTTAGAGCATAAAATTACCTTCTAAAATATGGTAGAGTAGATGAGAATTGACGATTTGTCCCTCACTTTTCAATCAATCTGTACATTTACGGCAAGAAATACGTCTCCTTTACTGATATCTTTTCATCATCTCAGCAACGACTTGACATTAGTAAGTTAGTTGTCAAAATTTGTTTGCTATTACAGTTTTGCTGATTTCAATACGAGTTCTTTCTGTTGTGGTAATATTGTAATTTAGTTTTTGAGTCGTTCTTGTTCTTATTATTATTATTGTTCTTGTTCGTGTTCGTGTTTTCCTTCCTGAGTCATGTTTTCAAATGAAGAATATGCCGATATTCATTATTATTATGGTGTTGCCCAAGGGAATGCGAGTGAGGCTGCTAGACTGTATGCAGCTGCTTTCCCAAGAAGAATTCATCCAGAAAGAGGGGTGAGATCTGGAGATCTTGGAGGCCACACCACTGTACCACCTCTTCCAATCCAACGTTGGGGATAATGTTCGTTCAGCCAATCTCTCACACCTCTTCCGTAGTGGGCAGGACAACCATCAAGTTGAACCCACATATCTGCTCTTGTTGCCAATGAAACCTCCTCCATCAATTCAGGGAGGTTTTCTTGAAGGAAATTCAAAAAATTCACTGAATTGACTCTATCTGGTAGAATATATGGACCAATAAGTTGATTGTTGAGTAAACCAACCCAAACATTAACTTTAAACTGGTGTTAAAAGCTATTTGGTCTCATAGTATGTGGGTTCTCATGTGCCCAGACGTGCGTGTTATGGATATTGAAGATGTCTGACCTTGTAAAGGTGGCCTCATCCGTCCACAAGATTGCTTTTGAAATCTCGATATATATATATATATATATATATATATATATATATATATATATATATATATATATATATATATATATATATATATATATATATATATATATGGGTGGCCCATTAGTGTGTGGAAGTGCAATAAATTACTTAGGATCAAAAATACAAACAAATGTTTTAAATAAAAGTTGTTTGCGGAGATACACATTTCTAAAATATTTTGAGATATACAGGGTGTTCAGCCTAAGCGAGACAACATGAAGTTTACTTTTTTTAATAGGATACCGTGTATAATTGTCTACCATCGAATTCAGCGTAAAATTCTGCACCTAGCCCTATTTTTCTTTTCCATAAATTGCGGCGTTGCCAAGCTGGAACGAAAAATATGAATATTTGACGAAAATTGTTGCACTATAAATGCTGCCAAATAAACGTTATCAGTGATAAGCAACTAAACTTATTTGATAGGTACGAAGGTAAATGATGGCTGAAATGTCTGAACATAGTAGAAGTTCCTTTAGGAGTTCGGGGTCTTTTTTGGATAACCATTAATTCAGGAGATTTCAATTAGCAAAAACTTCATTTTTTTAAATGGAATACCCGGTATATTATATTAACATCTTGTAAAACTATTTTATCCCTTCGAATTATGTCTGTGTAATGTACTCTATAAATTGATTATTTTTAAGAAAATTGCATTTTTAGTTTATGATTTAAAAATATTCATGTTTTTAACAAGCAAGCTTTGAATGTGACGTTTAGAATACTTTTACTTTCTATAATATTTTGTGACAAAATCAAACCAGTAATTTTCTACCTTTAAAAACGGTCAGAAAATAAATAGGGTATCTACAAAACTTAATTAAGTAAAAATAACCTTACCAACAAATGAAATGAAAATATCCATAGTGTTAACAAGTAACCTGTAAATTTGACGTTTGCGCAACTCAGAGTGGTCAGTTATTATCTAGACGTGCTGTAAATGTGTAGCTATAAAGAACGAGAAAGCAATTAATATCATGAATTTTCCGATAGAAGAATTCACAGATATGATTTTTGTACTGTGTGCCAGTGACAAAAAAAAAACTGTTTACTCGCATAAAGGATTTATCAACAGAAATTTCCAGATAGAATACAGCCAAGAAAAGAGACATTGGAAAATGTGCTTCAACGATTTACCAGAACTGGCAGTGTAACTTACGAAAAAAGCGAATGGTTGAAGACTGCAATAACAGAGGACAACAAGATGACCGCAATGTTAAAAGTAATGGAATATCCTCATATCTCTACACGGGAAATAACAGAGCAAACCGACATAAGTCGTACTGTTGTCCAAAAAATTATGTCTAAGATGCATCCTTACCATATACAGCGAATGCAGGAACTATTGGATGATGATTATGAAATGCGGTTAACCTTCTGTGAGTGGGCTCAAGAACAAATTGAGCAAAGATTTTTTCAATTTTGTATTATTTTCCGATGAAGCAACTTTTTATAAAAATAGGTTTGTTAATAGGCACAATTTCCGTTATTATGCACACAAGCTGGTCATTAAATGTATGGGGTGGAATAATTGGGGATCATGTCATAGGCCCATATTTCTTTGACGTAACTGTTAATGGGCAAGTTTATTTAAATTGGATAAGTAGAGGAGGACCCCATAAATGGCCACCTCGTTCACCAGAACTTACAAAAATGGATTTTTCTTTGTGGGATTATGTCAAGGAACAAGTATACAAAACACCCGTGACTACTAAGGAAGACATGAAGAATAGAATCAAAGAGGTTTTTCGAACTGCTGATGTCGATATGTTACATCGTACTAGTAGAGCTTTTGAAGATCGCATACATTATTGAATGGATGTAAATAGAGGTCATTTTGAACATTTACTAAAATGGTTATCCAACGTTCTTTCTTATTTGTTGTTAGTTATTCCTGTTTAATTTGTTTATTTTGAGTTTTGTAGATACCCTATTTATTTTATTACATTTTTTAAAGGTAGAAAATTACTGGTTTGATTTTGTTACAAAAAATTATCCAAAGTAGAAGTATTCTAAACGTCACATTCAGAGATTGCATAAACTAAAACTGCAATTTTCTTAAAAACAATCAATTTTAGACATTATGCAGAAATAATTCGAAGGGATATAATAGTTTTGCAAGATGGTAAAATAATATACTGGGTGTTCCATTTAAAAAAACGAAATTTTTGCTAATTGAAATCTCCTGAATTAATACTTATCCAAAAAACACCCCGAACCCCAAACGAAACTTCTACTATGTCCAGACATTTCAGTCATCCTTTACCTTCGTACCCACCAAACAAGTTTAGTTACTTACCACTGATAAAGTTTGCTTGACAGTATTTATAGTGCACCAATTTTTGTCAAATCTTCATATTTTTCGCTCCAGCTTGGCAACTTCGCAATTTATGGGAAAAGTAAAGGTAGGGATAGATGCAATATTTTACGCTGAATTCGATGGTAACAAAATCTACAGGGTACACCTGTATATCTCAAAATATTTTAGATATGTGTATCTGCGCAAACATAACCTTTATTTAAAACGTTTGTTTGTATTTTTGATCCTAAGTAAGTTACTGCACTTCCACACACTAATGGGCCACCCTGTATATGTATACACAGGGTGGGCCACCACTAACGGGACGGTCTTTTGTATCTAGGCAATACGTTTTTTCAAATTTATCTTTCAGGGGGATTATGTATATCAGTAGTGGCCACATTTTAAAGTTATTTTCGTACAAACTGGGTGTTCCAGAAAAGCGTGGCTTATCAAACTTGTTTTTTTTTTTTTAATGGAGCGCCCTGTATTTTCGTTCAATTTTGGATATCACTGTAAAAATAAGGTGCACTTTAATAAATGATCCTTATAGGTAAATATTACAGTTTTCGAAATATTCTGAAGATTATAAAATAACAGGTTTTCGACAAAAAATCTTACTGGCCGAATCAATTAAATTAGATTGACAACATTCTAGTTGTAAATATTAAAGTTGTTACCCTTTGAATAGCTATACCAAATGATTATTAATGCCTTACAGGGTGTTCAAAATTTTCAGTTGTAGAATAATTACATACAAATAACATTATCTTGGTAATTTTGAATGTAACACCCTGTATTTGATTAATCTGCATTACTCAAAAAAACATTCTCTATCATTTGGTATGTTTCATATACCTAAATAAGGGCCTAAATATTACAGTTTTTTTGTTACTCAACATTTTCTTAAATTTAATGGATTTATTTATGGGATAAAAGAAGTATTCGAATAATTATTATCATTTTTATTCTTAATACACATGTAAATTAAAAGTTATTAACTAAAAACATAAAAACGGCAAAATATTTTTTTTTAAATGGGAGAAGTAATAATTATAACAAAAACGAACAAGACGCTAGGAAAAAATTAATTTTACTCTAACATATGCTCAAAATGTCTGCCATCTGCCTGAATTCAACAATTAATTCTATTTTCAAAACATCTTCTTATTTTATTAAGCATGTCCGGTATTATAGTGTTTAATGCAGTAGAAATTCTTATTTTCTAATCCTCTGTAGTAGTGGGGACTGTTTGATTTACTATAAGTTGAACAATCCCCTATATACTGAAATCCATTGGAGTAACATCTAGAGACCTAGGTGGCTAATTACAAGGACCACCCCTGCCTATCCACCTATTTCTAATTTTTCTGTTCAGATACTCTCTGACAGGTCGGGAAAAATGAGCGGGTACTCCATCCAACTGGAGCCACATTTTTTTTCGTATATTTAATGGAGTATCCAAAAATCACGTTTTAAGAAAATACCAAAAATTTTCTATTAAAGAAATATGGTCCAATCACGTAATCGCCTAATATTCCTGCCCAAACGTTTACAGTCCATCGGTGTTGGCGATCAACAGTACGAAATAGATGTCTGTTTTCAATATAGCAATAGTGGTAATTACGCCTATTTACTATACCATCACTCTGAATAGTGCATTCAACTGTAAATTCCACGAATTTAAAAAAATTAGAATCTCTGGCAGCCTTATCCTAAGCCCACAAGCAAAAGTTTAAACGCAGATTATAGTCCCTATCAGACAAATATTGATGTAACTGGATATGATATGAATAATATCCTTTTTTTTAAGTATCATACGGACAGTTGTTCGACTGATACCTGTTTCATTCGAAATTTTTCTTGTACTTGTATGAGGGTTATTAGTAACAGAGTACTACATCAAACTCATTTTCATTATTCTCAGTAACCTGTTTTGTTTTATTCACCTTCTGATATGCAATTCACCCAGTAGTACGAAATCTATTCAACAACCTTTCAAAAATTTGTTTTCTTGGATGTTCTCGGTCGGGGTACTTTTGAGCATACAATCAAGAAGCCATAAAACAATTCTCTAAACCTTCCCCAATGCACAGTATCATATCAATTCTTTCTTGTAAATCGTATTTCATTTTAAACTATTATTTTAACAAAGTAACAATAAATAAAATTATTGTGCACAATAAGTTAGAGACTTAAAAAAAAAAGTTTTAATGGTATTATGTCTAAAAAGACAGTAACCTACGAGATTAAATTTTAGTTTTGTTGTATTATACGGGATTTTACATTAAATTTAAGAAAATGTTGAATAACAAGAAAACTGTAATATTTAGGTATTAGGAAACTCATATACCAAATTATAGAGAATATTTTTTTTGAATAATGTAGATTAATATAATACAGGGTGTTACATTTAAAATTACCAAGATTATGTGATTTGAATGTCATTATTTTACAACTCAAAATTTTGAACACCCTGTAAGGAATTCAGAATCATTTGCAACAGCGATTCTAAGGATAACAACTTTAATATTTACAATTAGAATTTTGTCATTCTAATTTAATTGTTTCGGTCAGTATGTTTTTCGAAAACCGATTATTTTCATAAAATTCAAAATATCTCGAAAACTGTAATATTTACCTACAGGGATCATTTATTAAAGTGCACCTTATTTTTACAGTACTATCCAAAATTGAACGAAAATACAGGGTGTTCCATTAAAAAAAACATAAGTTTGATAAACCACGCTTTCTTGAACACCCAGTATGTACGAAAATAATTTTAAAATGTGGCCACTACTGATATACATAACCCTCGTGAAAAATAAATTTGAAAAAACGTATTGCCTAGATGCAAAAGACCGTCCCGTTGGTGGTGGCCCATCCTGTTGGCTAAGTGAAAAAAAGATCACATTCTCTTCAAGTTAGATATCTGTGCACCATAATCTATACCATGTAGTAACTCTCATAATTTTTAGTAAACTTAATGACATACATTTATGAACTTTTCAACATAAAATTGGACTCAGAATTACACCTTTATTAAGTATAGAGTATGCTTCACTTAATGGAATTTCAGTGCTGTTTTATTTTCGAGTTTGAGTTGCGGATTCTGTCATCTTTCTACTTAGATCTGTTTGAACTGCTTTAATTGGTTATTATTTATTCATGTTATGTTAACATTGATGATTGTTTTTCATAATTTGGGTGCCCTACTGAAATAATCGACAGTAAATGAGCAGTATTGACCGTTACCGTATTTTTAAAGTAAATTAAGTAGAAATGAAACCTCATAATTCAGTTTTCATGGAAATACACTTAATCTTGTGAGATTAACCACATATGCACATATGGATTTGCGTATTTCTACGAGAGATGGATCAGATCTTAAAATCATCTGCATATAACTAGTTATTTATAATTCTGTTTATTGAAACATAGATTTTTGTGCAATTGTGATTAATAAAATTTTACCTAAGCATTTGGATTTTGTTTCATTTAAAGCTAAACCTGATATTAAAACAGAGATAAAATTATTTAACAGTAGCTTTGTTGTTCAAGTTCGCCCTTTTTAACACATTCGTTTTACATGTTCATATTCTACTGTTTTCTGCTAAAATAAAGTACATTTATTAAGTCAAATAAGTTAAATCTAGATGTTGGTTTTGTTTTACATTTTTTTTAAAGAAGTAGGAAATAAGAAAAGGCTAACTTAATAAAGACGCAATTTTAAGTTGCATGCGATGATGGTGCACAACACGACTACACACAATGGCGTCTTCTACGACTTGGAATTGAATCAGTGGTTGTTTGATTAAAAACTTCATCCAACTTCAGAACTTTATTGCATAGACGGCTTTAATTGCATCACACCCGGGCTTAATTTATTCCACTTTCTAAAGACTTGACTTTATTCTACACCTACTATTGTGTATTTTCATCCTTATTTTAATTTGTGTAATATTACTTATTTCTAACAGGGTAGCTTCAAGCTTATGCGATTGTAAATAATGGTTAACGGTTGTACATTTAATTTTTATTTAGTCAATTACATACAAAACTACAAAAATTGCAATTACTTTGGCCGTGTGATATTTGTGGGTATTTAGCGGAAATGACGTATGTCATAAATACGACATTGAGTATCCACATAGTCATAATTCTGGAACTGTTACTTTAGGATGGATTTGTTAACAATTTTCCTTATCTCAAGGAATGAAAAGAGTTGCACGTTTGGCAATGGAAAAACTGAGTGTCCTGCTACAGCTATAGTATATATCCATACATACAATATACTAGACACCAAAATCTAATAAGCAGTATGATAACGAGTGCGCATAGTTTTTTTTTAAAACAAATTGGGGATGTCTATGCTAGATGGTTAGTGAACAGCAGCAAGGCTATGACTAGTTATTATTAAGAAGGCTAGTTCCTGAACTACCAAACTAGTAATGAATATATGCTTAGTGATTAGCATCGTTTTCAACTCTTGAATGTAGTTTCATTTACCCATAAAAGCGCTGAGGTAATATACATTTTTAAAATTACCTACCTCTATCATTATGCGCTCACGCATGTGGGTATGTGTGAGTGAGTGAGTGAGTGAGTGAGTGAGTGAGTGAGTGAGTGAATGACTGAGTGAGTGAGTGAGTGAGTGAGTGTGTTTGTGTTTGTATTTGTGTTTGTGTTTGCGTTTGCGTTTGCGTTTGCGTTTGCGTTTGCGTTTGCGTTTGCTTTTGATTTTGCGCTTGCGCTTGCGCTAGCGGTTTGTATTTGCGGTTTGCGGTTTGCGGTTTGCGGTTTACGGTTTGCGGTTTGCGGTTTGCGGTTTGCGGTTTGCGGTTTGCGGTTTGCGGTTTGCCGTTTGCGGTTTACGGTTTGCGGTTTGCGGTTTGCGATTTGCGGTTTGCGGTTTGCGGTTTGCGGTTTGCGGTTTGCAGTTTGCGGTTTGCGGTTTGCGGTTTGCGGCTTGTGCTTGTGCTTGTGCTTGTGCTTGTGCTTGTGCTTGTGCTTGTGCTTGTGCTTGTGCTTGTGTGGTCTTGTGGTGTGTGAGTGAGTGTGAGTGTGTGAGTGTGTGAGTGTGAGTGTGTGAGTGTTGATGTGTGTAGTGTGTGTGTGTGTTGAGTGGTGTAGTGTGAGTGTGGTGGAGTGTGAGTGTGAGTGTGAGTGTGAGTGATGTGAGGTGAGGTGGTAGTGGAGTGTGAGGTGGAGTGGGTTGAGTGTGAAGGTGAGTGGTAGGTGATGAGTGTGGAGGTGTGAGTGTGAGTGGTGAGTGTGAGTGTGAGTGTGAGTTGAGTGTGAGTGGAGTTCGAGTGCAGTGCGAGTGCAGTGCGAGTGAGTGCAGTGCAGTGAGGGGTGAGTGCGAATGCGAGTGCGAGTGCGAGTGCGAGTGTGAGTGCGAGCGCGCGTGCGTGCGTGCGTGCGTCCGTCCGTGCGTGCGTGCGTGCGTGCGTCCATGAGTGCGTGCGTGCGTCCGTGCGTGCGTGCGTGCGTGTGTCCGTGTGTGTGTGTGCCCGCGCGCGCGCGTGTGTGTGTGGATGCGTGCGATCGTGCGTGCGTGCGTACGTGTGTGTATGTTTGTGTGTGTGTGTGCGCGTGTGCAACAAAAAATTCGTACTAAAATTATTTTGTTTCGTTTAATTTCCGTTTTGTAGGGTACAAGGTCGAATGTTGTTCCACACCAGATTTTAGAAAAGGTAGTTAGAATTTACTCAGATACATTTATACTTATTAACGAAGTAATTTATGAGGACAATGCTGCTTGTTATACTGGAGAACCTTGCACAATACAGAGCATGCGAAGAAACAGTTAGAACTTGATCTCTACAAGGTTGTCTTCCTATCAGATTTTATTTCGTATAACTCATTTGCAGATTTTTTCGATGTTTTGCTTCACTCACCCGTTTTTCAATTTCAATGACCTCTCATACCCGGTAGACCCGAGAATGTCAATTACCCAACTTAATGATCCCCACTTTTGGCCCCAAGTGAATGAATTTTGGTTACATTTTTAGATTACGTCTAGTTTTTAACTTTCTGTAAATTTATTATAAGTATGTAAAAGTTTGTACTTTGGTGTATTGTGGGTTGCCTATCCAACAAAAATACAGAAGTTTTTTTTTATTATTGTTACTAAAAATACAATAATGCACTTCCGGTGAAACATTCTCCCCACAACGCCTTCCTCTAAGAATTGACATTCATGAATTCAATGTTTTTTAGTGTCAAGTTTGGTTGATGCCATTTTTCTGAAAGATTATTGGCCATTAAAAGTAAAATAATCAAGCACATATTTTTGCTATTGTCTCACCTTAATTATTTTCACGATTGAGTATCTAAAACAACCAATTGCACCAAGTTCTTTATTGGGCTAGCATTCCACCGTTGAGGTAAATATTCATTTAAATCCTAACCTCATAGTAAATAATCTACTTTATTTTAGCCTAGAGGAAAGTCACCTAATTTCGGATAGTGTCCTAATTTCGGATACGGGTGTATTCGCGAAACTATCGTTAGTTGCAAACTGAAACCCATACGTAAATTATGCCGAGCATTACAGAAACCTTGTGTGAAATTATTAAGGTGGTAGCGCTACTCTCCGTTAGATGGCAGTACGAAAACCGGTAAACGTGATTGTTATCTGCCACTCACAGCGAAATTTTGATTTTTTCGAAATCTTCTCCGAAGGCTCGCACTAACACCTTAGAGGTACGTTACCCGGTTATTTCGGATATCTGCAACTAAACCAATTTATTGTAACCTGTAATTTGTAATTATCGTGTTACTGTTGCTGGATTCATTATATTATCATGATACAACCACCTTACAGTTTTCTCTCTCCAACAACTTACCAATTACTAGAGGTTCAACAAATTGTGTAACGAGTACTCATTTATGGTCAGATCTGTGTGGTGTATGTAATTGTCCATCGTCCCTCCATCTGAAATTTTGGTTATAGTTTATTTCAAACATTGGTATATGTTTTGTAACCTATATGAAAATTTACTTTAACGTATTAAATTACAACAAAATTTAAAGGCGCAAACAAATTTTAGATGTTCGTATATAAAGAAAATAATTAATAAATATTATCGTGATTAATAGCAAAATAACACAAAAAATATAAAAATTAATGGCGCGAACAATCGACGGAGTCACTAAATGAAGCATCCACAATAATTAATAATCTAATACAATATAAAATAATTAAAATCCAGTGCTAGGATAGGCCTCGCAGAACACGAATGGTCATAATAAAAGAAAAAACTGATCAAATATATCCGTATGATGCGCAAGCCTCACACCCAATTAAAATAGAAAATTTATAACTGTAATCTTAAAAAAAAAATTGTCAATAAAATTATTAATTAAACTTCACAGAGAGATTACATTCAAAAAAGGAAAGGAAACAAAACTAGAGATGTTGGGAACTCACATATTCCAAAAAAGTAAGGGATAAATAAATTCTTACTGTGAATAACATAATAATCAGTAACAAGTATTTTAATATCTAAATGTGTAAACTACGCTTTATACGCAAAGTACACTTTATGTAATCAGCTGATTTGATAAGTGAGTTCGACAACACAAGGTTAGATAGTTGGACGTACATATACGTGTTTACAAAAAAGGGAGGGAGCGAGCAGAGGAATACATATAATGAACTAATTGGTGAAAGTAAGTACTTACAAGGTAATTTAATACGTTAATGTAAATTTTCTTATAGGTTGAATATCAACACATCGTGATATTTAATTCTTCCATTTTCTTCGGCTCTATCGTATAACTTGATCGCATTATTACGTCTTCCACATCACATGTGTTCAATGATTCTCGCTCGAGTCAAAAATTCTTCTGGAAAAAAATGTTTTAAATTTACATTCTTAAATTTCCACATAGTCGTAGGCGAATAACTTAATCCGTGCAGAGGTGGTACTAGATGTTCCGCTTAGCGACGCTATGTTTAGAGTGGTTGTTTGTTTCAGGAAATATTTCGTACAACTATAGGAGTAGAAACTACACAACTGGCACGTGGTGTTTGTTACAGGGGAGTATCCACAGACTACCATACACACTAACGTAATGGGACTTCTCTCGTGGTACAAGTGTATGGTATACCAAGAACATCGGTGGATTGCGGCAATAAAAACCTAATTAAAGGCAATACGACTCTGATTATCCCCATTGGTGATGAGTTCTTCTGTGTTGGCCTGAAGAAGATTTATTTTAATCATAACTGAGTTCATCGCCCATGGAACATTTTCTGGATGGATCAATTTTGTTCTCGCTGGTTAACCTTTTTCCATAATTACATTCAGAATCCTTTGAGGATACATCTTGGATATCATATGTGAGAATATCGGCTTTCAAGTTAGGTAGTATTCCTTTACTAACTTCCTCTTGTACAATTCCAAAAATTCTTTTCTGTTTCTCGCAGACATGTCATGGTCGTAAGTAATGTGGTGCAGGAAATGGTTTAACATAACCTTGGTTACAAATTGTATTGAAAAGTGCGGACAACTTCCTTTTGCTCCCTAGCTGAATGTTTTTGTCAGCGTGCTACAGGTAAAAAGGTCAGCGAGCATGCTGCTCTTTGCTATTGCAATACTTTTTTACCTTGCAACCTAAATATACATATGTTGGTAAAGAAGGTTATGCAATTGACTTTTTTTTCACTAGCGCTAAATCGACTTTCAGCTCATTTTACAACTTTTGGCCAAGTTTCGCCAAGATTGCCCATGATGTCTGGATATCTGCGTGTGTATGTATGCGCGTATGTGTGTGCGCATGTATGTGTGTATGAGTGCGTGTGTGTACGTGTGTTTGTGTGTCTGTGTTTGTATGTGTGTGTTGTGTGTGCGTATGTGCGTATGTTCGTGTGCGTGTGTTTGTTGTGTGTGTGTGTGTGTGTGTGTGTGTGTGTGTGTGTGTGTGTGTGTGTGTGTGTGTGTGTGTATGCGTTTGTGTGCATGTGTATGCGTGTGTTGCGTGCGTGAGCGTATGCGTGCGTGTGTTTGTTTGTGTGTGTGTGTGTGTGTGTATGTGTGTGTATGTGTTTGTGTGCATGTGTATGCGTGTGTTGCGTGCGTGAGCGTATGCGTGCGTGTGTGCGCGTGTGTGCGCGTGTGTGCGCGTGTATGTGCGCGTGTGCGTGTGTGTGCGTGCGTGAGTGCGTGCGTGTGTGCCTGTTAAGCTTGTTTTCATTTGGCTTAGAGCTGATTAGATTTTGGAAGAAATCCAGCGGCGGAGAGTAGGGGTTTATTAGGGGTAGTTTTTGGTTTTATCAAATATTTATAAAACAGCTACATATTTCAAAGATATAAAAATACCTGGATGTAGACCTTAAACGTACTGATTAATTATGTTCTATGCAATTTAGCTGGAAAGAAATTCCTAATGTTGAATTTAAGTGTTAGTTCTAATTTTTTCATTATCTGAATAACGATTAATTTTATAAAAAAAAGTGTGGACGTATTTTTTAAAGAAAATTTAATTTTACACAAATTTTTTAATGTAAAGAATAATAAATGTAAAAATTAAATAAATATGCTTGAAGGTGCTGAAGCTGTATTATCGACATTTTTATAGAAGCGGACGGTTTTGAAATTGTGTTTTATGTCTATGAATCTCTACCTGACATAGATTACTGTTTTCTTTTTACAATGTTGCCTGGTTTCTTTATGAACGTATAAAAATGTAATGAGTTTCTTATGAAGGATATTGCATAGTTATCCTAAAAAGAATGTTCTTAAAATTATTTCATTTCGTTTAATTTCCATTTTGTAGGTTGGAATAGCCGTGTGGTGTTCCACACCAGATGTTTATTTCTTCTGGAAGAGATCTCCATCAACACTCAGCCGTTTGTTTAATTACGTTTTCGATTGTTAACTTTGCGTCCAAATTGTACCGACGAAAATCACACGAGACTGTAAGATAGATATTCCAAGTCCTCCTATTCTATATACCTAAGCAGGCGTATAAAAGTGTAGCATAGTTATGTAGAAAACTAATGACACTTGTGAGCTTACCCAGACGTTGATTCTTGATAGTGTCATGTATGCGCTTTAAGGTATCGGAGTTTCTGTCAGCGTTGATGTTACTTCCAAGTTTATTAAAATCAGCACACCCTCGTCATCATAAAACACTGTCATCATTACTTCGCCTGCCGAAGGTTGAAGTTGGCATTTTTTGACTTTTAGTGTAGACTCTGACGTTTAGATTCTGGATTGCAGTGATAACAAGTTCACCAACAATAATCTACTGTAACCAAGCATTACCTTTTTGGTAATAGCTCACCAAATGCTGCAATAATAAGACGCACCGCAAATTCTTCTGTTTCGTCAGTAAGCAGTCGTGGAATTCGATGAGACGCAACTTTGTCATAATCAAGACTATAAATTATGGAATGGATAGTTCCAAGGTTGATAGTGATCCTTTGAATAAGTTCTTTGACACCAATCTGCGCGTAGAGCAGTTTACAGTTGTCCGATATTTTCATCTGGTGCAGCAACCCGTGCATATCTAGGACGGACCAATTTTGAGTGTCGAGGTTTTATGCACCATTCAACCATTGCTGTATGGGAATAACTGTAGTCACTGTATACGGCTTGCACTCACGTGTAAATTTCCAAAAATCTAACAGCACGCAGGAAATTTTTGGATGAATCATGTTGAACCTCTCCCTGCACCACATTCTTTACGGCCATGACAAGATATCTGCGAGAGTTATATTCTCCAAAGATTCTGAATGAAATTCTGGAAAAAGGTTTAGCAGCAAGAACAAAATTGATAGGTTCAGAGAATGCTGCACCACCGGCTCAGTTTTGTGATTAGAAGAAATTTTGGTCAGGATAACTCAACGTGACTCATCTTCAATGGAGTTCGCGATAATCAGATTCGCACAGCCTCTAATTTTGTTTCTGTTGACCGCAATCCATCGGTGTTCTGGATATATCATACATTCGCATCACGAGGGACGTCCCATCAGGTTAGTGTGTAGTGGTCTGTGGTTACTTCCTGTAACCAACACCACGTGCCAGTTCTGGAGTTGCTACTACCATGGTTGTGAGTTAAGCGAAAAAACTGATGCCGCCTCTGCACGGATTACAACTTTGTAGAAATGTAAGAGTGTAAATTTAAAAAATTTCTTGACTGAACAATTTTTGACTCAAACGCGAGTCGTAGAACACGCGTGATGTGTAAGACGTAGTACCGCGATCAAGTTATAAGATAAAGCCGAGGAAAGTAAAAAAATTAAATAATGATGTATGCCCTCTGTTCCCATTAGTGAATAAAATACTGTAAATACCCTCTAGAACATGTGCATGTGCATGCTTCCTCGAATAACGAAATAGTGCTTAAAATATTGGAATGTATTTAGTTACCCCCAACGTATTTACACTACCCTGGTCTATCGCTTAAATATGACGGCGTGTTGATATTCGGACTGTGCCGTACATGTTGTCTGACCCTAGGCCAGGATAAATGCGACCACGAAAAATAAGCGCGCAGGTTTACAGGCATCTAGGTTACCGACGATTTGCAGTAAGCCATTTTTCTAGGTAACTGGCTACTGCGAAGATTTAGCAGATAGGAACTATGATTTTACCAGGTTTCCCACTACACTTAGTAATGGAGCACCACAGAGCCTTGGAGAAAGGTACCAAATACTTTTGTTACTTTAGGATGGTGGTTGGGGGCGTAATAGGTTTCCCAAATTATAAAATAAAGCTTTTCTATACAAGGTGTAAAATTAAGGTACGATATAAATGTTTATATTAACCTTCTAATCGTGCCTTAAAAGAAGTGGTGAGGGAAGCGTAAAGTTACTTTCATTAAATAATTTGAACATGTTATTAAATAAAAAAAACAGTGCTATGACCGCTGTTTGATAGTATTTGGCAGTTGATCAGAAATACTCTTGTTGCAAGAAATAGTTATACTGAAATGTACCCAGGTCGGAGAATACCTAGCATGAGATTATTTGATGGAAAGAAACTTACGAGAAAATGGAGCATTTCAAAAGAAACATTTTAAAAAGCCAGATGGCTTTACTAATTAACTAATTAGTTGCTAATTATACTGTTTAATTAAATTTTTCAGAAACAATTAAATAATAAATTTATATTCACCTCCACCGCGAATTTCTAAAACGTTTAGAGTTTTGTTGCGTCATAATCCCCGCCAGTCTATCCGCCAATCACGGGATAAGCATCCCGACCATAAGCCGCCCCGCCCTCAAAGAATCCTATAGAAAACTGCGAGTCGCTCTCATTCCGTTGGATCAACCCGACTCATTCCGATGAGACTCTTTGGAGAGCTCAGACCGTTATCTATCTTACCGGATTCAGATTATCCTTCTACTTCGATGCGTTCACCTACTTTCCATCGAGACTACTCGACATTGCCAGCCTGAACCTGTAGTATATAGCAGGGCTTACTATTGCCTAAACTTTCTGTTACCTGCATGTTAGTTAAGTATACAACACCACACTTACACCAGTGAACAGTTTCACGTCAGACAACCACCCGATGTAGTCGGGGTATCAATTACACAGCACAACGGGTATTTGCCCAGATTCTTGTAACTGATACAAAATAAAAAACGAAGTGTAGGAAGTCGACAGTTTGAAGGCAGTAAGCCTTTCGCAATTAGACCATATTTAGGTCACCCACTATCGTACATTATGAACGCCGCACGTAACAGTGAGTATTACATTTTAATCTCGCTAAACGTAATAACCCGCTTCAAGTTAGTTTTACTAACAACGCTTCTTAATAGAACTCACGTAACCAGCTTCAATATCCGCTCGCCCATCACGAGACACCCCGTATACTTCCCTAACAAAGTCCTGACACATCATCCGTCCTGATCGCTTGTAATAAAAAATAATAATTGGGTGTAGATGGTTGTTGTTAATAATTTCACCCCTTATATTAATTATACGTCTAATCATAAATAGAAGATTTTGCGCCTTCAGCTCAGTCAGGGATTAAACGGGCCATGTTCTTAGAATTTGATTTGCTTTAATTAGAAAAGGAGTGTGTGGTTAGATATGTAAATAAATGTTAAAACACCTCGGACGCCAACTTATTTTATGGAAAAAAGTAAACCGTAAATGTAACAAATGTAAAATTGGAAACAATAACAAAGTTTATTATAAAAACCTTTAACTCAAGTTATAAAGTAGTAAATCTAAATACTAATGTTAGTAAATCTGAATTAACATTAAAATACCATATAAACCAATGATTAGAAAAGAAATACCTGTAGTAAATTTTTGGTTGTCACTGGTATACTGATACGGATAACAAAATTCTGACGAAGCCACGCTTTCAAATTTGGTTGTGCAATTAATCTTGAAATGGAAATATAACAGAGTTTTGATATTCGTTGATCCAAAATAAGTAAATTCCTTTACAACAGCCAAACCCGGTTGATTTAAATGGGTTAATGTACCATTTATTTATAATTTTTTGCATAGCGACAAACTACTACTCCGTCATCCACGTTAAATTGAAACTTAATAATTCAATGAAATTACGTAAAAGGAAAATTTAAGGTTATAAAAAATAAAAATAAAAGTGCGTAAAAAGGATAAATATATTAACAATAAAAAGTAGGTTTAATTATCTCTTACCTTAAAAAATATACGGCGCTTTTGATAAAAATATTCAGGAGCAAATATGGACGCTTTTTTCATTATCGTAACAACCGACCTCCAGAAGGTGGCAGCGCACGAAATCAATCTGCAAACGAAAACGCGTGTTCAAGCTCCACTTTAAAATATCTAAACGCAAGCTTTTCAACCACTAAAGGTATGCAATTCACAAAATGAACGAAGTTGCCTAAATTATTGCAAATTTCAACACAACTGAAAAGGTTTGTTACACGCTCATCGTGGTGATCCAGACTTGAAGGAGAAACCCTTCTGCAAGTATACCGTCCCGATAGAACTTTTAGTTTATCGTGTACTTGAAAATCCGTAAACCAAATCGTTCCGGAAGGTTTAAACAACTTATGAGTGGCGCTATTGACACCAACTCCGACTTAGCGCCACCCCCGGTAGCTACTCTTTACGCTGTCATGCCCAGAAGCGAAAGGAGCTCCTCATCGGCCGACGCTAAAGCGTGCCTACGAAAGTACTCATTTATCAATTTTAGCGAGTTTAGTCACTAATAAGCACCACCAAATCTGTTTTACTAAAACTTCCGCTAATTACAAACAGTAATTAAAAATATATTAGTTCCCAATAATTAGTGTAAATTGAGCGTAAATTAATTAACAAAAACCCAGTATAGATTAGTAAGTTTCCTTTAATTCTACGTTTGTAAATATTAAACCGTAAGAGTTGTTTTTTATAAAGGCAATATAATAGTCCATTTCATAAAAATTAGAGGCAGAAGCATTGGATTTATACCATTTAAATTCTTCTTCCTTTAAAAGTATTGATTTTTCTTGTTGACTTCCAATCAAATATAAGACCGTTACCCTTGTTATCATATCGATACACACCTACTATCCCAGTTATAACAACTGTAAATAACTCGGCCACTGATAGCTACCCATTAGGACCGTATTTAAAATTATTTATTTATTTTAAATAAATTATTTTAACAAAAAAGTAACAATATAATTAAAATATCTAAAGACATCCGTCACCGTATTTCTACTGAAAACGTAAGGAGACAAACGACCTGAGGATCACCACCAAAAACGCGCCCAGCCGCAGACGAACGAACCAGGTCCGGATCTAATAGAGGTTGAGTTATTAATTTTTTTTGTTTAAAATACCGTTCTGTTTATTTTTTTTTTAATTCGTAAGTTACTTTTAAGTATGAATACCTAGAATTGTACATAATAGGAATAATATACGTCTGAAACCCTTACAAGTATATTGCTAAGTGTGGAAGAAGCGGGTTGTAGTCGTCAACCCCAGTAGTAACGAACAACTCCCCTTTTTAAATGATTAGAAATCGTTTGAGCTAGACCGAGGCAAATTAAGGTAAAATTTAAGTACAGTAAGCGAAAGCAGCTTAAAACATTTCAAAACAAAACATATTTCTCGACCAGGAGGTGTAAATAGAATCAACGTATAAATGTGATGTATTATCAGCAAGATGGGGTTCCTCCACATAACGCCGCTATTGTTAGGGATTATTGAAACAATCTTTTCCCAAAAAAGTGGATCAGATATAATGGGACAATTTCTTGGCCAGCCCGTTCACTAGATCGAGCAATTCTGGACTTTTTTATCTGGGGTTTCATAAAACACAAAGTCTTTTCAGCTTCCACGCGAGGCTCTACCATTAAAAGAAAAACAAGCGTGTGAAACTATTTCTCCAGAAATGATAGATAATCGTTACATGTCTTATTCAAATAGATGATTGACCATTAGAAACAATAGACGTCAACTTAAATATTTGATATAATTGTTGATTGATATTAATCTGTAATTTGGTTGTTTCTACAAATTTGAAATAACATTTTTTTATTGATGATGGTTATTTGTTAAACAAACCGTTGTAAATGGTCAAATTCTATAAAAAAATTAATAAAAGTTGATAATATCCTCAACGACACGAAACGTGGTAGAGAGAATCTAGCTTCTTCTTGAGATAGCTAATGTAGAATCAACTAAAATTTTCCCGTATAATTTTTTATATCTTCAGAAATAAACTTATAACGTTCAATTTATTTAATGAATAAGTCTATATGCAGGTTTTACAAAACTAAAACACTAGAAATTCACCTTTCTGTTAAAAAGAGACGGTGCACTGAATTTTACGCATAATCAAGATTATTATTTGAACAATTATAAATAAATTTGAAAATAGTATAAGTTAAGGAAGCAGTTAGAAATCACAAATTACAAACAATCGCGGTGAAGACGGTACTGATCCATTGAATAAGTAATAAACTTTTTGTTACAGGGTATCATTAAAAAAGAAAATATCGGATGCGAACAATTCGATAGAGTTCGTGGGATTAAATAATAACTTTTGTTATAAATCTTATTTAAGTAGATGTAAGCTGTGCATTAAAAACAATGGATGTCAATTAACACTAGTGTATAATTCAGTAAAATGGTCAACTGTGCTACATAGTTGTCTGTAAAAAAAATTAATAAAAAACACAGGTCCGTATTTGAAAAAAAGTTTTTGATGTCTTCAAAGACACGAAACGTCGCAGAGAGAATCTTGCTTGAATCAATTAAAATTTAAGTGTATCATTTCATGATATTTTCAAAAACAAACTTATTACTGGCAAAAATCGAAAATTGAACTTTTTGGTTTTTCTCGTATAACTTTTAAACTGAAAAGCATTTAAAGCAAGTTTTGATACAAGTGGATTGGTTCCCTAAAACTGCAAAATTTTTCGTCATTTAAACTATCTCTTACGGTTTCAGAAATCACAGTGTTGATACCATATAAAAGGATCAGCCTGTATATATATATATATATATATATATATATATATATATATATATATATATATATAGGTGAGTCAGTTTTTGTAGACAAACTTTAACAGGAGATAGAACACATGTTTCTAAAAGAAAAGTTCCTATAAATATATGTCATAGAAGGCTTCGTTTCCGAGATACAGGGTGTTGAATATAATTTTTTTTTCTCAAATTTTCATTATAACTCATAAACCAATGCTTACATTTTTTTTATGTTGGGGGGATAATGTATATTAATTAAGGGGCATAAAACAAGCGATAAGAATGTTCACAAACTTGCACGGTGGCGGAGTGGAGGGGATGCTCAACCCCTTTCATAAACAGAACTTCTACGTCAATGACTATTTTTAAAAAAACTGTTATTTTCATTATCTACATACAGTTTAACAAAAATAATGTACCTTCTTCTGTTTCGAAATTCCAGTGCGTTTCCGAGTTATTTTGATTTTTAGTGTTTGATGTGGTACTAAGTTAAGTAATGTGCTTTATGTGAATCAGTGAATTTAAAGTTTTTAATAAAAATTTATTATAATAAAACCAATGTTATTTGAAATTTTTGGGATAAGATAACGATCGTTAGGTACATAAAACAAGCGATAAGAATGTTCAATTATTCGATGAGTCACTTTCATATAACAGAACTTTGTATCAATTATTTAAAAGACATTCTTATATCCACATACAGTTTAACATAAAAATAAAATTTCTTTTCGAAATTCGCATCGATTTCGATTATTTGATTTAGTGTATTATTGTTGTTAAATGTGCTTTATGTAATATGAATTAAAGTTTTTAAAAAAAGCATTATAAATGTTCTGAAATTTTGAAAGGTAACCACGATCGATTGTGTACAATGGCTACTAAATTTATTATACTTGTTTATTAAATTTTATAATAACAAATATGACTAGATAAAGCAAAAGTGTTATTAAATTCAATCAACTCTGTATAAATCTCGAAACCTATTACTAATGAATAATTTTATGAAACTTGTTTTTTATGAAAATGAAAAATTAATCTATCTCCTGTTAAAGTTTTCAAAAAACTCTACCTGTTATATATATATATATATATAATATATATATATATATATATATATATATATATATATATATATATATATATATATGGCAGGGATTGCTCAATAACTCCCTTACTATTACAAATACGAAAAATCTCTTATATAAAAGTTGTCTACATTCATAAACTACACGTTTTAAAATTATTTTCAGAACTGGCGGACTTCCGGTTATACCGGAAACTCATGCCAACTTCGTTATTTTAAATAGAACAACTTATATATTATTACATTTTTGAATTCCTCGTTGAATTTAAAGGTCACTTTAATAATCATACTATGGGTCTACGTCGCATTGCTTCTGAGTTATTTGACATTTTTTAGAAAAACTGACGTTTGTAGAGCCTCCGAAAACTTTCAATATCTCGAAGATGGATAGCTATCTAATTTCAGTTTTTATTGCGCATTGCCACGGTACTTAGGAAAACGTTTGTCAATTGATAAGAAACGTCAGTTTCTCGCGCTTCTGTTGTACTTTGCTGTTTTGTGTATCAGTTTAAGTGTTTCTACAAGACATTTCCATTAAAATGTTGTTTTCCGCATATATGTGTGTGTGTATATATATATATATATATATATATATATATATATATATATATATATATATATATATATTGGATGACAACGGAACTACTGCCAGGCTCGCGTTTTAAATCGGCTTTAGATCAAAATTTAAAATTTCGGCCGACGACTGAGTTGAGTAATATGCATATTTTAAGAAAAAGAAACAAATGACATAATGTTTAAAAATAAAATAAAATCATCTTTTTTTATATGCTTCATTTCGTCTAAAAGTTACAAACAATCCCTATAGCTATATTATAAATCTAAATTGTCTTTATTGATCCGTGATCTTTTATCCAATCCCCACCACTTTACGAATAACTTATTATTCTTGTAGCGAAGCACTTTTTCCACCAGATATACATCTGGATACTTTGTTTTTTGTAATTCGTGTTCATAAAAGCCTATCAACTGTTTTTATGTGAGTGTAATCCTCTAGCTTTGTATGATTACCCACATCTTTAGACTTCATTACTGTAGTTCTATACTTACGTTTGTTATAATTCATTGTTACGGTGTCAATTGTATCAATCAATTTATATTTTGCTCTGTGGGCTGAATGACTTATATAAAGCAGACTTAATGGTCCTGATAACACGTTCCGCAGTTGCTGCCTTCTTTGTGCTATAGGTGGACTCCATAACGCTGCATAAGTTTAGTAAAATGCTCATTGTCTACAAATTGGAAGGTTTCCGGCCCGTTTTCAAGATTGCTTGCATGACCTTGGCAACTTCCATGCCCGATTTCGTTTTTAATCATTTGGTCCACAAGTATTTCGAAAAACATTCAATAACCACTAAAATATACTTGTAGCCTTTATTTTGTTTAGCATATGTGTTAAATTCTGCCAAATTTGCTTGCCAAAGGCCATCATATCCCTTAATTATTGTGCGCCTTCGTTTAAAACGTTTTCTTACAGGTTTGTGCAATGATGTAGTTTTTCCTCCAACACTAGATAAGCGTTAAAGTTTGATTTAACAGCTTTCTGACCTGCTTGCAGACAAAGCCAAGGTATCCTTTACTTGTAGCTTCACCACCTTCTTCCGGATCCGCCAACTGTGTCAAACGGTTTCCATCCAAATTCACCCTTGGCGATAAATAATATTGCTTGGTGATGACACCTTAAGGGTCTATGGGGTTGGCAACATTGCTGAGTCTCTTATTCTCGATATCGAATTGATTATCATCAATACGTTGAAACTGAGGGGTTAATTTCTTAAATTGATACCTGGCATATGACCGTTCAAATTTGTCAAGGGGCATTTTAGTTATGATATGTCGACATCAATGCATTCTGATTTATATTGTTGAGAAAGTGAGTGTTTAATCTTTCAATGTATCCATCTTCACACAATCCCTCTGCAATTGATATTATATTATTTACGACAATTTTTCTACTCACAATACTTCTAGATGACGAATTAGTTCGTGTGCATCATTCCAATATTTATATTCAATCGGTCTGTTTGTTAATTCCTTAAAAAACATAGCTGCACCTCCCTGAGTTGTGGGTGATGGTGCTGACAGCAAGGATTTGATTATTTGTGTATACTTTTTGCCGCGGCTTCCTCGAATCTGTCGACTTACATCATAATCTCGCCTTGCAACGTTTGTAGCTCCTAAAGTATGTATATTCTTTCTATCCTTTGAATTTGCTAGATTTAAGTCGGGTTCATTCATAATAAGCAGATCATATGAATCAGGAGTCCCCTTATACGTGACATCTTTAATGATCTTATCGTTTCCGTTAATTGTGACGGGGGTGTTACCAATTGTCCATTTGCTGTTTTGGTATCGTAGTGGACTCCATAAGTGTGACAAATAGCACCTTCAAGATCCCTCATAATACGTTCAACGTATATACGAGGTAATTCGTGGTACTGCTCCAGAAATTCTTCTGAGTTGGGTCATTACGGGAATCATCTGCGAAACTAAGAGGTGTAAGGAAAGATGGTGTACGAGGATCTGGAGGGGGATTTATTTGAAAAAAGGGAAACTGAGATATGGGGCTTGTAGCACTCTGCCATGCTAATGAGGGTGAAATGAAGCCTGGAGGTAGCGGGCTAGTAGGAGTAGTAGCACGCTTCCTTCGAAATATGAACAAAGGAGGGTGTTTGGGTTTAACGTCAATGGACTCCTTCTTGGGTGTTTTTTTTATCAGGATTGACTTTATCCACTATTTCAGTTAGAGGTTTATAAGTGATTTCAAATATCCTTTCATTATCAATGCGAGCAGTTTTAAGACTTATATTTCTGCCGTATTACTTTACGAGCCTGAATAATTTATCGCTTTAATATCACCTCCTTATTATGTAGCAAAATGGGAGTTTGAATAGATAGTTGTTAATACCTAAACGGATGAGTAACTACTAAACCACTGAAAGCAGGTTAAGGTATATATATATATATATATATATATATATATATATATATATATATATATATATATATATATATATATATATATATGTATTGATGAAACTTTTTCCTATAGCGACCATTATTGACTTCAGCATCCTTATGTATGACTATGAAACCAAACGGATCTATCCAGCACTTTGAACACATTGTTACGATTAATTCTCCATTTGTACATATTTGTTGTAATTATGTAAAAATGTGTGCTTTGGTGCATGGTGGGTTGCCCGAAAACGTGGTCATAGAGTCTTTATAAACAAATGTTTGACAATTTCAGTAATATTTATTTATTTGTTACTAACAGTTTACAAGGCACTTCCGGTGAAAAATTCTCCTTCAACGACTTCCGCTACAATTCTTTTTAAGGCAAATCTATCACAATGAATACTTTCGTTGTTATACAAAGAAAATCCATTGTTCATATTTCATTAAATATTGCATTTTTTAAATTACATGCGCACTGTTGAATGCAAACCTATTGTTTTATATAAAGCAAAACTCATTGTACCTATGGTTATTTATACCGAAATCTTTTTCTTTGTAACACATTTTCATCAAAGTCTATTAATTATTATATTACTAATTATGCAATGTGAGTGCATGCATAATAAAAGGCAGACTCAACCACTCTATTTAGAACGACACCTCAACAGAGACCAAACATGCTACGCCTATATTCCGAAGCTGGTACAACATTGGAAAACGGTTCATCAAAATGAAAATGAAGAAATATTCATTAAGCAAGTGTGAATGTTGATTCCAACATTTCTACGCGCCTAATTGAAAATGAAATCGGAGTGAGCAAAGAAAGTACAAGAAAAATTTTGAAGAAACATAAGTATATACCGTACAAATACCAATTCAACGAACACTTGGGTGTTATCGGCTTTGCCATGCGAGTTCAGTATTGCCGATAATATGGAGTATCATGATCTGGGAATATATAACTGGACCAACGTGAGGTATTGAGCGAATGAAAATCAATATCTGTTCAGAGAGGGATCTATTCAAGAACGCATCGGTGTTAATGTATGGATAGGTGCTTTAATGACCAGAATTGTGGAGCCAATACTTTTTAACGAGCCCCTTACATCTCAAGATTATTATAATTTTTTGGAAACAACAGTAAATGATTTTATGGGTACCCTACGTCAACAGCATGGCGGGCCGCTGGGATTTGTGTGAACTGTTAAAGTGACAGGTTTAAGGACCAACGGATAGGTACGACTGGTCCTGTAAGGTGGCGAGCCAGTTCCCCAGATTTGACACCCCTAGATTTTTTCTTTTGGGGTCATATCAAAGAAAAGTCAATTTTACTCCACCTGAAAATCTAGAGGTATTAAGAAACCGAATTATTACCACTATAAATAATATTACTAGACCGCAAAAAGATAATGTACTACGCAAAATTGTAGAAAAGTGTGAGACCTGTATTAAAATAGAAGGTGGGGTTTTTGAAAATCTTTATTATGATTAGGTTCGTTCGTTTTTTTAATTACTTTTTTATTATTAGTTATACCTATTAATCTTGCGTACCTACCTACCTATGTAATAAAGTAAAATAACAAAATAGAAAATTCTTAAAAATCCGAGATTATATATATAATTTGAATCATTTGTTTTCGCAATAATACTTCGATCTTTCGTAAAATCCAAACGAATCAGGATGGGGTAAACTTTTAGCAATCTGCTCAAATTCACAGGTAACATATAAGTTACCTGTCAAAATTAAATTGCTTTAAAAACCGTAACAGCCTGTGGCATGACTAATATGATTTGATCATTCTAATAATACCCAGTGATTTAAGTATTTTATTAATGTAATGGACCCAATACGTATAACAATAAAATAATATCAGTTGTTTGCAAAAAAATGCGAATATAAATGGGTAGAAGACAAAAAAGTAGGATTCGGAAGCGAAGTCTTATGGCTGTAAGTTATAACGTTTTCACACAAAAATCCATGAAAATTTAAAATCGTGATATCGAAAATATCGATTTTTGAAAATTGTTAACTTCAATCGATCATTTGATTAAAATAAAAATTGCACCATTCGTTTTGTTTTAATCGTAGCGTACTTCTTTTTTTTTGAAAAATTCAAATACATGTCGAATTAGGTTAAACTTTCATAAGTCCAAATCTATTAAGCTAAGATATAGGACATACTACATAAAAATGTTTAGAACTTCTCGTAGAATCCAAATATGCAAAAATATACTAGGATTACCATTGAGAATAGCAAAATTTTAATCGTTTCCGGTAGAATTTGAGGTGATTGTAATTTGTCTTTTTGCTTAAAATATGCATAATTACTCAACCCAATTGTAGACCAAAGTTTCAAATTTTTATCATTTTATCTAAAGCCATTTTGAAATGTGAGTTTGCATAGTAGTTCTGTTATCACCCTGTATATGTTATATATATATATATATATATATATATATATATATATATATATATATATATATATATATATATATATACAGGGTGTTTCATTAGGCTGGCCACCGGCCATATTTCAGAAACTAGTGGACATAAAAGTGGAGAAAAAATTCATTATAAAAGTCGCCACGAGAAAATCCTGGAAATTATTTTTAAGTTCCGTAATTCATCGCAAGGGGGCGCAATTGAAAATTAAAAAATAAAATTATAAATTTCTCCGAAAATTCCCACATTAAGGCATACCTTTGGTAACATCGTTAGAAAGCTTAGACAATTCTGCATCATTTTGGTCTAAGGCTCATTGGCGTACCGACCTTAATAAGAGTGGGGGAAGCTATTGAATGTGTAATCATTTAAATCGCTGTTATTTTTAAACGACTTATCCGATTGTAACAAACCTAGGCTTGTTTAGAAGAAAAAGGTAAGTACCTTTAACTGTCGCATCCTTTGGTACGCGATAGCTCATAATAAAATTGTTAGAGGGCGCAATTTGTAATAATACCAGTATTTTTGATTTTATTCAGAAAAATTAAATCATACGGTATAATTATGACATCATAAGCGGAAAGTAGCTTAAATTTGTAACAAAAAACGTAAATAACGCAATTTGATATCTTTATTTGTTCCAGAGTTATGGCGAAAAGAAGACTTTTTAACCGTTTAATTTAATAATTGATAGTTGCTATGGTTTCTTAAGGTGTATAGGTTGGATTAGTAATGAGGAATCTGCATTTGTCATAGTCTGTGCCTCCCTTCACACTCTATCTAGGCTTAGGACTAGTCCAAACTAAGCAAATTGCAAAATTTGGAGCGTGTTTAGAGGCCAACGGGCCATAACAACGATATCAAAGTAATGATTGATTTTTGTTTAAGAAAATTTTTAATAGAATGGTAAAAAATCATGAACAACTGTTAAAAAACAAGTGAAAAGCTATAAATGTTCAAATTTACGGCCGTTTTGTAAAATACAGCTATTAATTCTCCTTCTTGTACTGGAAACAGCTGTTTCGATTTCATCTCGTGGAATCGAATTTATTGCAATTTCAATTCGGTGAATCATGTCCTCTCGGGTGGTTGGTCTCGTTTCGTAAACAATATCTTTTATTCTTCCCCATAAGTAGAAATCTAATACAGTTAAATCCGGGGATCCAGGTGGCCACGGAAACAAACTACCCCTTCCCATCCAGCGATTTGGGTATCTAACATTTAAGAAATCACGGACTCTTCGGGAATAGTGTGAAGGACATCCGTCATGTTGATACCACAGGGATGCTCTCACGTCAAGGGAATGTCTTCTAAAAGATTGGGCAAGTCATTTTGTAAAAGTTTAAATAAGATTCACCATTTAGGTGTCCATGAAAACAAATGGTCCGATAATTCTGTCACCTAAAACACCACACCACAAATTTACACTCCATCTGTTTTGGTGATCCACTTCGCGCATCCAGTGAGGATTTGTTTGCGACCAATAATGCATATTGTGCAAATTAACTCTGCCGCAGCTAGTAAAAGTAGCCTCATCGGTCCATAAAACTTTGGAAAGGAATCGAAGATTTTCACTACACATGTCTCTCAGCCAATAGCAATAGTCGAGCCGCCTGTCAAAAGCAGTGTCTGATAAAGCCTGGTGTAAAACTAGATGATAAGGATGCAGCTTAAAATCCCTTAAAATTCTGAACACAGAAGCAACACTTACACCTAGTTCTGTGGAAATCTCCCTGATGCTTACGTGAGGCTCCGATTCTACGTACGCAAGAACATTAATACTAATTCATTTCTTATGCGACGTCTTCTGACAGGAAGTGTAATACGTCGTACATTTCCTGTTTGTCTTAAACGTGTTGCCATTCGCCGAAACACTTTTCTAGTGTAGTGCCTTCGATCAGGACATCTGATAGCGTATTGTCGTTCCGCAATAGCTGCATTTTGAAAACATTCATAATACACGGCAAGCATGTCGTAAGCCTCGGCATTGGTATACGACATTTTTGAAGGATAGCACTAATTTCTGATAAGGTACAATGAAACCCAAAACTAATGAAGGAAAAAATTTTTACAACACAACATCAATCAAAATTAAGTAAGTTGACAACTTTTTCAATTTATTTACCTCCATGTAAACGAGCCGACTTTGTTCCGCAGCAAATTAGATTATTATTTTAAAACACACCACATTAGAGTTATGCCTTAGAAGTTTTATATGATGTTATAAACGTACAGAAGAAGAATTAATAGTTGTTTTTTACAAAACGGCCGTCAATTTGAACATTTATAGATTTTCACTAGTTTTTTAACAGTTGTTCATGATTTTTTACATTTCCTCATTACTAGTCCAACCTATACACCTTAAGAAACCATAGCAACTATCAATTATTAAATTAAACGGTTAAAAAGTCTTCTTTTCGCCATAACTCTGGAACAAATAAAGATATCAAATTGCGTTATTTACGTTTTTTGTTACAAATTTAAGCTACTTTTCGCTTATGATGTCATAATTATACCGTATGATTTAATTTTTCTGAATAAAATCAGAAATACTGGTATTATTACAAATTGCGCCCTCTAACAATTTTATTATGAGCTATCGCGTATCAGTGGATGCGACAGTTAAAAGTACTTACCTTTTTCTTCTAAACAAGCCTAGGTTTACTACAATCGGATAAGTCGTTTAGAAATAACAGCGATTTAAATGGTTACACATTCAATAGCTTCCCCCACTCTTATTAAGGTCGGTACGCCAATGAGCCTTAGACCAAAATGATGCAGAATTGTCTAAGCTTCCTAACGATGTTACCAAAGGTATGCCTTAATGTGGGAATTTTCGGAGAAATTTATAATTTTATTTTTAATTTTCAATTGCGCCCCCTTGCGATGAATTACGGAACTTAAAAATAATTTCCAGGATTTTCTCGTGGCGACTTTTATAATTAATTTTTTTTCTCCACTTTTTATGTACACTAGTTTCTGAAGTATGGCCGGTGGCCAGCCTTAATGGAACACCCTGTATATATATACAGGGTTTTCCGCGGTAGGCGTTCGTTAGAAGTTTATGTGGTTAGAAACAATTTAGAAATCTGAATTTTTGGACTTAAGGGTTATTTAAGATTCTTTCATTCTAAAATATTTTCAAGGTCATACTACGTTCGGTTATACCGGAAGTCGCCATTAACTTCCTTATTTTAAATGGAACACCCTATATATTATTTTATTTTTGGATTCTTGACAAAATTTTAGGATGTCTTATAAGGGTTTCCTATACCTTTTTTCAACTGTTTCTTAGATATCTTCATTTCTTCAAAAATTTTGAAAGATGTAACCCTATTTTCAACACTGCTTGTCTTACTTATTTTTGACTGATGGAAAGTGCTTCTGGAGTAGACAGAAGCATGAGAACTATACTTTTGAAATACTCATTGACAATTGATTTATTGCATACATGGTGTTAAAAATTTGATGAACTATTAAACAATTTTCAAAGTTGAAAAACTTTGTGAATTCAAATGTGACACCCTGTATATTATTGGATGAATAGATGCAGCATTTAGTTATGCATCGTTTGGCTGTAACATTGTCTATACCTATTATCGACAATTTTCTTGTTAATTAATATTTTCTACTTTAATGTGATTTTTGACAGAAACTGAAATGTTTTTCAAAAATAAAATGAACTTAATTCAAACTACATAAATTCTATTTTATTAAAACAATGAAATCAAACAAGAAGATAACAAAATTGAGAGCATAATAACAAATGAAAAACATAAAACAATTATTTGAACATAACTAGAAGAAAAGTGATAAAAAAGATAAAATGAATCATTACAAATATTCCACATGACCGCCAATTTGATTTAAGCATTTTATAACTCTATCATATACTTCTTGCGAAATAGATCGCCGAATTTCGTGTGGACACATACTATTGAATGCATTGTGAACACGATTTAGCAATTCCTCTCTAGTTTGAACTGGCCTAGAGCACACTAATTCTTTTATACGAACCCCAGAGGTAAAAGTCCAGGGGCGTCAAATCGGGTGATCTCGGTGGCCAGTTTCAAGGTCCTTGTGGGCGAATCCACCGATCTTCAAACATCAATGTCAACTGTTGGTGTATAGCTATAGTGGAATGTGCGGGAGCACCATCCAGCTGATACCAACTGTTTGCCCTGTCACATGCAGGTAGAGTATTTAGAAAATCCATAACAAATCCACGGAGAATTTCAAGATATTTCGCCCCATTCAAATTTTTATCGTACACTTGATATGCCACTCTATTATCCATAACTAAACAAAAAACGTTCAAACTAAATTGGAATTGGTGATTACGTTCTCTTGTTACATGAGGGTTATCTTGTGCCCAGTAGTGATTATTTCGGCGATTGAAAATTCCTTCTCTACTGAATTTTTATTCATCGGTCTAAATAATGTTGTGAAGAAATCTCGGATATTCGGTCATTTGTACAAGAATAAATTCACAAAAGTTAACTCGTCGTGCCTGATCACCAAGATGTAATCCTTGCACAGTTATTACCGAAAAAGGATACTTCTTTAATATTCTGTGGATTGATGTCTGTGAAATATCCAAATCCAGTGCAGCTGCTGTAATTGAAGTTCGTGGATAAGCGTGAAAATAAGCTAACACGTTCACCTCGTTAACTTCATTATCTATTACTGGCTTTAAATGCGTCCGAGTTGCCCTTATACTTCCAGTTGCAATAAATCGAGCTTCAATTCTTGAAAATTTTCCAGGTGTCATTAATGGTAGGTGTGGATACCGTTCGTTAAACAACCTGAATGTTCGCCTAACAATTCGTCCACATTCACCGTGCGTGTAAAACAGATTTAATAAATCATTGTTAGAATATTCTTAAATACATTCCATTATAAACAGTACTTAAAAAAAATACTTAAAAAATTACCAAATCACTTAAATTGTACTGATTTGACATTAAATCAACAACAATGTTTTAATGCGTGTCAAAATCAAGGCTCACTAGATTGCAGTTTTGGAATTTTATCGGCTTTTATAAAAATACGGAGTTATACGAGTTATAAAATGCTTAAATCAAATTGGCGGTCATGTGGAACATTTGTAATGATTCATTTTATCTTTTTATCACTTTTCTTCTAGTTATGTTCAAATAATTGTTTTATGTTTTCATTTGTTATTATGCTCTCAATTTTGTTATCTTCTTGTTTTATTTCATTGTTTTAATAAAATAGAATTTGTGTAGTTTGAATTAAGTTCATTTTATTTTGAAAAACATTTCAGTTTCTGTCAAAAATCACATTAAAGTAGAAAATATTAATTAACAAGAAAATTGTCGATAGTAGGTATAGGTAATGTTATAGCCAAACGATGCATAACTAAATGCTGCATATATTCATCCAATAATATACAGGGTGTCACATTTGAATTAACAAAGTTTTCAACTTTGAAAATTGTTTAATAGTTCATCAAATTTTGAACACCATGTATGCAATAAATCAATTGTCAATGAGTATTTCAAAAGTATAGTTCTTATGCTTCTGTCTACTCCAGAAGCACTTTCCATCAGTCAAAAATAAGTAAGACAAGTAGTGTTGAAAATTGGGTTACATCTTTCAAAATTTTTGAAAAAATCAAGATATCTAAGAAACAGTTGAAAAAAGGTATAGGAAACCCTTATAAGACTTATCCTAAAATTTTGTCAAGAATCCAAAAATAAAATAATATACAGGGTGTTCTATTTAAAATAAGGAAGTTAGTGACGACTTCCGGTATAACCGGAAGTAACATGACCTTGAAAATATTTTAGAATGAAAGAGAATCTTAAATAACCCTTAAGTCCAAAAATTCAGATTTCTAAATTGTTTCTAACCACATAAACTTCTAACGAACGCCTACCGTAGAAAACCCTGTATGATATATATATATATATATATATATATATATATATATATATATATATATATATATATATATATATATATATATATATATTATATCCCTATTCAAAATTATCGCTCCACTCAGAAATCTTAGCATAAAGCGTTTTAAGTGTAAAATTTAACTAACATTTCTTTATAACAGCTTTAAAAAAGGCAATGTTAAACAGTTTGCATCGTTTTGGATTTATATTTGGACTAATGCGAGAAAAAAAATTGAAAAGACTGTCAGGATGAAAAAAAACGTATTTTAATTAACAAGGAAACCAAGAAATAATTTGTTATGAGATGATACCTAGTAGGCTTTCAACGACTAGAGGAATATTTTTCCACTAATTGGAGCATAGGCCATTACATACTCCTGGAGAATGTTCCCTACGTAGAAATGGGCATCCACTGCCCTTGTATGTGTAGGGGCTTACTCCGTACGGCCATCGAAAAAGCCGCTCCCCTCAAAATATTTTAGACTCACGAACAAAAGGTTCATGCGGCACTAAATTGATGGCAGCTTCACTTTTTCTTGTCTTCTACACACACGTGCCGCACATCTGAAGATTTCGGACTTATTATTGCTTTATCAGAGCATAGGACTTTCCTCCAATCATAGAGGGTCCAATTTTCATGTGCGAGTGCAAATGGTAATAGAGCTATATTGTGAGCCATGTAAGTTCTGGTGCTATTGTGTACCTTCTACTGATCAACACTGATGTCCACATACTTATTCTCATCGTAAGAGCAGAAACTTGGACATTTCTAGTGGTCTACAACATATTCTTCAATTACGTTGCTATTCGATTTCTCAAATCATTATGGCGAAGAGAACAGTTCTCTTGCATTCGTCCCCATTTTTCTAACCTGCCTACATCTCCTGGAGAGAGAACCAGCAGCTCTATGACGTTCTAACATTCGTCTTATTGTCGAATGGTTAACACCCCATTGGGTAAGTGGATGGGTGGGTTGGTGCGTGCATGCTCACGTGCGTGCGTGTGTACGTGAATGTGTGTGTGTGTGTGTGTGTGTGTGTGTGTGTGTGTGTGTGTGTGTGTGTGGGTGTGGTGGGTGGGTGGGTGGGTGGGTGGGTGGGTGGTGTGGGTGGGTGCTGGTGGGTGGGTGGGTGCGTGCGTGCGTGCGTGCGTGCGTGCGTGCGTGCGTGCGTGCGTGCGTGCGTGTGTGTGTGTGTGTGTGTATTAGAAATTTCTTTAGCTGGACCGCTGGATGATGATAGATTAGTTATGGAAACGCGTTCAGTATTTTTTAATTTGTGTATGGCACAGGGGTGTATTTTGTTTGTTAGTGTTTTTAATTCAGGTTAAAAGCAATAAGTGTTTGTGTATATTTTTATATAGTAAACGAAGTACAGGTAGATGCGCTTTAGAAGATACATTTAACTGATCAAGCTTTGGTTTCTAAATTTATTTAACATTCACTCTTAATCTGTAATCACGCGAAAAGTAATACCTTCGCTCAATACTTATTTCAAAGTCTTGACTACAGTGGCACCGTATGAATTCATTACCGGTTTTGAGTTTTGTTTTATGGAAAATGTGAACTATGTAGCATTATTTCAGGCATTGTGCAACTTAGTAAGGCTTGCGCCCTTCAGTATTGAGTTCGGCAACCCGTTTGTTAAAAAGCCTACGCGGCACTGATTTGGTCTTATCGAGTCGCAATGAATGTTAACAATATGCTATATAGGAGAGCGATCAAGTAACAGTGTACCTATAAGAAGTAATTTATAAACGATCTAAATAAATAGCTTGAAATATTGTTGTAAATGCAAGGATTACTACGAATTAAAATCAGGCCCCAAGCAAAGCTTGATTGTAATAAAGTTATTTCGAGTTTTGATCGCGCAAACTGATGACAACACATTACACCACAATTAAAGCTTAAGTGAGATAAAAAACATTTTTCATTAACACAACTTTATGAATTTGGAGTTATAGAACTAGAATAAACAATAGGGAATAAAGCAATTAAAGACCAAACGTAGATATACATACACAATTTAGAATTAAAGCGATAGGAAAAATACGTATTACAAACAAAATATTTTGTAATTTCCACATCAAAATAAAACTGTTGAAATGAATAAAGCTGTTTTTTAAACACATACTTGAGAAAACCTCAAGTTACGTTGTGTCCACGTAACACGCTTGTTTGTATTAGCAAAAATGTTGGACTTTCCTCTGATAATGTTTATTAGCAAACTACTTAAATTTTTGTTTTAGTAAATTATGTAAGTGCCTACTTCAGCTTCGATTAAATTCCATTCAGAGTGTACGAAATTTTTATAAGTTATGCGCATAATTATCATAAATAAATTTGTGTGCTACAGTTACGAACAAAAAGAAATCATTAATAGTCTTATAAAGAAAACTTACTTTAGAATTTATATTCTTTCTAAAGACAAACCCCATTTCAAGTATTCCTATCTTGATGTGCTACTTATTTGTTTGTTTCTCTTGCATACCGTCCTAATTTTTTATTATTATTATTTGACTTCTAAATGTATTATTAATACATAAGGCGTAGTAAAGAATTACAATTGGATATAATTGGTTGCGACAAAAGAATTTGTTAGTGCTCACGGTATTTGTTACTTTACCAACTAATGATAAGAAACCGCTGCAAATTGTATCAATACTTCCACATAAAAAAAAAAGGTTTTGTATGGAAATAACTCGAAATGCGTATGTCGGTATGTGGGTGCGTGCGCGCGCGCGTGTTTGTGTGTGAGTGTGTGTACGTGTACGTACGTATGTGATCTCAAAAATTTAAAACGCGATTGCAGTCAATCTCCATGTACAAGGTGTTCCTTATATAATGCCCTATTTTTAAACGCCTGCAAAATTTTTTTTGAGATAGAGGTGTCATAAAAAAATGAATTTAAATGGTTGTCCCCAAAGTTTTATATGCTACCTTTTTTTCTATCGCGTTCGGTTTTCAAACAAACGATATAACCTAACTTTTTCCAATAAGACACCCTGTATATTTTACAATATTTGGATAGATATATTTTTTTTATGGTTCCAAATATATATAATATGAGACAGTTATCTTTAATACTTTTGGCACAAATTTGGTAAGTTGGAAATATTGCTCTACGTGTCCACCTTGCTTCTCAACACACATTGTATATTGTTTACCAATATGTTCTTTGATATTTAATAAAACTTGCCTATTATTTTTCATCTAATCGGATCTTTTCGTATCGACTTTATAATTTTCTCTGATTACTGTTTGAAAAACAAAACAAGAATGGGTATCTGTTGATTGAACATTTAGGATTGTCATATAATGGTTACTCTTTACTTATTTCTCTACCATAATGATCTAAATTTTCTGTATTTATCGCCTTTACCATTTACATTACAATTCACAATTGATTAAATTATTTTTTTTATCGTTTGCAGCTTTCTACTTTGTTAAAACTTCCAAATAAACCTACTAGTGCCCTCTAGAGGATGTACGTGGGTTCTGTTTCGTTTCAAATTCATACATTTTACGGATATCTGTTACTTTGCTGAATCACCACTAGATGATACCATTACACAGTTTACACATTAAAAATTCTTTATTGAAGTACATATGGGTAGCAATTGTGATTATAATCAAATTTAATGAGAAAATTTTGTTGAGTAACTTTTCCTAAGGTGTGGTCTTTCTAAAACGGCCATTTTGTGTGATGTTAATACATTTTAGAAAAATTTCTCTTATTGAAGTTTTCTTCGGTGCATAATATGAGAATTTTTAATAGAAAATATTTCATTAATTTGTAATGTAATATAATCGCTGTTCATGCGGATGTAAAAAAAATGTTACTAGCACAAAAAGTTGGTAAGTTTGTTCGCTCGGCTTCTTTCAACTTCGTTGTAATTAGAATCTTTCTTTCAGGCTTGAAATACGATAATTAAATACTGTTTCTTAAAATAATTATAATTTAATTTAATTTAACCAGATCGTGTTAAATCATCACATAGAGTTCGTCTTCGATCTGCAGAGGTAAAACAACCGTATATGAATAAATTGCTATTATATGCCTTACCTTCTTTTTAGCCTCGTTGCTTTGTTGGTGCTGAGGTTTACGTCATGTAACTTTTCGTCTCGCTTTTGGGTTTTGCTACGATGTTCTTTTAACTAGTAAATGACTGGTGGATGCGCTTCAATTACTTTTGTCACGTTATCGCTGATGTTATACTGTCACTGGAGATTACGACGATAGAATTTATGCTGTAATAACTAAGGGTCAAGTATTAATTAACACCAGGTCAGATTATTCTATTATCGCATACAATAATAAACATTGTATCGTTGAATTTACTTTCAAACCTATCATACGTTGTACTCCGCCTTCAGCAGGGATCACTAGAGCATCTACAGAAAAGTGCATTTAAATTAAACATATTACAAGCAATTTTAATAAACTGTTTACCTTTGTTACAATATCAGTGTAATATTGATATCCGAATCCATTTAACTTTGGTAGAACTGTTATAACCTGATCAAACCGTTAGCTAATATTTTGTGAGATATTTCAACCAACTTTTGGAGCAATTATTTGAACTTTTACATAAAACACCCAGTGTTGTGTTATCATCTAGCATCCATCTTGCATACTATTTTACTGTTTACGCTACCGTGCGTAGTAGCAGAAACTTAAAACATTGTGTTAATACCGGTTGCATATGTCGTATTAGTTATGTATTTAGGTCAAACATTGGCACGGACTACCGTATGATTTTAAATTTATGGTTGTTAGTTTTAAGTACAAACTTTCTTTTGATATGGATAAGAGTGTTCAGATCATTAGGATCTAATTTTACTTGATTAGTTACTCGTACTTACATGGGTGCTGGGATTAATATAGTGAACTGAACAAGGTTCTCCGATTATGTAGATAATTCAAGCTATAGTGATTAATGGGGGTTTGTGTTTGGCTACTGTGAAACGAAAGGCAAGTTGGATTGGTACCTTTCTGAATTAAAATATTACTTATTTCATATATATATATATATATATATAAACAGGGTGGTCCTTTTAAAGTGTTACAAAGCGATATTGAGAAACGGCTGATTGAAAATAAATGAAATTTCTAGAGATACAATTGGTCGTTGGGGGACAATCTTTGACAGAGTAAGTAACGTTTTAACCCTTTCCACTGTTTATGGGTGGGGGGTAACTTTTAAATGTTAAATGAAAGGGTGCAGTTTTCTTTCCAGATTCGTAATCCCCAGAAAAAACTACGTTATAGTCAATGAATAATTTAGTGCCAATGTCAATGTCACTACGCTAAATTCAACAAAATTAAAAATAAAATCAACTAAAGAAAAAACTTATATTCGGTACATTATTTTATTATAACACATAGATTTTCGAAATGGCGACCATTTTGTTCAGAAGCATTGTCGTTGTTTTTTCTTCATCCTCCGAGAATTAACATGCCAACTGGGTAAAAAAATACGGCATTTTCGTCAGATTATGCAGTTAATAATTATTTTCTTAGAAAGTTCATGATTTTTTTTTTTGAAGCTATGTGGCACTGCAGCGATGATTCACCAGCTGCCACTGTTGCAGTTAACGAACGACTTGACATGTTATGACATTGCCAGTAATTTCTTTAAATTATCTTCGAGTTTAAAGTCTTTAGTTTAAGCGGCTTGTTAAAATTAGTGTTCATTGTGTTCGTTTATTGTTAGTTAGTGTTAATTCTGTTCGTTTATTAATAATCTCTGTTGTTCCTGTTCGTATTTAATAATCTTGGTTGAGATTTTAACTGCGTATCCTTAAAATGAATGAATTCAACTGCCAAGTTGACATGTTAATTCTCGGAGAATGTAGAAAAAACTACCGCAATGCTTCTGAACTTTGGGCGGTAAGATTTCCCCATTTAGCACCAAAATCTCATATGGCTTTCAAAAGATTAGAGACTAGGAGTCGCCAGACCGGCCAACTCTCATCCCGAAAACGCAGCAGGAGAAAAACCAAAACGAACGACGACATGGCGGTAGGAGTTTTGGGATCAGTAGCTCGCAACCCTCATATTGGTTCCTGAGATCTATCCAAAGACGCCGGGATGTGTAAAACATCCGTTCTCAGGATTTTGCACAATTTTAAATTTCATCCTTACCATATTACCTTACATCAAGAATTGTATGAACAGGACTTCGAGAGACGGGTGCAATTTTGTCGGTGGTTTCGACAATGGATTAATGAAAACAACTCACTGGAAAGCAACACTTTCTGACGAAGCAACAGTCACTAACCATGGTCAAGTCAATCGTCACAATATGCATTATTGGGCTCAAGAAAATCCACACCGTATGCGAACAGTCGCTAATCAACACCCTTGGCTGATAAATACCTGGTGTGGGATATTTGGCGATGTTGTTATTGGGCCTCATTTTTTCGATGGTAATCTGAACCCTTTGTGTCCTGGCATACCATTTTCTGTTTTTAAAGAGAAAAAAACTTTACAGCTTGACTCAGCTAGATGAAATACAGGCATGTAATTTTTATTAAATTTATTATTGCCCCCTTTAAGGGGGATAGGGGGTCGGGACTTAGAAGTCCCGTCACGACCGAAGGGTATAGTAATACTGGTTTATAAAGTCTAACTAAATTTGCAATAAAATAATTTATTGAGAAGCTACATCGTGGTATGCAACCAAACAATTCTTTTTTTCATTTACGCACAAGAAAACTTTGCAATTACTACACATCGAATGTGGTCTTGATTCAATTGCCATTGAAGAACATTGTTCGCAACGGGCTCTTTTGTTGGTGAATACCGGTCAATGTACTCCCCTATTGGATAATCTAATGTCATTGGGAACACTGTGATTATATTTCCTTTTCTTTGAAATCATTACTTGAGGTTTTGGACTACTACGAGGACTATTACGAAAACTGGAAGTCCCAGAAGAAAGTTTTTTTTTGTTGTAACTGTGTCGAATTTTGAGCCATAAGTCCTTGACTAACTCCCCTTCTGAAGTCTAATAAATTGAGTTGTTCTTCTGGATGCAACTTCTTGTACAGCACATAGCTATCTACAAATGCTATGTCCATTAGTCCAAAGAACAAGCGGTGCAACCATTTTTTTGAACGTCGATCTATGCAGTAGGCTTGCCGAAGACGATGTGCGTGATCTACGCCTCCCATAAATTGGTTATCATCAGGCACTACCTTTGGAGCTTTTATTCCATTTCTACTACCATCCTTTTCCAAACGGGATACTTGTGTCATTTCAGTACCATGAAAATTGGATAAAAAGTAAACCATCCTATTATTTAGCCATTTGAAATGCGTCAAATTCATTTTTGAGACTCTGTAATCTACTTCACCTCGCTTCATACTTTTGTCATCTTTCAAGTTATTTGGTAGGCCTGCTCTGCCATTTCTAATTGTACCACATGCCAGAGTTTTTTCTGTTTTTAATTTTTCGAGTAGCAACACTGACGTAAAATAATTGTCAAAATAAATTTTTTGGTTATGTCCCCAATAATTTTCTGTAAGCTGCAGGACCACCCTTTTTCCTAACCCAAATGACCTGAATTTTGCTTCAGCTTCTTCATCCTTTCCCTGATATAAGTAAATTTCTTCACATATCCCTTTTGATCCGCAATAACCCACAATTTGTATCCCCTCTTTATGGGTTTCTTTGGATTGTATTGTTTTATACTTGATCTACCTTTGAAAATAATCATGCTTTCGTCCACAGACAACTCTCTTGTTCCATTGTCCAACATATCAAACCTATCATTTAGCTCTTTCACTAAAGGTCTAATTTTGAAAATTTTGTCTTTATTTTCTCGAGGAATTTTCGTATTATCATTTACATGTAAATATGATAAGAACTGCTCAAATCGATTCTTTGTCATTGTAGTTTTCAGTACATCAACTTTCATGTCTTCATTGCTGGACCAATAATGTTTATAACTGGGAAGTTTGTGATAACCCATAAAAAATTGATCCCTGTAAATGCCAAAAATTCGTGTTCCTTGAAGTTCATGACCTTGTCTCTTTGTGTAGCATACAAATTAGATTGATATACGATTTCCTTCACAATATTTGGACCTAGAACCACCAGAAAAAAATCTGTATACGCTACAGCATCTCGAAAATGTTCTTCAATTGGGTTTTCGTCTAAATTATAGCTTGGTATCTTTGTATCAATGTCCCTTTCCTTCCATTTTCTAGATTTTACATCAACTTTTTCTGTAATAGTTTTCTTTCTAATAGTTTATTTCACCTGTTTCTGAGTTTGAATATGTTTCCTTCCCCTTGAGCTATATTTAAAAGCGGCTCATTATCTGATTGGGTATCAGAATTGGAGACAACTTGTTCAATGTCCATATTTTCAGTATCTTCATTGTCTAAAACTATCGGTACTGCAGATAAATCCAGATTACCTTGATTTTCATAATCATTAAATTCATTATCGTCAAATTCATCGTCGGTAATCATATTATTATCGACTGACAGATTTTTGAGTTCTATACCTACCTCATCTACAGCATTTTTCGCAGCACTCAGAAGTTCCTCATCATTCAAAAAATGCATTTTCCGCCAAGAAGCCATAATTTATTCCAAGATTATGCTATATTGATCAAAAATAGACGCTGTAATAAAACAATATAAAATAAAAATTTGTAGGTTATACCTTGTATGGCCTTGTACAGTTCTGAAGGGACTTCTACACCGGGCGCATAAAATCACATTCAGCAAAAAATCCCTGCAACATTATTATTACATAATAGTTTCTATTAATTACTAAAACATTACGATTAACTATTTCACAAAATTAACATTAAAACGATGCACAAAAATTAAAATAGTATGCTGTATTCGTCAAAAATAGACGTTTGTAATAAAGCAATATAATGCAACATTATTATTACATAATAGTTTCTACGAATTACTAAAAAATTACAATTAACTATTTCACAAAATTAACGCGTCAATGGACACACAACAATTAAAAGAATATGCCATATTTGTCAAAAATGAACGTTTGTAATAAAAATTTGTAGGTTATACCTTGTATTTGGCCTTGTATAGTTCTGAAGGGACTTCTAAGTCCGACACATAAAATCGCTTTCAGAAAAAAAGTACTGCAGGTTTATTATTATATAATAGTTTCTACTAATAACAGAAACATTACAATTAACTATTTCACAAACATTAAGACATAAATCGCAACACATAAATTAAAATTCACTTGGATTGATGGACTGAAACACAACGTGACATTTGCCAGAATGCAGATGAACTAAAATTTTAGTTTAGAAAAAACTGTAAACGCTATAGTATTGCGGGTTGCATGAGACCTTTAAAATAGTGTACTTTAAGGTCCCGTCAAAGCGCAAGACGATATCTCTAGTATTTCAGTTTAACAAGAGTTCAACAATAGGTGGGACGTTGAAGTCCCGTCAAGCCACAAAGGGTTTTAATGGACAGCGATTTCCTTCGAAATGACTTGCAAAGATTGATGCCAAATATTCCAGAGCAACAACGTGAAGCAATTTAGTTCCAGCAAGACGGCGCACCACCACATTTCTGCCGAGAAGCACGTGCTATATTGAATGACACTTACCCTAACAGATGGATTGGATGTGGGGGACCAGTAAATTGGCTTGCAAGATCGCCAGACTTAACCCCTCTTGATTTTTTCTTGTGGGGTTTCGTCAAAGAAAAAGTCATGGTGACTGCTCCAACTACAGCCGAAGACATGAGAGAAAGGATTACGCGTGCAGTTCGTGAAATCTCCCCAGATATGTTATTCAGAGTGCGGAATTCTTTTCGATAGAGGGTTGATTAATGTTTAGAACAAAATGGTCGTCACTTTGAACACCTATTATAATAAAATAATGTACCTAATATCAGTTTTTTCCTGTTGATTTTCATTTTAATGTTGTTGAATTTAGTGTAGTGACATTGACATTGGCATTAAATTATTCATTGATTATAACGTACTTTTTTCTGGAAATTACGAATCTGTAAAGAATACTACACCTTTCCATTTAACATCTAAAAGTAACCCCCCACCCCTAAAAAGTGGAAAGGGTTAAAACATTACTTACTCTGGCAAAAAGTGTCCCCCAACGACCCATTGTATCCCTAGATATTTCATTTATTTTCATTCAGCCATTTTCTCAATATCGCTTTGTAACACTTTAAAAGGACCACCCTGTATATATCGATCTGAATATCGTAAAATACACAAGGTGTCTTATTGAAAGAATGTTAGGTTATGTCGTGTGCTTGAAAACCGAACACAATAGAAAAAATCTAAAGGTACTTTGGGAACAACCATTCAAATTCCTTTTTTCATGACACCTCTATCTCAAAAATTAAATATTTTACAGCCGTTTAAAAATGGGACAATATATAATGAACTGCGTGTACGGATACATGACCTAAATTTCTAAACCTTACTACCTTTGGTGACGGAAAACGGCGGAAAAATGTGTTAAAGAGATATTTATTTATGGTACAAGTGTGTTATGTACTACGAAAACTTCTTTCGCGATTGGCATATTTGCCGTAACACAAACATGCCATACATTATCTTATCCAACATCTCCACAATTTCGTTAAAAGTTAGGTACTTCTTTCTTTTGAAAAATTTTGATACCTTTACTTCAAAAATTGTTATTGGCAACGCGAAAATGAATTTAGTGTGGGGAAGGCGATGGTTTAGATTACTATTGCTTTCAAATAGTAGTAAAAACTGAACGTGGTCGAGATGGAAGAATCTTTGTGTGTGCCGACCGAATTCAAGTAGAAATCAAAACTGTCTGTTTAAACTTGTTATCGAACAAATCAAAGAGAGTGGAATTGAGATCACTTGAGGGATGGAAGCGAGAGAGATGAGTTGTAACGTGCCAATTATTGACTACCATAACCCTAATTAGTTTTCAATTCTGGTCTATCGTTACCTTAATTTAAGTTTGGAGTTGTATTATTATTGGTAAATATATTTACATTACGTTAGTATCTTCTTTCTTTGAATAATTGAATTTTGCAATGTATTTCGATATTTTTCTTTAGTGTACATAATTACGAGTACCTCTGTATATATGTTATGATCTATGTTTTATGCGCAAATTCAAACAGTGCAACTCCTTTCATTTCCGTTCCGTCTGCGTTTTAATGCATATCGTATATTAAATTCGTCCCTGCACAAGGTATGCAACTATTTTTAATGAATGTTGTACTTGCAAAGGCTAAATGGTGACGTCACGACGTGAATATGCATAAAATGGCGTGCATAACCATGATGGTGCAAATTTAAATAGAGATACCTTTTGTATTGCATTGTAACGATATATATATATATATATATATATATATATATATATATATATATATATATATATATATATATATATATATATATATATATATATCTGCTTTCCATTGTTGGATCTACATTTCCATTATTTGTATGTAGAAAACAAAATAGAAATTATTGTATGTGTATCATATGAATTGAATATGAAATTCTCATGCTACAGTGCATTTTACGTTGAAGTAATATATTTATTTTCAATACATGCAAGTAATACAAATACTTTTAACAATTTTATGGCAAAAACAAATCAGTATAGTATTATTTTGATACGGTTTTAAAGGAACAGCTGATTTCTGTCCTTAAGATAAAAACATTTGAGTTCATAACCTATAGTACTGTAATATTTGTAGATATAGGTTCAGTAATACTGAATACAGTGTTGGTCATGTTACGTTTTGACTTTTAAGTAAATATAGATTATAAGTTTATATAGTTGAATTTAGTAATTTTAGTATCGTAAATCTTTACGAGTAATATCGTTTTAGTCATTTTGTACTGATATTAATAAGACTTTTGCTTTATTAAATATACATATAAATACAGTTGTTTATTCTTTATTCAGATTACCTATTAAGCTATTAAGGTACAACTTTCTCAATTTTTGTTGTATTTTAATTATTAAACATATAAATTGAGTGGCGTCCAACAAATAAATGCCTTATACTGATTATATATTGATATATCTCCGCCTCCCTCTCGATATGTTTAAAAGGAGCTCTCAAGTACTGTAAGTTTTATAAGATTGTACCTCACTGAGCTAGGCCGTGGTGCAATTTACCTTTTTAATATAACTATCAATCACACCTAATTTCATTTTGTTCAATGTTCATTTCTATTCCAGACCAAAACTATTCAACCACGGTGTTCTACAGTTACACAGGAAGGATCTTCTCTTAACTCAAAGTGTATAAGAAGTACATGTCCCCACTACCCGTGCATGTCCTGCATCGTAGGTTTTTTTTAGCTACAAGGGTAGTAAATGTACAGTTCGGTCGGCATTAACATCCCATCCAAGATACCATCAAAAGTCTCCTCATTTTCAAAACTATCAGAAACACAACCTTATACAGGACGTCCTTCCGCTACGTTTTTCGTAAATGGCGGTGGCCGCTTCATGGTAATGAAAAGACACGGCGAATGGCGTTAAAACTCACTGACCGAAGGATACGTGGAAGAGTCGTAAATAATCAAATTGATTCTGCAAAGAAAACTCGAGTACAAGGATCAGGACCGAATTCATCTAACGTTTGTGCTGAAACAGGACAGGATCCAAACTTAAATGTATTTGTTCCGCGTGATCAATCATCATTGTCATTTCATTTTCAAGTTAATATTATATCGTGTGTCCATGATTTTATCAAAGATTTGCTCCTAACTTTCGAAATTATAAATTATTTATTAATACCGTACATCTTAAATGTAGTATAAAATTCTCGTAAGTGAATCTAATGACGCATCAATGTTTGGAGAAGCTTTTATATTGTAATGTTTTTTTATTTTCTAAAATTAAAATGAAGCTTTTGTTGCTGATCAAAGTAAAATGAAAGTTTAACAGGAAAATGTGTTTTACATTTTTGGTGTCGATAGTTAGGGAAACCCGCTTACTAATTTGAGAGGAAGCGTTCATTAGTTTCATTGTAAATAGGGTAGTTTTGTGTAAATAATTGGTTTCGTTATTTTAAATTAGGCGAATTTCGTTAAATGGACTTGAGATTGCATCATACAAAATTAAATTAAAGAACGCACTAAAATTAATACATTGTATGGTACCTCTTTTGCAAAAGTTAAATGTAACTCGGCGCAATCTCGTTTGATAGGTTTTGGTTTTAAACAAATAATTTGTTTTATATACAGGGCATTAAAGACTAGCGTTGCTATGAAAATATCAATTTACCGTATATCAATTATTTAGATAAAGTAGAAGAGGTAGAGTTTGTTGACGATGCAATTTCTCGCGACGGGGTACGAGTTTGAATTTGAGTACCCTTTTCTTCAATTGGCTAATTTAATGGAAGGGGTTTAAGAAACCAATGTGGCGACAAGTGAAATTATTCATGAGAGCAGAAGTCGCTTAGGCGTTGAGGCGATAAGTTTTTCGTTACGGTGACGTAGTGGTTACTTCGGAACGACGTTGCCCAAGGTACATGTCGAAGGAACTAGCGTAGCAGGGTTCCCCCTCCCTCACAGCCCATTTAAGGAGTCATATAATTGTTCAACCTTCACGAGACCAGTTTATCGTTACGTATAGTTGGTCCATAGGGACTTCTAGGAATCCAGAAAAGCGTTTAGTGTTTAAAGTTACCAAGTGCTTTCGTCGTTCTCTGGAGAGGTCTTTGCTTTTTGCGGAAAATCCAACGTTCGTTCCAAAGTTTCAAATAAATTCTTGTGTGTATTTCATTATGCCATTTCTATGTACAAACGTATGAACAAACTGTTTTTTAGATTAACTGCTGATTATTTTATCGTTTAAATTTTCAAGTCATTCATATAATAATCTAAATTTATTTGAGTGCTCTATATTGGTTATTTTGGTATATCGAAATTACAGTAATTCTAGTAAAAGGCCGTTAATGAAACTAGCTAGGGTCCCAGCTTATTTTAGATAAACTAGGTGACACAACTCGCATAGAAAACAACATTGTATCCAATGTTTTATTATTTATTTACATTACATATCTTTAGGTTGTTGGAGTTGTTTTTTAATGTGAACCTATTATTACACAGTATATGACGACACGCATATTTAATGTATATATATTTTTTAATTTCCTTATCGAATTAACGTCATTACATTGTGTTCAGTTCAAATAAAACAATTACGGCCAAAATCCTTTCATGTGATTATTTAATTATAACGTAACATCTACAGGCCGATGAATCACAGCATTATATTCTTTTGTGGCTTGAGCATAATTAATTTCGATTTGAGGAATTTCATTTCAAGTGGTTGTTGTACAGAATTAAAGTGTTTTTTTGGTTGTTGAAGTGAAATTACTTTAATAATCGAATTTTTGAGTAACGTAACGTAACAATAGATTATTGTTTTTTTAAATCAAATTAGTGATTAATTTTTGCGTCACGGAATTATTTTAGTTAAGCGTGTAAATATTTTTGAAGCCTTTCAGTTTGGCGAGATCTGCTGGTCCCAGTGCCACCTGCAAACATTACGTTAAAGCAAGCGAGTTATTTGAGCTGTTAATTGACGTAATTAGGAATTTCAACCCCTATCGTTACATTTCAAATACCCTGGCGCCCTCTTCCGGTTTTATATCGTTTTAACCCCATTTTGGACTTATATATAATAAACTATGCTACTGTGCGCAAAATTTATTAAAAGCAATTTCTTCTTTTACCTGAATGTTAAAATACCAGCCTGTTAGGGTTCGTTTTACGAAAATAAATTCCCTAGTTTTGTGTTTAATAAAGCCCCGGTGTGAAACACATTTACGTATTCCAGTTAAGCTAAATCCATCATTAATTTTAAAGATCATTTAGTTTAATTAAGTCTGATTGACTTATCGACAGGTTTCATAAATTTGCACCTCAAGTGTAAAACCTTTTCCTAGTAAATATAATTTAACAAAACCATCCATCCATCAAGCGAACGAGGTAGTATCTATTAACAGCAATACTAAATTCGTTCAACTTTCCATAGAGGTTTATTTAATACAAGCCTTCTAACGACGAAAGCGTTAATACTTCATATAAGCCAATATCCACCAATTATTGAATGGTGTAATTAAAATTTCTGAATTAAGACCGTCCAGTAATTATTCTATTTTACTACCTGCTCTGTAGATTTTAAAATTTACTGACAGTTATAGTTAACTTGTACCAAAACTGTCATGTGTAAAACTCGATTATTGATCTGACAATGCTGTAATAAAAAAAAGATTTGAAAATAACGTCTCCATTAGAGATTCCGATTTAAAATACAAAATGAAAATATAATACCATCATAAACGTATATTTGCACCTAATTAAATCGTTATACATTCATGTACTCAGCAAGCTTTAAAGAAACTTTCAACTTATGTGTTGAATAAAATCATAACAGAAGATTATCGGGACTTCCATCGCAATAACTACAGTATTCTCTACAGCAAATCGCCCCAGATCAACCCTGAGAATTCGAATGTCCTTATACGTCAGAAGCCGTCCAGGTTAAGAGAGCCCTGTACGTTGGGTATTACTGTGTTTTTACTTTGAAGTTTGTGTTTTGATCACTCCTCACCCGCATTTAATCGAAACCTAAAAATAACATAAAGCCTCGGAAAATTCTCAAAAATTGGTAATATTTTTGATTTACACGATAGACGGAAAGTTTTTAATAAACGCCGATGAAAAAGTGGGATATCAACTCTACTATTATAATTATTACTGTTAGATGTTACGAACATACCTCTGAGCAAAAGTTTATATTACTGCTGGTAGCTCGACAATCAGATCAATCATCCCGATTAAATTAATCAAAGCTACGCTCTTCCAAAATAAATAAGCTAATAAGCTTAATTTAATGCGCCGCACGTTAAATTCGTTGTGAATTTACCTAACCAAAAAGAAACGCTTTAGGAAGTAGGAACATCAATCATATATTTTGGAACTCCAACTGGTCCAAAATTTCAAGTTATGGCCATACAATTATCTTAAGTTGGTAGAGATAACTGATATAATACCGCCAAGTATGTTATTCACGCATATCTCGTACTTATCATGTAATAATTAAATGCTAGACAATTTAGTATTAGACGTAAATCGTGATTTGCTGTATATACACGACGGTAGTTCTTATAATAAAACCTGTGATGTCAAACAATAGTTGATTAATATTAGTATAACAATGATACTTCTCGACAACATAAGGATCTATATGTGTAAGACAAAGGCAGATTGGTAGATAAGTCTGAGAGAGAGAGAGAATATGTGAGGTTTATTAACATTTTGAAGGTCAAGTTCATTGTGTTCTAGAGGCAACATTAAAATTCTTAGAGAACGAAGCAGTTCAAAGGAACAGGAGGGAGGGAAGAGTCCAAAGTTTATTGATCTCTTCATATTTAAAATCCATTGACTTGATTTCAAGGATGAGAGTGAGGGACACGCGAGGATTATTATAAATAAAAAGTAGAACCAAAACTTACTGCACTCGTCCATGTTATAGGCCAAGGTTTATTGACTTGGTTTGGGTGTTGGTCTACCTTTAACAATCGAAAAGTAGAACCAGTCTCAAAGTTCATCGAGCTCTTAAATTTGGAACTTGGTAGATTCTTGGGAATGAGAATGAGGGAGTACACAGTTCATTGAACTTTCCAAGACCAAAGGATATTGACCTCTAGAGGTGTTGTATTACAATTACTGGAAACGAAATGGGATTAGTTCTTAGAAACGAGAGGGCAAATCCCTAAGGGTTATTGACCTTTTCAAGATTCACTGACCTGTAAGAGAGTCATATTACAATTCTTAGATATCTAAAAATATAAACCAGTATATTCAACCCTTAAAGTTCTATAAGTATACTTCTACACCCATGGCTACAGTTTTAGCTACATAAGAGTTTGGGTAATAACTAAAAGATTTTGTGCCTTATGCTCAGTCGTAGATTAATGTGGACCAGGTTCATAAAATTATCGATTTGCCTTATAAACCAAAAAATATTTACATGTACTTAGATATGTTCGCTTTAAAATCGGAGTTGCCTCTTCCTGAAACTAATTGTTAAATACTAGGACGTCAACTTCTTTTTAAATATGGAATAAACAAGTAAACCATGATACAATAAAGTTAAAAGAAAATTTCTACAATAGCAAATTTCATTACACAACCTATATTTAACTGTAAACGGAAACTCCTTAATGCTAATGCTAGTAACGTAATAACCTAATGAATAGTTAATATTGTGGGTAATTAATGGAACCAGAATACCTTATTCTTGGTCATACTACAGATGACGAAATATTACTTCAGTGTTGAAATAAATCTGGGTTTGTATGCTTTATAATTCCTAAATGAATAAATTTGCAGGATCAAGAGGTTGTAGAATTCCACTACACATTACCGAAGTTGATTACCTCACTCTTGATTGATCGTAGTAATACCGTGAATTGGATTAACGGTAAAATAATTAATTGCGTAGATGTGTATAAACGTGTGAAAAGTAGCAGTAAAGGTGCAGTAAAGATAAAAACTAAAAAGTAAACGTGAAAGTAAAAGTGTAAACGTCTCAAACATTGTAAAATAGCTTTAAATGACACCATGAAATTTACAACACATAATAAAAAATATTTAACAGAGCAAAAATGGATGCTCTACTACCTTTCAGTGTCGCACAAAAAAACGCCGCTCCCCAAAATGTCTTTGCGCATAAACATATCTAAAAATGAATGTGCAGACGATATGCCTGGATGGCTCCACTTTAAATAAGTAAATTATGTTTTATGCAGCTATGATATGCAGCACACATGGCACGAAATGCACGTTAGTTGCTTACAGAACATGAATTATAAACAACACGTTCGAAGTTTGTTACAAGTGTGTGGATGCCTTAAAGTTCATTGTCTTTTAAGGGTGAGTCAAGGATAAAAGAGGCGCGGTGATTCTTAGAAATCTAAAAATTAAACTTAATTGACCTTGTTATACATGTAGGAAACGGAGGAACTATGCTTTTAACTTTGTGAGTTTTAATGACTTATATCCAGTGAAGGAATTTTACCCAACTGCTATGGGTTATTAGGAAAGCGCCACCTATTTTTAGAAAAGGACTACCTGTTTTGAGAAATGGATTTTTGTGTTTGGGAAGCTGGCACCAGTTTCTAGAAACAGGTACGCGTTTTACAGAAACCGGTGCTGGTCTCCCAATAAACTATGGACTCTCCAATTCCCGTTTTTACGAACTGGTTCCATATTTGCATGTTTAAGAATTATAATGATACCCTTAGAGGTAAATAAAGCTTGATGCAGATATATCCAAGAATCATAATATTGCAATGTGACGCCCTGGAGATCAATAAAAGTTGACTTTGACACATTACTTCTCTCACACCTATTGTAATTCCCCATCAACCTGTGTTTCTTACACATGTGAATGTAAGTATAAATCGTATCGACCAACAAAGACAGATAAAGGGATTTTTATTTTAAACTGACCATGTTCAACCTAGACCAAAAATTCATAAATAATGTACACACTTTCCGGATGCCACCCATATTTTGCTGGTCATGATGTTATATTGGATAGTAGTGCAAATCGATTAAAAATCTACCAACAGTCCTTCAAAGGCATCGCCTGTTGGAAATAGTCAAGAGATTCTCACAAACGATGAAGGAACTAACTAATAAGGCATATTTCCATATCTAGCAGAGTTTCCTGTTACTGTCACATCATATTCTTAAAAAATGTGCCAATAATATTTATAGATGAAACTGCTCATAATACGGTAATTTTGGGAGAATGTAATGGTTTTTCATGATTTTCACACGTATTTTTAATTGTCCAGATCTCACTCTTTTGTTTATTTAAAAACCGTGAAACAAGAAATGAAACTCTGACTTAAAGACCTCAGCTCCCTACGACAACTGTCAAAAAATCACAAACCAATAGCACGGCTTACTCTTTTAAACATATTCTAAGTTACTTAAAAATTTATTATAATCGTAACGAAATATTGCCTACGTTATGAATATCACTGTGTTTCTTGAAGTAAAGTTATTCTCCAGCGCAATTATTTGGAGAGATTGTGATTTGATTGCGGATAGTTCGTTACCACAATCTAATATTAAGTGAGATAAACTGATTATTTCGCAAGAAACTGTTTGTTTTAGAAAACAGTTGCTTTAAACACCCGTGGTCACGGTTTAGTCAGACGAATTGTAGGTTGATTGTTCTAACATGACAGTGCTTAAAATACTCTACAAGGAACTTGGGGGCTAGAAGCGCTGCTGCACTCAATTTAGACCCTGCTTGTTACCATAGGAGTACTTTAACAATATTATAGAATGGTAATACAAGAAGGGAATAAGAGAGACTCTAAATATAGATTAACTAGTTTATTAAAATGTACAAAAGCCCCATACAATAATAATATCATTAATGAAATATTTTACATAACTACTTAATTACATAAATAAAATAGAGTAAATTTATCTAAAATTATGCAAAACATAAAAAAGTGTATTTGTTCCGAGTATTTCGAGATCAGATTTGCTTGAGTTAAATATCATAGCTTTCTTGAGGAAGTAGATGCAGTGGTATTGCCACCAGTTAGCAGGGTATTACTTTTTCTATAATATACACATGAAGCGTTCTGGAATGAAACAAAATATTGTATTGCCTTGTAAAATAAATAGTTATTTGTAACATTAGAGAAGAAAGTGATGTTTTTCAACTCGAGCACAAAGTTTCACACACAAGGGTAACGAGTGTGTAAATCTAGTTAACAGAACCTTTCTTCTTGTGTTTTACACTAATTCTTTCTAAAACTATAATTAAAATTATAAAATTATCGTAATGCATTAAGAAAGGTCGTTGACATGTATGAAACGAACAACTATGTTGTTTATTTTTTAGGTTAATTTCCGTTTGAGTTGTTTTTTGTGGTATGGTAGGTTAAACATGTTACATTAAGAAGAAATTAAGACTATAGATTCGTCTTCACTCTCCATTATTAATAAAAAAAATCTAAGAAAGATAATTTATCAAAAATGACAATTCTGCCGTTAAATTGGATAGTGCCGTGCCCGTTTCTAGTGGTTCCTATTCGTGCGGCATCGTCCATTATTAAAAATGTTAAGATGATCGTAGAATTTAATAAAATTCTTATGTAATTGGAATTTTTTGAGAAATTACGACCCCAATATTAGTTTTAGAAAATACAACCTATACGATACAGAACAAATTGGCCCATTTAAACAGTAATCATTAACGTGGCAACATTGTTCTTTTACTTTAGAGAATACAACCATATTTGACTCGCCCTTTTTATAGACGAAAACAATTGCTTCTAAGGTAGGTTTAGGGTAAAAAATATTTACTTACATTTAAATTTTGTCGATGAACCGGTTTTTGGTGTTGCATCTGTTGTAATTTGTCTGACATAGAGTTCGTTTTGCTCATTGTAAAGAAGAAAAGAATACATCTAGATACTTTATTCATGTTTGTAATTTTACTTGTTTTAGCAGCCAAACTTATTTGTGGAGTGTGTCTTAGCGATTGCGCTTAAATAGTTACTTCGCTATCTCTAGTAATTGATAAGTATAAGATTATTGTTTTCGATTGACAATTAAGGTTCACTCACATAAGTAAACAAAGAACTCTTGTGTTGTTTTGTAACCTTATTTTATTTCAGTTTGATGAATTATTGTATTTTTGCAATTTTATTATCGAAAGATATCTATCGTTATCAATATTATGTTTTCTACTTCAAACCCTTTAAGTGTTTTAGTGTATAGGCCTGAGACTGGAATGCAAATTATATTACAAAACATAGGTTTCAGTACAAAGCTTTAGTAATGGTCATTTGGCTAACTTTGACCGATTTCTTATAAAAGCCATACATACCTATAAATTTGTATTGTTAAATTAAAACATTTTTTTAATAGAAATTTACCAGGCACATGTTTAAACAATAGCCATCGTCAGGATTTAGAGTTAGAATGTGATAACGCTCAACCTCAATTGTAATACAAAGACTTCTAAATATCTGGTGTGTAACACCATACGATCTTCCAACCTACAAAATGAAAATTAAAAGAAATGAAATAGTTTTAATAACTTTTTAGGATAATTATGCAACCTCTGTTATAAGAAGTTCTTTACGAAAATAGGCAGCATCGTAAAAACAAAAAGAATAATTTGTGTCAAACAGACGTTTGAAACTCTCAGACAGAGATTAACAGACATCTAGATGTTAACTTAAAAACTTAAAGAAATGAAGTAAGTGGATTGAGGGGTCTTGGGAACATGACGTCATCAGTGGTGGGGGAAGGAGTGGGGACGGGTGAAATTTGCGGTAGGGGGACCGGAGTGGGGTGATGTTGGGGATGGGGGTGGAGGAAGGAGCCGGGTCAAGAGTGGGGTCGTCACGTGACCGCCGGCCATTTTGTAGGCGCGGTTTATCGGCGACTTGTCGACCATTTTTGTAATTGACGAAAAATTTTAAATAGTATTCTAATAAGGGGGCCCGCATACGATCTTATACGAAAAGTATAGGACGCCGTAACTTGCTTTAGGGTCTCCGGCCCCCTCGTTTACTGTGGCGGGAAAA